>LPNX011091042.1:185489-203070 GCA_001517045.1 Pseudotsuga menziesii | reverse complement strand
CCATCACATGCATGCAAACAACACATCAACTGAATATAATCAAATTCATAACAAAACAATATCATTAAATGACAATTGAATACTTATCTTTTATTTGTTTTGTGGGTAGACTCCTTCTTGATCATTCTGCTTCATCATCTTCTTCATCCATGAAATCATCATTTCGTATCCAAATGATAAGATGGATAAGAGGTTCGTCAAGAATTGAGTTCTTCATATTCCTCATCGCTTGAGGGAACTTTTTTGAATGGTGAGAGCTTGATCTTCAATTTGCTCCCATATTTCTTCTTCTCTTCTTATGAGATGAGCTTCTTCTTCTTCCCAGAGTCAACTTAAAGTAATCACTTCCTTTTGGCACACATTCCTCACATGAATGGATCCCATGATCATGGGAGGCCATTCTCTTCTTCTTCTTCTACTGCTTCAATATGTTATGCATTCTGGATCTTCACATTCTTCAACTATTTTCTCAAATCCATCTTCTGAATTATGTTCTTATCTTCAAATAGCTTGATCAAGGAATCAAACATCTTCAGTGTCTTTAGGGAAGACACTTGTGGTACAATTTGATCTGTGATTGAATCAACAATGATCTTCTTGGCCTTGATCAAGTTCTTCTTGTGTAAGGCTGTGAGGCTCATCTCCCTCTAGAACCAGAACCTCTCTACTCATGTAGGTGTCCAATTCATTTTCTTCATAGAGATCAAATACTTCCATGCTTGAAATTTTTCAACTTCACCAAGCTTATCATCAAGCTTATATGATATATCACTTTGAAATGAGAACCTCAAATGCAAATAGAAAAAGATTAGATCTTACCGATTTGAGGTGTCCATCCTGCTTCCGGAACTGGCTGATCTAGGGTTTGTCAGAGAAACCCTAATTTTCAAAATTCAAATATTTCATATTTTATTGGATATAAATATATATCTCTTCAAATGGAGCTGTCCAATGTACTCCTTTTCTGAAAAAAGTGGAGGGAAGCTCCCGGAACAGGAAGCCCTAGTTTTCCAATTTCTTCTGCAGAAATGCCTGTTACTGTTTCAGTGATATCTCTGAAATTAATGCTCCTTTATGTCTGAAATTTCTCACTCAGGTAACCTCGCATGTCTGTGATCCAAAACCATAGGTTTCATCAGAATTTGTTTCACCAATTTGGATTTATGATCATTTTCCCAAGGTGACCTGTTACAGGACTGTTCAGAACAGTGAAGTTGTACGACATGCCACATGTCACTTGTTCATATTCAGGTTCTAAAATTCAGACCAAAAAAATTAAATTCCATTATATTTCTATAACATCTTCAGGAATTCCATTTGGACCTTTGTATCCCACGCTACAGCAATTCTCCCTAGGTGTCCTGTTTAGGGATGAATTCTGGAAGAGGCTAGAACCCTAACTTGGAGGGATCATATCTCCCAGAATATAGTGAATATAAGGCTTCATTTTGGACACAGTGTAAATAAGGATTTTATATTTGGCCTCTACAATTTTCAAATCCTGATCCTTTTCCAATATCAGGATATAGCGAATGTACCAAAACGTATTAGTTTTAGTATTTAGGGTTTTTCCAGATCGAGGTCAAACTAGGGTTTGAATTTCCTAGAGTTTCACCCAACCAAATTTCTTGATCCAGGTCTATAAAATTCTATTTTTATGAGGATAAAAATCCTATGCTGGCTCACTCAAAAATTCTTCTTCTATAGAAAGCCCTAATTTTCCGCACCAAAACTGAAAATGCTCGGAATCAAATTCCACTTCAATAGAAAGATGTGCCCTTCAATGGAGAGTCAGTCTAGCCTTATTTTTATAATATATCATGGATAGAGACCCAAAAAATAAGAATCCCTATATTCTTTAGCTGCATAATGTCTTCTTTCAGGGTGGCTCTGATACCATGTTAAATTTTCATATGCTAAGCTAGATCATTAGTATTTCATTTCGAAAAGCATATAAACAGGATCACTGAAATATAGAAAAGCACAACCATACAAAAGGAGAACACAAAGATTTATCCTAGGAAAACCCTAAATGGAAAAACCAAGCAAAAGCTTCCTCAATATAGATGCCCCAAAAGATAAAATATAAAACCAACAAGGAGATCAAAGCCTGATCCTCCTCCTTCTCTAGCTACTTCTCTTCTCCACTAATGTGCTACACAAGTGAGAGTGTGTGTGTCTCAAATGAGAAGCACCACACCTCTATTTATATTCATCCGTTCACTTGAATTAACTCATCCGACATGTAGGATCAATTTAATCATGTAGGCTCGAGTTACACATGTAGGCTCAAGTAACCACATTGGGGTGCTAATGACCCACCTTTACAAATAGAGGGGACAACCTCATGACTCTTATTAGTTCTTCCGATTAGAAGAATCGTGGTACAATATAATACAAGTGGTTCTCCCGGTAGGACCATTAGGGACCAAAAAAGATACATATAGAATATTCTTTGAAGTTACAATATTTCAACATACAATAACTAGTCAACTCACCGACCAGTGTAGCTTCTAACAGTATTAGCATATCAAAAATATTCTTGATGAATACCAGAACATATTTCAAAAGCCAAAAGAGTACCTCTCCATTTCTAGGTAAAACACTCTATTGAACTTGTTCCTGGTTATTTACTACCGAACACATCTATTTATAGAAGATCCATTATTGAGAATGAATAGATTCATATACAGATTCAATATTTGATCAACAAAGGGCACATCCGAACCAGGTCCTCTCCTTTTGGAAGTCCATTCATCCTTGTTCCAAATAAATATCATACTTGGTGCATGTGCATCGATTATGAGGCTCTAAACAATATTTTGGTAAATAATAAATACCCTCTGCCAAGGATAAATGAAGTAATCAAATGTCTGAAAGGTCCTCATTTCTTTACTAAGCTCGAACTTAAGTTGGGATATCATCAAATTCCTATCGGTCCCAATGATGTATGGAAAACTACTTTCAAAACCAAAGAAGGGTTGTTTGAATGGTTATTCATTCCTTTCATCTTAACCAATGCACTCACGACCTTCATGTGATATATGGATGACAGTCTTTGAACTTTCATCAGAAAGTGTGTCATTATCTACCTAGATGATATCTTGATTTTCAGTCGATTATGGGAAGAACATTTCTGACAAATTCAACAAGTCCTCGACACTCTTCAACAACATCGAATCTATTTAAACATGGACAAATGTTCATTTGCAATGAAAAACATCGAATATTTTGGGTATGTAATCGACTTTGCATGCATTCATGTCAATCTAGGAAAAATACAAATCCTTAAAGAGTGGTCCATTCCTAAAAATATTCATGAAATAAGAAGTTTTCTTGGTTTGGAGAATTTTTATCAATGATTCATACTCAAACTCAGTCACAGGGCTTGGCCTTTGAATCAGTTGACTAAGGGAAATGGAAAAAATGTATTCGAATGGACATTGACACAAAAACAATATTTTGAGAAGCTCAAACAAAATATTTGTACTCCACAAGCGCTCTTTATACCTTATTTGCATCATCCTTTTTGCTATTGATATGGATGGATCGGACTATTCCCCAGGAGCAGTGATCACTCAGTATTGTCACCCAATCCATTTTCATTGTGAAACTTTTAACGATACTATCATAAGGTATTTGATGTATGAAAATGAACTATGTGTCATTGTGAAATCCCTTAAGGAATGGAGACATTACATTCTTGGCAAGGAGACGGTAATTCTTATTGACAACAAGGATTTATATTTCTCCTCTTCTGAATCAAAGTTACAAACAACTTGAAAACTCGAGTGGATTAATTAACTTCAACATTTCCAGTTGGTAATTAAGTATCAGAAAGGTAGATCCATTTCTGTAGCCGATTTTCTAATACAACCACCCATTACTCTCCTTTTAACATTGATTAGTATGCAGGGATATGAAACCACTACTTTGCCTCAATTTAATTTGGTAGAATATGAATTTTATACAATTTATCAATAGTTTCAAACTGACCCGTCATCCACTACCAATTATTTCCTAAAATATACCTTTCTATACGATCTTAGACAACTTTGTGTACCGACAGTTGAGCATCGACAAAATCTCATTTGGGACCCACACTACAACAATACTACAAGACACTTTGGAGTAGCAAAGACCCTTACCATCCTCCAAAAGTATTTTTGTTGGCCTTCACTTAAGTTTGTCATCAACAGGTACATTTGATCATGCATAGTTTGTGACATTGCTAAATCGTTGAATCGACGACAAGGGTTGTACACACCTTTGTCGGTTTGTAGTTGACCATGGGAATATATTTCTATGGACTAATTGATGGGATATCCTAATACCAAAACTCATCATGATGGAATCTTAGTAGTAGTCAACATATTTTCTAAGATGGCCATTCTCATTCCATGCAAAAAGACTACGACATCACAACAGACTGCTCATCTCTTCTTCGAACATATATGGACACATTATGGCTTACCGAGGACCATGATTTATGATAGATATGCTAGATTTTTAGTATTTTTTGGAAGAATATTTAGAAACAACTTGATATAAGACTCTCCTTATCAAAAAATTTCCATCCTTGGACAGACGAATAGACGAAAGTTGTGAATCGCTTGGTAGTATAATTGCTCTGCATGTACAAGCACAATAATCATCGGACATGGGATGAAATTCTCCCATATATTCAATACAATTACAATCGTGCTCAACAAAACTATACAGGAAAGAGTCCTTTTGAGATTGTTTATGGATTTCAACCCTTAGCATTTATTTACTTGATTAGTTCATCAACACAGTCAAATAACACGACTCTAACTGACGAGAAGTTGAAAAAACATTGAATTTTTTAGATCAAATATCCAACATCTAGAAACAAGAACAGGAAACATTGCAATGAGCTAATGCAAAATATAAGACCCCAAAATGATAAGTATTGTACCCCTCATTCATTTAAATTGGGAATCATGTATGGTTGCATCTCAAGAAGGAACGCTTCACTGGTCCACACAGGAAGATAAAGACTTTGCGATATGTTTTGTACATTATTCTTAAGTATATTGGAGAAAAAAAATTCTAGCTCGACATTCCTTCATGCTTGGGTCTGCATCTAGTATTTAATGTGTATCTACTTCGAACATACCACGCACCACTATTGGAACATAATGATTTGCAGACAATGGAGCCTGAAGACATCCATCCAGATGTTCAATAGCCTCTTCCTTGTGACAACATTATGGAATAACGAATACACCATACAAGGACGAACACAATTCCCTTGTTTAAGGTGTCTAAATATGGACAACTCCCAACAAAAGGAAAATGGTACTTTTTTATTGAACTAACCAACAAGTTTTCTCATTTGTGCAAGAAAACAATGGGGAACATTGTTTCTTAAGGAAGGAGGTATGATCCACCAAGAATTTGGAATTATTTTTTGACTTAGACAAGTTCAATATCGAATTCAACAAGTTTTTCACCTCGACATGAATTCTATAGGTTCAACATGACTTCGACAGATCCAACACCTCGACATGCATCGTCGACAGTAATGACCGACGAACTACAATATATTATCTCTCTATCTTCTAGTCGTCTGTAACAATTGAACTTTTGGAATTGTTCCAACTTCTCTTGTAATTGAACATAAGGGTTCTCAACACTCTATTTAACCATGTACATTTGTAATATAAAAAGATTAATAGAGTAGTAATGAAGTAACATACATTGGTTCGAATTCTTGTATATTGTATGTGTGTGTGTGTATGTTTCTATGTGTAGTGTATTTCATGTTTTTCTTAGTATTAATATTCTTCCTCCATAACCATACTCGATTCATACATTCACACTATTGTCCCCATCGTGCACTTGGTCACCTGGATCAGACTCAAAGCATCTACAACCTTATTTTTCTTTCCTGGTTTGTGCTTCAAAAAAAGGTGTATCCTTGTAAAAAGGAAACCCATTTTTCATGTCTACTACTCAATTTATTTTTTGTGTTTACATATTTTAAAACAATGTGATTAGTAAATAACACAAACTCTTTTTGCACTAAATAATTCCTCCAATGTCACAATGCTTGTACAATTGCATAAAATTCTATATCATATGTGGAGTAGTTCTTTCTTATATCATTCAATTTTTTGCTAAAAAATGAAATTGGTTTACCTTCTTGGATAAGTACATCTCCAATTCCTACATGTGAGGCATCACAGAGGCATCACAGTCTACCTCAAATACTTTATCAAAATATGGTAAGGATAATATAGGTGCCTTAGTTACCTTTTTCTTTAGAAACTTAACGCTTTCTTCAGCTTCATTGGTCCACTTTAATGTTGTTCCTTTGGTTCAATCTGTTATGGGTGCTACAATACTACTATAATTTCAAATAAATTTGCTGTAAAAGGTGGCTAAGCCATGAAAAGTTCTTACCTATGTTATTCTCCTAGGACTAGGACACTCCCAAATTTCTCTAATCTTATCTGAATCCATCTTGAATTCTTATGTTGGGATGAAAAAACCCAAAAATACCAAACTTTATTACAGGAACCTACATTTCTTCAAGTTTGAATAAAGACAATGTTTTCTCAACGTATCCAATATAATCTTTAAATGTTGCAAGTGATCTTCTTTGTTTTTACTGAAAACTAGAATGTCATCAAAATAAATGAAAACAAAATTACCAATGTAAGTTCAAAGAACAATATTCATCAACCACATGAAGGTACTAGGTGCATTGTACAACCCAAATGGCATCTCCATCCATTCATATAGTCTATCACTACTCTTGAAGGAATTTTTCCATTCATCTCCTTGGCGAATTCAGATCTGGTGGTATCCACTTCACAAATTAGTTTTACTAAAATATTTAGCTCCAGATAGTACATCCATTAGGTCATCCAAGACTGGTATAGGAAATCGATATTTGATGGTAATTTTATTGATTTCTCTTCTATCTGTGCACATCCTCCATGTATTATCTTTTTTTGGAGTCAATAATGTTGGTACAACATGGGCACTCATGCTTTCTCTTACCACACCTTTCTTTATAAGCTCTATTACTTATCAATTTATTTATGCATGTTGTGTAGGACTCATTATATAGGATTCTTGATTAGGTAAGGATCATCCCGAGATCAGATCAATGTGATATTGAATATCCCTCTTTGGTGGAAGGCCATTAGGAAGTTCATTAGGGATAACATCAACATATTGTTCTAGTATCTATGCCACTTTAGTAGGTATTGGTATGTCTTACTCGTCTCCTTTTTTCACTATTAATGCATAGAAGAATCTTGTTTCCTTCATTTCTTTAAAAATCTCTTTTATTGACAACATATTCTCAATTTTCCCTTCTTCTTTAAGGGGTAATAAGATTACTTTTGTTCCATCCTTCCAAAATTTGTAGGCATTCTTTCCTTTGTCATGTATGACTTTCTTGTCAAATATCCAAGGCCTCCCTGGTAATAGATGGCATATATCCATCGGAATGAAATCACATCATAATTCATCCTTATAAGTCTTACCAATGGAAATATTAATCAAACATCTTTCATTAATAGTGACTTCATTCCCTTTTTTGAACCATGAAATTAAGTAAGTAAGAGGATTTTTTTGACAATGTAATTTCAACTTATCTACCATCTCTTTGGAACCATATTCTCACAACTTCCACTATCAACAATAACTTCACATACCTTTTCCCCGGAAGTGCACCTAGTTCGAAAAATATTTGTCTGAAGCCACAAATATTAATTGCTACAACTTTGTCTTTTATATTTTTTGAGAATCACCATTGACCTTTGTATCATAATATTTTCCCCCATATCAGGTGGGACTTCAGATTCAACTCCTTCTTCTTCGTTGTCATCTTGGACCAAGTTTAAACTGGGATGATTTCCTTTCTTTGGCTCTTGCATTTTGTAATTTGAGCATTCAAATGCTCGATGACCCTCTACACCACATCTAAAACACCAATAAGGTATTCCTCTTCCACCATTTTAGCCTCTACCCCTCTAAAATACTCTTCCTCTTGGTTGGTTCAAGTTACCTTGTCTAGTATCTTCTTATTTTTCAGCTCCTTGGGATGATTCGCCTCTGCCATAATTAAAACCACCCCGTGAGGTAAAAAATGTTCCCCTCCTTTCTCCTATCTTCATTTGAAAAAATTGTCAGTTTTGTTTTTCCTCAACATTTAAGGATAACTGGTATGCCTCTTGAACACTGCAAACTCTATGCATTCTTAATTCATCTTGAATAGAAAATTTCAAACAATTCACATACCTTGCAGCCAATTTCTCATCAGTTCCCTAGTGATCCACACAAATGGACTATTGATAAAAATCATGTGTGAATTCTTCCACGGTAGACATGTTTTGCTTCAAGTTATGAAATTTAGGAAAAAGGGTTTGTGTATAATGCAACGACAGAAACAAATATTGTAAACTATTTTCCATATTAACCCGGGTCTTTATTTTGGCTTTTCCTTCTTTTTTTTTCTTTTTTCACATGATCCCACCATATCATGGCGTGACCCTTCAACTTTGTGCATGAAAATTTCATCTTCTTTTATTATATCATAGTTTCCATTCAAAACACTTCTCAATGGAGTTCAACCAATCTATTAAATCCTTTGGTTTAAGACTCCCCACATAGTCTAAAACTTCCATTTTGATCCCATCATTTCTCCCTTCTAGAGCCCTGAGCATCCTTTCTTCAAAATGTATGCACTCTTATTCTTCTTCATGTTATGTATGATAACCTACACCTCCTTTGTCTATCTCCTCATCAGATACTTCTCTGCATATTATCCTTTGATTATCCAGCATGTCTGTAAGACCTGCTACTTTCCTTTGGAGGTTTTTCATATCTCTACGCATCTTAGCAAGAGCTGCTCTTTCTCTTCCTCTCCTAGCCATCTTCATGCTCTGATACCGAATGATGTAGCCAATAATATTTGATTTAATTCACAAGATCTAAAAACCATGCAAACACATGAGAGTGGAAAAATAAATAACTATCTTTTTATTCATTCTCCATCCTAACTAAATTACAATGAAGGTCCAATCCTTTATAACTACTATCTGAGATTTTTGAAAATTGCTAATTTTAGAAAATTATCACATGGATATGAAACTAAACACTAACTATAAGCTAACTAGATAGAAGGCTAGTTTTCAACTCACTTTTCTAATTAGGATTATAAACTGGGAGATAAATGTTAATTACAAACTTAAAAAAATATCGCAAAACACTAAAACCTCAATTTGAGTCCTTATATGAAGGAATTTGGCCTCAAAAAAGTGTCAAAAAACTCTCATGAAAAGGATCTAATCGAAAAATGCGTTGAACACTTCAAAACACAACTTCATGTTAAATTTGATCCCAAATAGATAACCGAGTCAAAAGTTATGACCCCCAAACATCCCTGCATTTATTCTCTTTTTTTTTTCTCTTCTATTTTCCATCCTTTAGAAATCACTACATCAATGAAACTACAAATAAAATGTAACTCAAGATATTAATTTTCAAAATTAAGTGCATATTCAAATTCCTTCATATATGACACATGATTCTCCCATGTAGCTTTCATGAATAATGCATGGAACTAATTCCTCAATTATAATTTTTTATTTACTTCTAGTAAAATTTTAGTACTCGACCATGCAAAATAAAATATTGTCTCATTTAAACTAGGTTGGTACTAAGCCATAGATCATGTTGAATCTATTAATATCCCTAAAGTGCAAAAAGATAACAATGGCGAGATTTTGAGATATATTATATAGGAATAATACCATGAATTTGCACACATATTAATTGCATGCTATAGTGAAAGAGGTTCTCTATCTAATATATTCGATGTGACAAAAGAGTTTGAAGTCATGCATCTATAAACCTTCTTCAATTAGCCTAACTAATCCACTTAACACTCATTATATGAAATTCTACAACAATTTTTTTGGAATAAATGCATCATGTTAGTTTATGTGTTGTTTTATTTCAAAAATTATATATCACATATATGCATTCGTATGAATGCATATAAATACGCAAATGTGAATAAAATAACTCCGTTCCTTGTTTTCCTCTATGGGATGATTCCAATTTATTTAAAAATGAAACTTTACAAAAAGTTGACAATGGAAAATGAAAAAAAAAGTCTTTTAGTTCAATGTTAAACAACATAATCCATCTATGGCACATCTCCAACTAGTTTGAATAATCCACTTAACACTCTTTATCAATCAATTATTCTTTTTTTAACAAAATGCAACTTTCTTTGCAATGGAATTCTATTTCAAAATTAGATATGATATTTACATTCATATTAATGTGTATTATAAGCAAATAAAACTTGTTAAGTGGATCTATGCCTTCTTGGTTTATAATATGATATGATTACAATTACAAATTTAATTGATTTAAGCATACAAATTTATGAAAAGTCCACTTATCATTTATTATCAAATAAATTATTCTAACTTTGTTTTGGTAAGAATTGCATATTTATTTAAAAAATTACATTTCACATTTATACTACTCTTAGTGCACATAAGTAAATAAAATCAAATAAATAACTTCAAGCCTTAATTCCTTATATGACATTACTTTAATTACAAATAATTCACTTAACAACATAATTTAAAATATATATACAATATTAAAAAATAGTGTGGTGCAACAATGTCAATGAAAAAGAGATTATAAATAATAATAAATAAATGTATATTAATAAAATTTTCAATTCCCATATATTTAAAATAATATAAAATCGTAAAAAATTGATTCCCCAAAAACTATGTCCAAGTTTATTGGAAAATTGGAATGTATTTGTGAACAAATTTTATAAAAACTTTATCTGAAGTCATATGCTACAATGAAGTCGATGTTCTTTTAAATATTCGAATGTACTCAAATTTCTCTTTGATACAATGAAGTGTCTTAAGAAATGGGAATAAAACTTGCATAAGCCAAGTATCTTCCTCTTGTCATATATAGACCTTTATCAAGATAAGGTTTGACCGATATCCAACAAATTAAGTAAGATTTGATGTATCTATTAGAAATAAATTTGATTTTCCATATTTATTTCAATATTGGTACAACACTTTACTTAATTTCTTTTCATAAAACTGTATTGTACTCCCTAATTTGAATATTGTTTTCAAATGACAACGTGATCTATCCCCCATGAATCCAAAGTCCTTTATATCAATATTTTATTTTTCAAGTACCTTCTATATGTACTTGTTAACGACATTTAATGTCCATATTTCTACATCATAATTTTTTAATCAATATTTTAATAATTCCAATTGAAAATGCCTAAAAGATAAGAGTTGTGACCAAATTCCTAACATGATTTTCTTTGAATATGATAACTTCCTTCATCTCTAGTGTATGATGAGAAGAGTACTGCTTCCATTTCAAAGATCAGTAACATATTTTGACTCATATTAATACCCATATGCATTGCAACCACATATATGACATTAACATAGCTTCACTTCATTAATTAAGGACATCAAAACATAACATTCTAAAACAATTTAAAAAATCATTTAATTTTCTATTACCATTTTTTTCCATTTGTATAGAAATGTAATATTTTTTTTGTAAGCTAGTATCCACTAAAATTGCTTTAACCCAATAGGCTTATAAAAATGGAATTTTACAAGTAGTTAAATAACAAATAAAAAATATAATTGCAGTTGCCTCATTCTAATTAATAAACTAATAATATGTTCTCACACACACATTAATAATATGTTAATATATACATTTAAAATATGATAATATAGAATTGTAATTGATTCATTCTAATACATTTATTCAATTTTTAAAAAATAAATAAGTCTTACATAAACACATTGAACCACCATTCAAATCATTGATTTTAAGAGTTATAATAGTTAGTGAAATTGCAACTAGAAAATATTATTACAATAAACCAATTCAAGCAAGCAAACTAATTACATGTTAGTTTTCCACATATAGCTTAATTATATGTTAAAATAATAAATTTTTATAACAAAACATTGAACCATCCTTCACGTCACTAATTTTTAAGAGGTATAAAGAATAGTCAAACCACAATTACAAAATTAATTGTAATGGTCCAATTCGTCCGAAACCACCACTTATTTAATAATCTTTACATATAGCTTAATACATTAAATAACACTTTGAAGTATCATTCAAACCAATAAATTTTTATAGAATAATTAAATCTTACATGAATGGAGTGAATCACCATTCAAATAATTGATTGTAAAAAATTTAATAATGAATGAAATTATAAATAAAAAGTATAATCACAATGGACCAATTCAACCAAAAAAACTAATATCTTAGTTTCCACATACAAGCTAATTATGTTAAAATAAGAAAATTGTATAATACCTATTAAACCATCTTTCAAATCACTTATTCTTGGTAGATATACTAATCAATTAAACCACAATTGAAAATTTTAATTTTCATGGTCCAATGCAACCAAACAATTATCTAATAATACCTATATACAACTTAAAACATTAAAAATTAGATTAAATAATCATCCAAATCATTAAAATTTATGAATTGAATATCTCTATATAATTAAATAAAACAAAATTATTAATATTGTGAAATAGAACTCAAAACATACTACAAAATATAGTAATAATTCTTAATGTATGGCATACATATAATGACCAAAGACTAATATTTTACAAATTATATGTATGTTTATACATGATATAGACACTAGCATCCGAAGGTAGTACTAATTATCATCGAAAATCCTTCAAAGTATTTGACACATCTATTTCTTTGTTGAATTTATTCAACCTTCTCCATGGATCCTTGATCCTATTTATCATTTTGATTATTTTTAATGAATGGAGTAGAAAGAAACACATTTTCTTTCACACTCTTAAGTGAACAATCCACTATAATAATGTTAATTTCATTATATTGAGTATGCATTGCCAACACTTTTTCAATGATTTAGTGTATAACTTATGGATTTCCAATAGCCTTATGCCCCTTTTTGGTTTTGAATATGAAGCAATACACATAAACATAAGTTGATTTTGTGATGTTTTTGAAACCAATTGTTTGAGAACTCTTGATGTGTTTTATTTCAAAGCTGTCATCTAAATTGCAATATCAATATTTTAATTTTTGAAATACATTTCTAGAAACAATTTTGCATGTGGATGAAACCAAACTAGTTTTTATCTATTGTGCAATCTACAGGCCTTTCCATTTTCTCAGCATGTTCTTCTTTTTTTGCATAATCATCTATGCTCTGATAATAAAAAAATTCTTTAATTTATAAATAAATAATATTTTTCTTTTATTTTGGCCGCAACACAACAACAAAGAATCTACTCAAAGTTGATTGTATTAATGTTGCAAAAATCAATAAGAAAACATTGTTAATTAAAGACACTCACCTTGAGTATTTTTATAATATTTTAGATGTACCATTATTCTCTTGTATTATCTTAATAGATATTGAAGAAAAAATTGTTAAAGATTTAATCAAATACCAATAAAACATAATTTGATCTTATTCTATAATATAACACATTTATTACTTAATAAATAATGAAAGAAAACATTACCAATGAAACTTTAAACAAAAATACATATATATACCTTCAACATGGTTGTAACTATTTTTTTTCATATAAGTATATGATATTATATTTTTCTCTTGATTATAAAATTGTTTCAATATATTCATATTTACAATTGTTGGAATTCTTATTTATACTGAGAGGTGCGGAAATTAAGCCCAAGCTTAGATCGATTGAACTCACAAAATTACTTGTTAAACATGCATAGATTCACTCAAAGTGGAGCATAATACAAACTTATATTGAATAAGTTTATCTCAGACAAAATTATGAAAAAATAGGTTGTCCAAATATATAATTGCATCAGAGATTCGAATGCAAAAGGATGATATTTGAATCAGCACAAATACAGGCTTCCTAAACTAGTCAAAATCCCCAATAGGTGCATACAACCCTTTCCTGATCTATCAAGAAGGTCACGAATAGGATGAATGAGTTGTATCAACTGATAATTTAAGGAAAGTGGAAAACAAAATGCTTTTAGAAGAGAAAAAGGAGGGTGATTTGTGTAAAAAACAAGGCAGTTGCCTTAAAACTAGCTTTCAACTTTTGCCTTAAAATCTACTGAAAAGAAAGGAAACTATGGATAAGGTAGGAATACACAATTACTAAACTAGGTAGTCTCATGGGTTGTAAAAATAGTATCCATAGTATTTCCAAAGCACTCGTGTAGGAGTTTTAGGCAAGTTTGACCACAAGGAAGCAAGTGGATGCTAGCTAGCTAGTGTAGGACCTAGGAATTTAACCAAAATGATTAAATTTATATACTAAGTATGAGAATGAGTTTTTATTATTGTAACACCCCCACTTAATCTTGAATTATGTAAAATATTATAAATATATAAGATATATAGGGATTATCAACAATGCTTAGTCACCCTTTACATATTCCTTGTCCTTACAAAACAAAGAAAGAGGAAAAACCACAAAAAGAAAAATCCTCCCTTAAACATGGACGTGAACAAAATTGTATGAAATATTGTATTCAATCAGTCTTCACCACATGATCAACTATCCCCATCAATGATTTGAAAATTCTGAAGGTCTTTTCAAAAAATGGCTTGGTGAAGATGTCTGCAACTTGCTCAAATGATGTGCAATAATGCAGATCAAAGATCCCATCATGCACAACCCCTCTAATGTAGTGCATATGGATCTCTATGTGTTTGGTTCATTTCCTTGGTACTATATCATTTGATATTCCAATGGTATTTTTCTTGTCACAATATATTAATGTAGAATTCTTAGATTCAATCCCAAACTCTCCAAGTATACCCTACAACCACAAACTTTGAGTTGTTGCATTCACAACTCCTCTGTATTATTCCTCTGTATATGAAAGTGAAATGGAACTTACTTGAAAATATTAGTGTTCCATATTCAAGAATAAAAACATATCAAGAAGTTGATTTTCTATTAGTGTTATCACTTTCCCAATCAAAATCAATAAAACCAACTAACTCTAGGTCAAATTTTGCAACATAGTGAATCCCATGTGTCCTTGTTCCCTGCATAAAGTGTAAGATTGATTTTTCTTCCCTCCAATTTATGTCATGAGGATAATCCATGTGGCTATATGCCACACTCACTGCATAAGACATATCAGGTCTAGTATGAGTCGAATAAAGAAGACAACAACCCAGTTTCCTATACAGTGTGTTGTTTACAAATGGAGTGGAATACACTTTTTCAAGATTAAATATTGAAAGGAAAGGAGCCTTGATTGGATTTCAATCCTTCATGTTGAAATTTTTCATAAATTCTAAAGCATACTTGGACTGATGTGCCCACATTCCAAGATCCGATTAACAAATCTCAAGCCCCAAAAATTGGCTCAACAATCCCAAATCAGTCATGGAAAAAGCATGGCTTATTGCACCCTTCAAGGAGGAAATTTATTTCATGGAAATTCCTATGATCATAATTTCATACACATACAAAACAATAATTATAATTGAACCATGAATCAGCTTCAAATAAACATTTGGATTACACTTGCATCTACAATAGTTATGTGATAGCAGAAATCCATCAATCTTGGCATACCAAGCTCTGGGAGCTTGTTTTTGCCCATATAGTAATTTTGTCAACCTGCAAACAAGAGATGGGTTGGTAAAAAACCTTAAAGCTTTTGCATATGTATCTCTTATTTTATATTTCCATGTATAAATGCACTCTTCAAATCCATGTGATGTACCTCCCATTGCTTGGAAGCTGCAACTGCAAAAACTAGTCTTATGGAGTCCATTTTTGCCACTTGTGAAAAGCTCTCATCGTAGTCAATTCCTTGGAATTTACAAAATTCCTTGGAAAATAACCTTGAGTTATACTTCATAGTGGATCCATCAACAACAAAAAAATTCTGGAATACCCATTTTCACTTGACTAGCTTTCTCCATGGTGGGAGATTCACTAGCTCCCATTTCTCATTCTTCTAGAGTGAATGGTATTCCTCCTTCATCTATTTTTTTCATATTGGATATTTTTATGCTTATTCATATGTTTTTGGGTATTATTCAACCATTATATAACACTTTTCAGCAAATAAAGGTTCCATTACAGAAAGGTCACTCTCGAATTGAGATCTAGTTCTTCTAAGATCACTAGGATTCCCAGTTAAATCCCTAGCTACATGAATGGTATTTTCTTTCCACTTTGTCCTTGTAGGTGTGTTAGTATCTGAAATTAAATCATAATTATTAGACATATAATAATAATAAAATTTATCAGCCTCTTCACTTACAATCAGAGGTGGTGGTGGTGAGGAGGACTCTCCAATTTCAGTTGTTGGCATGGGCTCTTCTTCAAACTGAACACTCCTTTCAATAAAGGCTCTTTGATTGATCATGTTGATAATATTATACCCTTTAGAATATTTATAATACCCAAAAAATAGGAACTCTTGACTTTTGGGTTCCAAAGCCTTCCTCTTTTCTTTCAGAATTCTAGCCCGAGCTTTAGAGCCAAAAATCCTGAAATGAGACACATCAGGCTTGTGTCTACTCCAAGCTTCGAAAGGAGTGATTCCACAAAGATGCTTGTGAGGCACCCTATTTTGGATGTAGGATTCATATTGTATATCTTATTCCCAAAACTTTGGTGTCAAAGTCTTAGACTCCATCATACAAGTAGCCATTTCCTTAAGAGATATATTCTTCCTCTTAGCAACACCATTCTGCTGAGGTCTGTAGGGAATATAGTGTTGCATATGGATACCTACATCTTCACAATATTTAATGAAAATATACTTGACATACTCACCACCATTATCAAATCTGATGAATTTGAGCTTTCTTCTAGACTGGCTCTCAACCAAGGATTTAAAAAACTTAAAGAGGTCAAAAACTTCAGACTTATGCTTGAGGAAGTAAACCCAATTATATATGGAAAATTCATCTATCAAGGTTAGGAAATACTTGTCTTGACTCATGGACATATGAGGAAAAGGACCAGAAATTTCACTGTGGATAATCTCAAGAGGTGTAGAGGTTCTCTCATGATTGACTCTCTCATACTTATGCTCTGGGTGTTTTCCTAGAATGAAACCTTCACATACTCCTTTGGAAAACTTGATCTTTGGAAACACTATGACCACGTATTTTTCACACAAAATTGAAAGATATTTTTAATTTAGATGGCCAACCTCTCATTCCAAATATTCCTGGCTTCATTAGCATGAGTGAGGAGAGAACAGGGGTTTGAGAAGGGAATGAAGTGTTATAACTTGTACATTTTCGAACTGTGATCAACAAAACCTTTAGCAATGAATCTACCATTAAAAATATAAGATATTTCAGCATCATTGGGAGTAAAAATACCTTCTTAGGAGACCCAATGTGGGTCATCTGATAGAGTGGCAAGAGATTAGCAGAAAAACATGGGACATACAAAACATTATTAAAGGAACCATGGTCAAGATCTATTCTACCCTTTCCCTTACTTTCAGTTTCAGA
>LPNX011091042.1:165749-179417 GCA_001517045.1 Pseudotsuga menziesii | reverse complement strand
ATGTAATGATCATGTTCATTTACAAAATGGGTCCGCGGCTTCTATTTATAATTTTTTTGACAGAGGCACCTCGGTCGAGGTATTTACCTCGACCGAGGTAAATACCTCGACCGAGTTAACACCTCGGTCAAGGTATTTATTAACCCTTGGTCGAGGGTTTAATACCACAACTGAGGGTTAATAAATACCTCGACCGAGGGCTGAAAAAACCTCAGTCGAGGGCTTGATAAAAGCTCGGTCGAGATATTAAAACCTCGGTCGAGGGCTTGTTAAACCCTCGACCGAGGTACGTTTTTTTTTTTTTTCCGAAATGCGCTTGCCAAAAAGTGTTACCCAGGTCCGTGGATTCACCCAGTTGTCTCCCAAAAAAAAATATTTGGACCATTCAAATTATTAAGAGAGGAGAAGGAATACCTTGTCAAATCCATGTTCCTTAAAGCTCCATAATTGATGATAAAGGAAGGATATATTATAGTGCTTGCAACTAGGGCATGAAATTTCTCCTTGTCTTCAAAACTTGGATTTACTTCCTTCTTCTTTGTGCCTTCATGAAAAGAGATGTTGTGTTTTTTTAGGATTTGAGTCAACAAATCGATTTGTTTCTTCATGCAAGAGCTCTTAGAATGAAATCCTTTATGACAGTATGCACACTTGTTCATTTCACCTTTACGTTTCTTCTTCTCAGATTTTGAGGACTCTTCATGAAACTTGGACTTATCTCCCTTTTGATTAGGAGACTTCTTAGCCTTCTTCTTTCCTTTGGAATCCACCTTTGAATCTCTAGAAACCAAAGCTTGATAGCTGGAAGGTTTGATGGTTTCCATCATGACCAATTTGTCTTTCTCCTGAGTCAAGGATTCTGTTAGTAATCAGAATTTACCCTATAGATCTCTACCATCAAAATGTTCATGTATTTGAAAAAATCGTTATTGATCTCTGCTATAAGTATCATTTCTGGAAGTTGCATATTTTCTTCATTGAAAAATAGAAACATTATGACCATGTATAATTGAAATCTGAAATGTTTGGTGTTGTGGAAATTCACTAACTGAGATTGGATTCTCTCATCTAGGAATTCATCATTTTTAAGGCAAGTAAGCTGACGAGATTGTTCTTCTGATTGGAACCTACTCATTTTGAATAGAAAAATCATTATCAATTATGGGAAAAACCTATATATGTCTAAACCTAACAACTAACTAAACATTGAAATAACTAATTTGGATTATTCATTGAACAATCTGATATCAAAGCAAAAATATTGGTTTGTAATGGAAACATCAGTCCTAAAGCATTTAGAGAAAAGGGTTGTTTTTCTTCAATTACAACATGTATAAATTTTTGAACTAGATCTTCTTCTACAAACTCCTCTCTGCTCAGTGTGAATGAAAGAGGGACGACAAGGGAATCTTGGACAATAAGGGCGTTCACATGGCAGAGTATTTTTGTCCTAGTAACATCCATTATTACTCTCTCAGAAGAAGAGTATTTCGATGCACACCAGTCAATGAAATTGGGAAAATTTAGGGTTTGGTATGGGTAGAAAAAATGGAAATCGGACTGATATACATTGTGCAAGTCAGTTCCTTGGTATTTAAATTATTATATCTTGAATTTTAACTAGTGTACTGAACCAAAGGACATAATAGTATCGAAAATATCTCCATCCCTATCCCCAAAAACCTCCTCTAGTTTCTGAAACTCTAAGGTTTGTGTTTCGGTTTCACCTCCGCTATCCATTTTCAAATATTACTAAGCTAGTGAAAACATGACCTACCTAGATAATTGATGGATGGAAAGGTAACTGTCTGACCTGGATTCGTCCACGCAGAGATTCTTTCTTCTTCCAATGCATAAAAATACATAAATTTTAAACATGTGCCCCTTCCTTTTATAATATTCCTAGAATAGTGGTTTCAGCATTAGGAAAAATGGTTTTCACTTACCATTTTTCTCCTAATGTAATTATCCTCTATCTTCCATGTGTAAGGTGGTATAATTTTTATTGGGGAAATGATTTTTAAATATCCATGCATGTCATGGGAGTGGAGCTCTTCTAAGCCATATATCTAATCCATCTCTTACTTAGAGCGTTGATACTAGATCCTTTTAACTTTACTTTTTATATTCCGCTGTGCAATATCTTCTCTTCTATTGTTCATTTTACCGTAGTAGATCATCTATACACCGTGGATTTACTTGATATTCATTGTGAATCGTTGATTCCATCCATCCTTTAATCGTCACCTTTATTTTTTGTTTTCCACTTATTTTTCATTTTAGTACACAACTTCCTCCGACAGATCACCTATTAGTCATTAATATTCTCTACCTATAATTCTCACCATCGATCAAAGATGATATTTAATATTTCTTCTAATTCTCACTTTGTCTTTTACCATGCATATTTCCAAAATGGATTTCATATATACCATCAATCCTCTTTTCCCTTTTCCTCCACTATAGATATAATCTGTCGGTTAACCCTTTTCGCCAATCACCATTTTCACTTTTTCCTTGTAACTTTTGACAGTGGATCTATTCCTCCCCATTGATATTTTCGCTAAAAATATATTCATCTATTATATTCTTCACCATTTACCACAAGTTCCTTTTAATTGCTTTAGCTACCTTTAAATTTTAACCCATGGTTTCATTAGGACAACTTTCATAGTTTTAAGCCTTTTATTAGGACTTAAACTCATTTGTATCACCTATAATGAAAATGATGCTAACAGCTGGCTCTAAGTGGGGATGCTATCCTTCCTATGAGGTAGCAAAGAACCCGCATACCAGTTCCTTTATTATTCTCTATTTTTTTTTAACTAAGGAAAATGGAAAACCTCATATCTTAGGGCCTTCTCTTCGGCCTTCAAAACCTTAAACCTGCCATTTGTACTCATCTTTCCATAAAAATAAATATATATAACTAATATACATAGTACCTCTATCCTCAAGACAAATAATGTTTTAGGAATCTTCCATTAACAATTCCCCCTTTAAGTTGAACCTCATTTTGATGTTGCGGAATAAATAAATTATCTCCCTTGTATGCAGCAACACTATATGGACCCTTCTGTAAATAATCAAATTTTCCATGATTATCTTCTCTTATTGCATCCCATTTCAATACCAAATCATGAGCCTGGAATTGTTCCTCTTTTAACCTTCTGTCAAAAGTATTTTTCATTTTTTCTTAGTGAACCTGCACCTTGTCATAAGCTTTTCCTCTCAATTCATTTATCTGGTTTATTCTCCTTTGCATATGATTGGGTTCTTCATCTTTATCCTGTAACAATTTCATCACTGATAAACCCAAAGAAACTATAAAAATCACTTCTAATCCATATACCAATTGAAAAGGTGACATACAAATAGCTCTTTTGTTACTTATCATGTCTTCCCATAAGGCATATTTCAGCATAGTATGCCATGCTCTTTTATTCTCCTCCAAAATTTTATTTATTATCCTCACCAGAATTTTATTTGAGGATTCAGTGAGCCTATTCCCTTGAGGATAATATGAAGTTGAATGATTCAAGATAATGTGGTACTTGTGACATAATTTATCCTTTTCTTTGACTTAAAATATTGTGCATTGTCAGTTACAAGCCTTCTAGGTCATCCAAATATTAACAAGATATTATTCTCCAGAAAATCAATGATGACAACATATGTTGCTCTTCTAGTTGGTATTGCTTCAATCCATTTGGTAAAGTAATTAGTTGCAGTCAGGATCCACTTGTGTTTACCAGAATAATTTAGATTTATCTCACCAATAAAATCCAAACCCTATAGTTGGAATGGTGCCTCTACTAAAATAGGGTTAAGTGGTAATGGAATTAACTTTCTCTTCCCATAAAAATTTGGCACTCATGGCAGGTTGTGACCTATTTATACACATTATAAAAAATTGTGGGCCAATAAAAAACAGCTCTCAATATTTTATTAGCAGTCACTTTCCAAGAATGATGTCCTCCACATACTCCCAGGTGAAATTCCTTCATAGTCTGTTGGGCCTCATTTTCCAATAAAATTTAACAAGATGCTCCTTGGATCCTTCCAATACAAATATTGGTTCAAAATACAAAATTTATATGCTTTCAATTTCACAGACCTAGCTATGGTTTGACTCAATCCTGGAGGTGCTTGTAAATTTTGCAAAACATACACAATGACAATGTACCAAGGAGATAAAGAAAGATATGTTCTTACCTGTAGCCCCAAATCCATACCACTTGAAGTATTTGAAAAGAAATTTAGTTGAAAATATTCACAAGTGGCCTATGTAATCAACTTATCCAACCCCTATCCTTTCACCAATTTGGTGGGCTTGATTTCCAAATCATATTCTAACCAAACTGAAATCCACTTTTCTCTCTTCCTTTTTGGATCAGGCTGAGTGAGGATATTTTTCGCAACATTATTAGGAACATAAGAAATAACATGAGAGTGAAGAATATAAACCTTGAAATCTTTCAAAGAATTAATTAATGGATAGACTTGCTTCTCCATTATATCATACTTGAGTTCCACATCCCTCAAAATTTTACTAAAAAAGGAAATGGGTTGTTCTGTATTTTGTTGATTTTTCTGTAACAACACTCTAGCTATAGTATGATCAAAATAAAAAGAGAAAACTATAAAATATTTCAAAATATTAGGACTAACTAAAACTGGTGCTTTAGTTATTTCCTTATTAATATCAGTAAAATATTTTTTTGCTTCAACAGTTCATTTGATGTCAGAATCATTTCTCAGCATGTTGGTGACACTCCTCAAAATTTCTACAAAACTAAGAATAAATATCCTCAAAAATTTAACTTAAATGGATGGACTTGATTTTTACTCCTCGGTAACTCCACTTTCATAATTTCCTTTACCCTATCACGATCAATTCTTATTCCATCCTTAGAAATGATATGACCCAAAATATTTTCCTCCTATGATAGAAAATTTTGATTTCCTAGGATTTAAGGAAATACCAAATTTTCTGCACTTTAAAAATACCTGTTCCAAATTCTTTATATGATCCCTGTCAGATTTAGAGAAAAAGGTAATATCATCCATGTAAACCACAACAAATTTATCTTTCTCTTTAGCAAAATATATATCCATTTCCCTATGAAAAGTTGATCCTACATTCATTAACCCAGGTGGAATCTTAGCATACATAAAGGTTACCCATAGTGTAGTAAATGTTATATTTTCCTGATCTTCAAGGTGGACCTTTATTTTATTATAACTTGAAAACCCATCCATTATGGAAATTCTTTCTGCACTAACCACCTTCTGCAAGATATGTTCCATTTTAGGTAGATACTCATTATCTTTTAAGGAGACTTTATTGAGAGTTCTCAAATCCACACACAACCTTATTTCTCCATTATTTTTCCTAAGAGACACTAATTAGCCACCCATTTTAAAAATATAAGAGTGGTTATGATTTTTGCATTGAACAACTTATTTATTTCCTTCTCAGTTAGAGGGAGTAACATGGGATTTATTCTTCTAAGTTCCTGTCTGAAAGGTTTTTCTCCTAGTTTCACTAGGATGGTATGTTGTATAATAGAAGTGCCATACTCCTTTAAATCCTCATAAATCCAAACAAAGACAATAGAAAAATTCTTCATTAAACCAATATATTTTTCTTTTTCATTTATAGGAAATTTATTTGAAAGTTTTATTATCCTGGGATTCTCTTATGTACCAATATTATTATCTTGAATATGTTCCTCATTAGGTTGTACTATAGGGTTTTTAGCCACATCATTCTGAACAAATAAATTTTCTAATGGTATAAGGTCTTTGGGAATAAAATTACTCTTTAGTTGAATAATATCCTTCCCTCCAATCATATTCTGTAAATTTTTTTGTCCCTCACCTTCTTCTACAAATTCCCCATCATCTAAAACATTTTACAAATTTTGATTTTCCTTATCTTCAACTATATTGGAAAACTCATCAAACATTTCTAAAAATCTCTTTATTTATAAGTCATCCTAAAAAACTTGCCAATATTTAGAATTGTCAAGGATGGAAGGTTTATTTACAACTTCAATCTTATACTTTTTATTTCAATAGATGGGAATCTTAAAGTTTCTAGCAGTAGTGGCCAAAGAATCAACTATCATATTTTCAATACTCATAATTACCATCACTCTATGTTCACTAAAAAAATTTCCAAGCATATCCCAAAATTCATTTTTGTAATCTCTCATTCTAGGATGCTTAGTATGGTAACTTCCATTCACCTAATTTATAACCAATTCTGAGTCCCCGTAGACATCTATTCTTTTTGCTTTTAATTCCTTCAATTCATTCAATCCTAATATCAAAGCTTCATTCTCTGCAACATTATATGTACATTCAAATGTCAATTTAAAAGATTACACCTTAAAATATCTGTCTTGAGAATTATCCAGACACTTGATCTAGCTCCTTCCTTACTTATTGATCCATCAAAATACATAGACCATACCCCTTCATCTCTATGTTTATGTTCCAAGGCCTCCTATATTTTAGAAAATTCTTTGTCTCCCTTCAGTTTAGTTACTATTGTCAAGACTTCTTCAATAGGTAAATTATCCTCATAATGGAAATAAATATAGAAAATTGAGGACCCCAAATCAATATGAACAACATATATGGGATGATTATCAGGTTTCTCTTGACTACTTACTACATATTCTAATCTATTTTCTCTATATAATTTTCTATGTTGACCAAACAATGGAATCGTTGCATAAGACATATCCATCTATAATTTTCCTTTCAATTTTGAGGCCCAATACCTAGATAAAAGCATACCAAACTTAGGAGGAATATCAACCACCACTATATCCATAATAATACTCTTGGAAGGAATTTGTGAAAGAGTAACTACCAAGTCCTTAATGAGCCCTAAAAACTTAACCTTTCTAGAATCAAAAGAGAATAAATATTTGTAAGGTATTGTGATTTCTAATCCCAAACTTTCCACCACCACTCTTGGCATGAGGTTGTGTGATGCACCAAAATCCAACATGGCATTGTGTAGAATTATGTCATGAACATTGAGACTAACATAGAAAGGTGGGGAATCTTCTTCATTTGTATCTTCTATTCTAGGACCAAGATCTATAGTTGGGGCATCATCTGTTAACTCTAATGTGTGAGGATGGCATTATCCATCTGTTTTGACCATTACGGTAATCTTCTCTCTATATTCATAATTCTTCAATAGCTCATTGAAAGGGACGGGAATTTTTATCTTAGATATTTCATTTTGCGGATTGAAAGAGGAGACTGTTCTATCACTTTATATTTGCATTTCTTTTTTGTTTTCTTTTGATATGTCCTTTTTATTTTCTGGAACTTTTTGTACAATGTTCTCTCTTTGTTTTTCCTTATTTTGTTGACTACTAGAAGGTTGATTTGGAATAATCCTTCCTTTATTTATAACTACATATCTACTTCTCAATTTAAAATTTCTCTAGAGATCATTCATATAATTTATGTATCCCTTTTGGTATTGTTTTGTCTCTGACTCAAAAGTATTACACTCATATTCCTAAGAAAACAAATTATGTTCTTCTTCTGTGAGGTAAATTTTATAATCTATATCATCAAAATGGTGTATCTGATTGTCCATGGGATCATTTTCTTCTTCCTCATCTACAAAATTCTCTAGAAAAGGTGGTCTTATCTGTTGATCCTCATCATTTCTTGGATTTCGTTTCTCTCTATGTTTAATATGAGCGGGAGGAGGTCTTCTGAAGTTAGGATTTCTGATTTGTGACTCAAAATGATATCTATTAGAAGGCCTATTATCCAATGTTAATCTATCCGTAAACCTCTCCATAGTTTTCATCATTATATCAAATTTGTATATGTAGGTGAAGAAGTGGAGGCTTGATTTTCTTCCATGGTTTTTCTCCTATCTACCTCCACTCTTTGTCTCGTTTTTCCAAAATCCATTAAGTTAGATTCCACCTCCAAATCATATTTAAACATAGAAGGCATATTGGCATATTTTCTCTCCCTCAACAACAAAGCAAAATCATTGTCAAATCAATCAGCATAGTGTAATTTTGCAGCTCCTACAAGAGGTTTAATATTAGTTGGTATTAAATTATAAACCCTCATAATTTTTCTTGAAAATTCATGCAAAGACTCAAAATTCCATTTCTTCATATTGTTGTATTGGGGTAATATTTGGAAAGGAATTTTCTTATCCTCCCACCTATCCAGAAAAAGAGTTTGAAAACCCTAAAAAATAACGATAGATCTTGCAGAAAGATCCTTAAACCACCTCTTTGCTTCCCGTGATAAAATTTGTGCAAAAAATATTATAATCTTATTTTTGCATCATCATAATCCACCTCTTCTAATTCAATCAAATCATCAAATATATCCATATGCTATCTAACTGTAAAATTTCCCTCCCCATCAAATAATGTAATCATCTTAGAGTAACTATGTGGAAGTTCATGTAAAACAACAGAAAAGGAAAGTGGAGCAAACCTAGAAACCATGAGTCTAGAAGATTTTTGAGCAACAGAAGGATTTTGAACAATACTAGAAACTCGCCCAATTGAATATTTTGGATTATTGGATTTCCTTCTTCTCTTTTTACAGTATTCTAGAGATTTTTCCAAAGTGAATCTAGAAGATAACACTACTAATTTTTTTTTTTAAATTGTGGTCATAAGCGTCGCTTAAGCGACGTCTAGGATCATAAGCATCGCTTAAGCGACGGCTAGCCTCAGAAGCGTCGCTTAAGAGACGGCGCATAAATTGGTCATTTAAATAAATACACCCTATTCCATTACAACCTATTGAGAAATCATACATGTTCATTCTTTGGAAACTATTTAATCTCTAATGATATATGGAGGAATCATCTAAATGCTCCTAGGAATCAAATCCCCCCTAGGGTACCCTCATTTCAACTACACCTTGTCACAAGATACATTATATGTTAAATATATGCGAAGGGATAGTAATAGGTGGGTGGGACTCACATTTCATTACCCAATAATATGGTGTCCTACCAAGAGTTATAAAGCAACTTTTCTTGGAAGAAACATTGAATAAATGACATAGTGGATACAAGTTCATAGAATATTGAGATTCTATAATGAAAGTGGCTTGGACACCCTACATACAATTAGTCAACCATTCACTTGGGTATTTCAAAGCAAGAAATAAATGGCATTAGGTTCAAGAATCCATAGTTTTGGTCGAGGGAGTGAAGGGGCTGTTTTTTTTAAACAATTTGTTTCCCAAATTATCTCCTTCCCAGTGTATCTTGGCCTTATTGAGTTGTAGTTTTACCCTATATAACCAAACCTTCCCTCATTTTTCTTTGCACTAGTTATAAGGTATGTTGGATTGTATTTTCAAAAATTTCTTATTCATGCGATTGATTTAGTAATTGGGTTTTAAAGAATCACTCGTGACTTGTCATACAACTTGTTGGCATTGTGATAAACAAATATTGATTAAAGGTGCTTGAGATCTAGTTTTTTAGTAGGATATCATCATTACAAGGTATCTACATTGTAACCACACTGGGAGGACAAGTAACATGGCTCGATTAGGATGTCAATGCTTGGAATAATTTGAGCAAACACAATTGATCAATGCTTGGAATAAAGTGACAACTTAAGCAATCGAATAGAGCAATCTAGGCACAGTTAAAGTGAAAATTCAAGTAACTAGAATCACTACATTCATATACAAAATATTCCTCCCCTATTTGATGGCTTGACAGTATAATTACATTGATATGCTTTAACTAGACAATAATATACTCTTAATAATAGGGTTTTATTGTTATTTTGGTTTTATTGTATATAATATGTTACTTTCAACTTCGTCATCGTATATTCCTAGACTTGTTACTATCACAAAGTTCAAA
Organism: Pseudotsuga menziesii; assembly: GCA_001517045.1. Lineage (NCBI taxonomy): Eukaryota > Viridiplantae > Streptophyta > Pinopsida > Pinales > Pinaceae > Pseudotsuga > Pseudotsuga menziesii. The sequence goes on along the minus strand of LPNX011091042.1, from coordinate 169,513 downwards.
GATTAGTTTTATTGTATATAATATTATAAAAACTTACCATAGACATAACTTTGTACGATATATTATTTTCCCTAGCACCAAAATAAATATTATTTGGGCCTTATCCAGGTAACGCTATGCTCTTATTAGCCTTGTTTAGTTACAGGAAAAAACTTAGCTCTGTAATGCAACCATAACATAAATCAAAAGGCATAATTTATGTTATGGTTAGTGTTTTCATTCTTATACCCCTCTATCTGTGAATTAGATATGTGTAGGTACGTGGATGTGAGGTTTTGACTAAATACTTTATCCTTTCAGATCATAATTTTCCCATTCCGCCAAAGCAAAAATATTCAATGATCTAACGGGAAGTCTTCAAAAGGGGGAGAACCTATAATACCCTATGGTTAGAGGCATACTGAACCATGAAACTTTACCAGAGACAGAAGTTAAGGTGGAAGGAACAAAGGCAGTTGAGGCAGTCTCAAGAGTAGTCGGTTCAGTAGTTCCATACCCAGGAGCAGTAGAAGAGCAAGGTACTGGTTACCTGGTCCCAGAATCAGAGACAAAATAAAAATCAAGAGAGGCATAACTCGTTGGAGTTTCTCCATCGAAAAAAGACAGTTGATCATCCAGCAGCATAGAAAAAAACAAAAAGCTAAGCGCTAAACCGGTTAAGTAACCTGCGCCCAAGATATGCCCATCCAAGGTATGAAGTGTAAGCTGGTTTTAAGAACCCTTTGGCTGAGGGTTCTGTGAAAATCCAAGGCATTGGTTTATTGAATGGTTGGCTTGTAGAAGGGGTTGCAAATGGTGGTAATTTTCTTGGGGGTTCCGAGTATAGACATTCTGTCAGAGAAATATGGTGGTAGTTGGCTTGGGTGGGACTCGGGAGGAATGACAATTTTCAGAGTGCTAATGAGGGTCCCATGAGAGATAACATTAATGTCATCAAGGATGTTCAAAGGGATTCCATAAAGTTCCTTAAGCTAGGAAAGCAACAGCATTTTGGAGACGCTGCGAATCCGGCTCAGGTAATTAATCTAGTCTCTGGTAATAGCATAAACAACTATTTCTAGTGTAACATGCTTTAATGATCTAATATTTTCCCAAATCACCATTTTACATGCTATTGGGCCAGGATGGTGCAAGATCAATAATGGGGGTTGTTGGCATAGCACCCAGGATGGACAGATGTTCTCTGCTTGTCTGGTAGAGCCCTTTTCCTTCTCAATTAGAACTTGACCATGTAGATTTTAATGGGAAATGGTATTTACTCTTTTCAATACTCCAGGACACACAGACTAGTGGATGCAAGTGTCCTCCTAGATTTAGGGGAAACGGTGTTGATAAGTGTGACGGTATGTTGAAGTGGATACTTTCCTATATGATGAAAAAAAAAATTCTAGCACAGTTATTGATGTTATTTTTGTTTAACAACTTACCGATCAGATATAAATGAATGCAAAGAAAAGGTAGCCTGCCAGTGCTCAGAATGCAGCTGCAAAAATACATGGGGTAGTTATGAATGTAGCTGCAAAGGTGACCTTCTGTATATGAGAGACCATGATACTTGCATAAGTAAGTAGTTCAATCATCTGCATATTATGTTTAACAATCCCTTCATATGACTCTTATGGCATGAATTATGATACTTGCATAAGTAAGTAGTTCAGTTATCTGCATCTTATGTTTAACAAATTTCTTGCAACAATGAACTCACCTCTATACAGGGATAACAAAAGTATATCAAATCTATTAAATAACCATTGAAATATGCACTAACTCAAAACATCCCAACATGAGTACAATCTCATTGATACTGAAATCCAAAACCGGTGGTGCATGCATCAGCCCATCCAAGTCAACTCCCTCTTCCTAGTAGAATCCTCAAACAACTGGAGTAGGAATCTCAACAAGGTCAACTACCTCTTACTGAGAGAATCTCCACTCACTTGATCAACTAGGGTTTCACACTCCACAACCCTTCTCAGGTCCAAGTGTCAATCACTAGCAGAGATTCGGTTCAGTCATTGAAGTCTAGACATACTGGCCACTAAAACTCTTCAACAGCTCTCTTTCCTCCAAGGTTCCATACACGTAATTCTAGAAGTCTTTGAGTTTGGATACATCGCTCTAATACCATGTTAAACTTCTAGACCACAAATCTGAACTCTAATCACTCACTTCTCTCTATTGATGTGAATTAATAAAACCTATACCTTTTCCTTCTCCTTTATAGACTAAGTCAAACCCTAGTTAACTAGTGCACCTCCCTGAATGGATATAAGAGCCAATGAGGAATGTGCCTCAACAGGAGAATATGCTAGGAATGCAATCCTGCTATCTCCTTGAGGTTTGTACCTACTCCAGCTATTTTCATTCAACCACTACCCAGGGATCAATGCTTCCTTAACTGATAGTGAATGCAAAATAGAACCACACTACTAAACTGCTAAAACTGGATATAGCATCTAACTCAAACTAGATCTCAAAATAGCATACAACTGAAAATGAACAGAACCAGTTCTAAATCTGGAACTTACTTTTCTCAAACTAGAAAAGAAACTAATAAAAACAAACCATTAAACTTGGACTGTAAAAAACTGTAAGTATCTTGAGGATGGTGCATTCATGCCAAATGTATGCATGCGCCCTTTACTTCTCTCTCCTAAGTAAATGTAATTACTGTACTTGCAATCACTGTTGTACACATCTGTATGAAATTTATGCTACAGGAGGACCGCCCTACTGCTATACAGACCTGCAACCCTGCCACATGTGCCTGTACCTGCTCTTCTATTGTCCCTGCCACCATACCTTTTATGCATGTGCCCAGGTATTCTCTGCTCATTTGACATTATAAAATTATCTTATATTATCTTATCTTATCAACTAGACACTTTATAAGGCACTAAAAATCTAACTGGAGCAGGTACAAAACACTCCAAAACTATTGATAGTGGCATTAAGAGCTTAGGAGCTTCTTGAGTATATACCTGAAAGAATCATGTTTATTGGAACAAAGTTCTGGTCTATGGGTGTGGAAAGTCACGGTCAAGATCTTTCAGATGTCGTATGTTTGTCAAGCAGCAATCAAACGCTCCCCAATAGGCAAGGAACGTTCGAGAGCTCTCGGCCACAAGTGCCATGTCATTGGAAACAAGTACTCATGGTCGAGAGCTTGCAAATTCTCCCTGGTTTTCAAAGAGCATCCAGGCACTCCTTGACACACAGGGAGAATCTAATAAATCACGACCACAAATGCCATGTCATCAGGAATAGCTACACGTGGCTGACAGCTCGCAAACGCCCTTGGCTGTTAGGAACATCCAGACCCTGCTCGACAGGCAGGAGTGTCAACCTAGCACCCATGTGGGCCCATAAATAAAATAAAAACTATGCCAAAGTTTGGTGCCAAATCAACAATCCTAGCCCTAATTTTCCCTACATATGAAAAAGATAAAAATAATAAGCATACTAAAAAGGCTACAGAAAGATCCCCTTCCCTTGTGAAAAATATTCTAATGTGAGAGAGCTGACTTTGTGTGAGCTTTGAGATCTGTCTGTGTGAGTTAGCTTCTTGTGATCGAATTAATGCGCTGCATGTTTTCTTACCTTTCACTGTGTGTAAGACTTAGTGAGCAGCTGTCAGGATAAATTTTTGGAACTGTCTGTGCATTACTCATCTACCAAGTTTGGCATCTCTTTGTGTGTGAAGTTGTGACTTTGAAATTGGTGTGGCGTTGACTAATTTGTCTCAGATGAGTCTCATATGGCCT
>LPNX011091042.1:114491-156275 GCA_001517045.1 Pseudotsuga menziesii | reverse complement strand
CCTGGTAAGATCTAAATATTTTGTATTTCCATTTGAGGTTCTCAGTTAAGATGTCTCATCATACCAAGCTTGATGAAAATATTGAGGGATCTGATAACTTTCGAGCCTGGAAGTATAGGATCTCCCTAGTCATGGAAGAAAATGAGTTGGACTCTTATATCAGTGAGGAGGTTCCAGTTCTAGAGGGAGATGAGGCCAAGGCCTTACATAAGAAGAAGTTGATTATGTCAAAGAGGATCATTGCTGATTCTATCAAGGATCACCTCATACCACATGTGTCCTCCCTCAAGACACCTAAAGCCATGTTTGATGCCCTAACCAAATTGTTTGAAGGGAAGAACATCAATCGGAAGATGAGTCTAAGGAACCAGTTGAAGAATGTAAAGATCCAGAATGAGTAGACCATCCAGTCATACTTCACATCTCCTAGCTCAAAGAACAGCTGGAAGCAGTAGATGAAGAAGTGGAAAATGCAGAAATTGTGATGACAACCTTGAATGGTCTTCCCAGGTCATGGGATTCTTTCATCCAAGGAATATGTGCTAGGAAAAATTTATTCAAGTTCAGTAGACTATGTGAAGAATGTTCACAAGAAGAATCTTGGATAACATCTCGAGAAGAGAATATCAAGCTCTCTTAGTACACTCCAAAAAAGGAATAAGGGAAAATAATCATCACCAAGGTAAGAATTCTCATCAGAAAAACAATCCTATAAGAAGGGATCCATCCAAACTCAGATGTTATACATGCGATGAAATAGGACACTTTGCTAGAAATTGTCCCATGAATAAGAATGGATCCAAGAAGAAGAAGAACTCCAAAAGAAGACATCATTCTCACACTGCTGAGGATGATGATTCTCCCAGGAAGAAAGTAAAACAAGAAAGTGAAGATGAATATGTTATGATCTCTGCTCTCACAGGAACTGTCACTCATGGAAGCAAAGATTGGCTTATTGATAGTGGGGATTCCAAACACATGACAGGTTTCAAGGGATCCTTTGAGAAACTATCTGAACATAATTCACCCCATAAGGTGAAACTTGGGGATGACTACCAATATCCCATAAAAGCTAGTGGTGAATCCTCCTACAAACTAGACTCAGGAATATCTATGAAGATGAAGGATGTCTTGTTTGTACCAGGACTAAAGAAGAATATTCTATCCATATCGGTACTGGATGCAAAAGGCATGAGGGTTGCATTTGTACATGGCCAAGTCCTCATGTGGTCAAGAGGAAAGACTATTGACGATGCAATAGTGATTGGAGAATAAGGAGGATTATACAAATTGAAGGGCCATCCAGAACAAGCTTTGGTCCATGACATAGTAGAGCCAAATGAAATTTGGCATAGAAGGCTTGCACATGTGCATTACAGAGCACTACCACTTCCAAGCAAAGCTGTTGAGGGTATTCTATAAATTCAAGCAAAACATGAAGGGGTCTGCAAAGGATGTGCAAAAGGAAAGAATACAAAGAAGACATTTCCAAGTAGCGAGAGCAAGGAAAAAGGAATCTTGGAAATCATCCACTCTGATGTATGCGGACCAATGTCATCAAGTTCACTAAGCGAGTATGTATACTATGTTTCTTTCATTGAAAAATTTTCTAGGAAGACATGGATTTACTTCATGAAGAACAAAGATGAATTTTTCAGCAAGTTCAAGGAATTTAAAGCCTTGATCGAGAACCACAGAAAAAAGAAGATCAAGACCTTTCGATCAGATAATGGCAGAGAATTCACATCAAATGAATTCAAGAACTTATGCAAACAATCCGGGATTAAGAGGGAGTTATCTACTCCATGTAATCCACAACAGAATGGGGTTGTAGAAAGGAAGAATAGAACTATCATGGAAGTTACAAGAGCAATGCTTCATGATCAAGATCTTCCTATGCATCTATGGGCAGAAGCTGCCAGAACAATGGTGTATGTATAGAACCGTACTCCACACAGAGTACTCGAGAACAAGACACCTAAAGAAGTCTTTTCCAGCAAGAAACTAGAAGTTAGCCATCTAAGAATATTCGGCTATCCAGTGTACATACACATTCCAAAAGAGAAGAGAACAAAACTAGATCCTTCAGGAAAGAAGGGTATATTTGTGGGATACTCTGAAATCTAGAAGGCTTAAAGAATATACTTCCCAGGATTCAAGAAGATCGACATCAGCAGGGATGTAACATTTGATGAAGACTCGGCTTACAACAAATCCAAAAAGAGACCTGCTGAAGAACTTGAAGAAGCAGAAGCACCCAGAATTCATGATACAACCATGAATGAAGAAACTCAAGAAGAAGATCAAGAATTTGAAGAACCACAAAGACCTGTAGATACACCTCAGGAGAAGAATCCTCACAAGAGGAAACCTGCTTGGGTACGAGAAATTATCCAAGGTGTGGAAAGATATGGGGCTCTAGAAGAAAATCACAGAGAAAGAAAGAGAACCAAATCCTGCTTCGTATATTTAGCTTTACTATGTGACTTTATCAATGAAGAACCTTCCAATTATGAGGAAACAACAAAACGAAAAGAATGGAAGGATTCTATGATCGAAGAGTATCAATCGATCATGAAGAACGATGTTTGGGATGTTGTCCCAAGACCAGAAGGGAAGTCGATTGTAACTTCCAAATGGATCTACAAGATCAAGCATGCTACAGATGGTAGCATAGAGAAATATAAGGAAAGATTCATGGCTCGTGGTTTCTCATAGAAAGAAGGAATAGATTATGAAGAAACCTTTGCACCTGTAGCCAGATACACTTCCATCATATCAGTACTTTCTCTGGATGCAATGATGAAATGGAAGATACACCAAATGGATGTCAAGACTGCTTTCTTGAATGGTGTAGTGGAAGAGGAAGTGTACGTAGAACAACCACTTCGTTTTGAGACACAAGACAGGGAGTCTCATGTGTGTAGATTGAAGAAAACCCTATACAGTTTGAAACAGGAACCCAGGACATGGTACGGTAGAATTGACAGCTTTCTATCTAGTTTGGGATTTACCAAGAGTAAAGCAGATTCCAACCTTTACTACAAGGTTGAAGATGGAACCCAGTGATGCTCCTACTATATGTAGATGATCTGTTTGCAATAGGTATGGATGGGTTGATTGCTGACACAAAGAGAAAGTTTGCTACCAAGTTCGAAATGAAGGACTTAGCTATGATGCATTATTTTCTAGGTATGGAGGTGTGGTAGAATGCAAATGGAATCTCCCTTGGATAAGGGAAGTATGCAGTAGAGATCCTGAAGAGGTTTGGGATGATGGAATGCAAGGCCATGACCACACCTATGGAATCTAACCTAAATATATTGAGTGATGCTTCATCAGAGACGGTTGATGCTATGATGTATCATCAGATGACTGGGTCCTTGATGTACCTAACGAACATGAGACCAGAAATTTTCTTTGTTGTGAACACCTTGAGCCAGTTCTTGACTAATCCGAGACATGTTCACTTGATTGCTGCAAATCATATTCTGAGGTACCTGAGGGGTACAATTAACTATGGGCTCAAGTATGAGGTGAATAAGAAGATTATACTAGAGGGTTATGTTGATTCAGATTGGGCAGGAATTTCCATCGATAGGAAGAGAACTTCAGGGTGTTGCTTCAGTATGGGATCAGGAGTGATCTCTTGGTTTAGTAGGAAGCAATCCTATTTGGCACTGAGTATAGCTGAAGCAGAGTATGTCATAGCTTGTTCAACTAGTTGTGAGGAAGTATGGCTGAGGAAGCTATTGTCTGATTTATTTGATCTCCATATGGATGCTACTTGTATACATTGTGACAACCAGAGTTGCATGAAGTTGTCAGAGAATCCAGTGTTCCATGACAAGTAGAAGCATATTGAGATCAAGTATCACTATATCAGGGATATGGTTTAGAGGGGAGCAGTGAAGCTCCAGTATGTTGCGATGAAGGAACAGATAGCTGATGTGTTGACAAAGCCATTGTCTAGGGTGAAGTTTGAGTACTTTAGGGAGAAGCTTAGTGTTCTCCAGATCGATATTTCCTCCAAGGGGAAATGATGAGACCCAGAGCCATTCTGACATGGTGAGAGGATTGGTTCCTTCCATGGTCATATGTAAGGGCTGAGCCATTCTTTCATGGTGAGAGGATTGGTTCCTTCCATTTCAAATGTGAGTGCTGAGCCATTCTGATGTGACTATAAGATTGGTTCCTACATGATCAGGTGTAAGTGTTGAATGCCATTCTTGGAATGGAGCCACCTGGTCAGTTACTAGGTAGCTCAGTCTGGGATTGGGGGCCATTCTAATATGACTGTAGGATTGGATCCTACATGATCAAATGTGAGTGCAAGCCCTTCTGACATTGGTTTTCATATGTAAGTGTAGATCCCTTTTGGCATGAAGGATTGGTTCCTTGCATGGTCAAATATAAGGGCTGATCCCTTTTGACATTAGTTATAAAATGTAAGTGCAGATCATTTCGGCATGGAGGATTGGTTCCTCACATGTTCGAGTGTAAGTGCTAAGCCTTTCCAACATTGGTTGATGGATGTGAGTGCTAGGACTTTCTAACAGGGTTGTGGGAGGTGTTCCCACATGGTCAGATGTGAGTGTTGGGCATGCCTTTCTAATATGATTATAGGATTGGTTGCTACATGATCAGATATAAGTGTTGGGTGGGCCATTCTAAATTAGGGTCAGATATAAGTGCTAAAGAATACCTACATGGAGGCTAGACCTACAACCAGCATGAAAAAGGGCTGGCTCTGTAGAACTTCCTGTGATGAGAAGAATCATGAGATAGCACCCATGAAGATCTAGTGATGATGATCCAACAGAGATGATCTATATCCAGAGATGATGCTCCAAAGATGATCCAGATCGAGGGATGATCTAGATCTAGTGATGATGATCCAGATCGAGTGATGATCTAGATCCAGGTGAATATGACTTGAAGATGAAGGTGACTTGAATATAGAGATGACTTGAAGGTGAAGATGATGAAGACTCGATGATGATCTAGATGATACAAAGAATAATACTTGTGTTGATAAATTGTGTCGAGAGAATACCTTCCTAGTTAAGAGGGAGTGTTGATGTAATTGTAACTTCAGAATGTATTCACTTGTATTTCTTAACCCGATGTTTATTCCGGGATGTATTTGTAATGTACTCCAGTCATGTCATGCCCCAAGGTTCCTATCAGGAGTTTCTATAATGTAAACAAGTCATGTCAAGTCAAGTTGGGTAACCCTCCTATTGTCTAAGGGTTAAAGTCCCTGTAGTTTCAGGGCACTAGGATTATTAGACTCACCTAGTGAAGTTGGCCCTAGTTGGGTTTAGTCAAGTCATGAATTAGTATAAATAGAGAGCTATCCTCTCTATTTATCACACACTCACTCACACTCAGTTGTAGCGCATAGCTGAGGAAGAGAAAGACACTGGGGCAAGGAAGAAAGAGGTTACTGCTGTCGGGAGATCATCTTACTATTTTTGGGTTTCACTTTTAGTGTTGATTCTAGCTCTAAGGAAGTTGTGGGGTTTTCTCCATTTATGGTTTCCTCGAGGAAAAACACTATGTTCATTGTCTCTTGTGTTTGATTGTTGTGCTTATTGTTCTCTCAGTTAAAGATCCTAATGAAATGCTAGCTTAATGTTCAAAAATCTAACAAACATGCCCCTTCCTTTTATAATATTTCTAGAATAGTGGTTTAGTGGTTTTGACATTAGGAAAAATGGTTTTCACTTACCATTTTTCTCCTAGTGAAACTCTCCTACATCTACAATGTGGAAGGTGGTATGTTTTCCTCTAGGAAACTATTTTTTTAAATATATGTTCATGTCATGGGAGCAGATCTCTTCTTAACCATATATATAATCTATCTCTTACCTAGAATGTTGTTCCTGGATCCTTTTAAATTTACTTTTTATATTCCGCTGCACAATACCTTCTCTTCTATTATGCATTTTCCCCTATAAGATCATTTATCCACCATGTATTTACTTTATGTTCATTGTGAACCATTGATTACATCCATCCTTAGACTATCACCTTTATTTTTTGTTGTACACTGATTTTTCATTTTAGTGCATAGCTTCCTCAGGCAGATCACCTATTAGCCATTGAGATTCTCTACCTTTAATTCTCACCATCGATCAATTTTGATCTTTAATATTCCCACTAATTCTCAATCTATCATTTACCATGCATATTCCCATAACGGATTTCATATATACCATCAATCTTGTTTTCCCTTTTCCTCCACTGTAGATGTAATCTTTGTTAGGATTATTAATCCTCCCTTGACCATACTGTCTATTAGATTAATTTTTCCTAACTTAGGAACCTTAATTAATTAATTGGGTCCACTAGTACAATTGGGTCCACTTGGCCTAATGGGGCCACATGTACTAGTCATTGGAGTGTGGGGAACACTTCTAGAGGTTAACTGCCACTTACTGCATGTGCATGCATTAGTTTGGGTGCCTCCTAGACCAATCCCTACATTTTAGGAGCCACTAGGACTCCCGCCACCAACCTACTTCAATTAGTTGGAGTTAGTACTAGTTAGTCTTAGTTAGCCCTCAGTTACTTTTAGTTAGTTCTCAAACAGTTATCTAGCACATGTCTTGCATGGATAATGCATGGATGCATGTGGAGTAGGTGCTTTTTCCCACCTACCACACTCAGTTGCACTGAGTTAACTAGATGCCATTGTTTGTTTGAGTTGTTGGACATCTGGGAGTTGATCTGTTGGACTCCGATATTGATTGAGAGACCATGAGTTAGAGATTTAGTTAGCTACAGTCATATCCACTTGGGAAATTCGAATTCATAACCATCCATTCGAATTATTTCCAATGTAAACTATTGTAACAGTGGATATTATTATGATGAATATATTGTAAATTCCTGAGCAATACTTGTTTGTTTTCCTTAGTTTGTATGTTCATTCTTCATTCAATTGCTGCAACATTATCGAAACTCTCTGCTTGAAGGTATTAATGGAATTCAAATTCTAATATGGTATTGGAGCCTTCTTAGGCAGGGTTTCATTCTTGTTTCTCCCCGATGAGGAAAAGAATTATTCTAACAATTCATATGTTTTAGTGTTTTTGCAGTGAAATGACAGGTGCTACGTAGCTTGTGTGAATCTTTTCAAGTCTTCCAACCAGAGCAATTATGAGTTCACATACTCCTGAACTACGTATCCTCACAAATTCCAATTATCTTGATTGGAAGGTCGATATGTGGCTGGCCTTGCGCAAGCATGGCTACCACAGGATTATACATGGATGGGAGGCTGAACCTCATTAGTCGACTGAGTGGAACAAGTTCCTAAACCATTGTGATGAAGCATTTGGGTACTTATGTACTTATATTTCCAGATATCTCCTCTTCCACCTAGAAGTATTGAGGACTCCTAGATAATCCTGGGAGAAGTTTGATAGCTTGTTTAACAAACAAGATGAGCTTCGGGGATACATTATGGAGAATGAGTTGGTATATTTACATCCCAGTAGTTTCTAGACTATTGAGAAATTCTTTACTAAATTCAAGTCTCTAGTACTTCAATGTATACAGTACAGAATAGAGCAGAAGGATGAGAATAATGTCCTTTCCATACTTAGAAAACTAGGATCTAAGTATTCTTTATTTGTTTCCATATTTCATTCCAAGCGGGAAAGATTTCCTGTTTGGAAAATTCCTTCATTAGATTCTTTTTTTGAGTCCTTAATCAAGGAGCAAGACAAGTTGATCCGAATGGGAGTCATAAAGACCTCCAAAGATAAAGATTTCCTAGTTACTAACTCTTCCAAAGCGCAAGCAAAGGGGAAATCAAAGAAGAAGGAGCCAAAATTAGTTGATTCAAAACAGCAAACTTTCAAAAGGGCCTCTGGCTCTAAGAAGAAAAATAAAAAGTGTCCCTATTGTATGAGGGGTTTTCATCAAGAATACTCGTGCATGAATAAGACGCTCGAATAGATGAAAGCTCTATGTGTTCAGAATAATATTGCTCTTCCATGAAGATCACTGATGTTGGATGATGAAGAGAATACTGAAAAATATGAGATATGCTTGCATGCAAGCCTCTCTCTATCGAAGGCCTATGTGATAGATTTAGGAGCATCCAACCACGTGGTTTCTTCCATGGAATCCTTCATCACTTTCCCTCTATCAGGAGGACCTAGAAATCAAATGGGAGATGACTCTAAAATCCCATATGTTGAGAGAGGTTCAGATAAAATACAACATGATGATTTCATGCCCTCTCCTACATAAAAGCAAATTGTTGAAGATGAAGAAGAAGTAGATTTTTCCCTACAGTCAATTCGAATGGAAGAAAGTATCCATGAAGTGACTCCTTCTCTTACTTCTCCAGAAGTATATGAGATCTCTGATATATCATCTCCTCACATGGCTGATCTAGAATAAGACATTCAAATATCTGTTTGTGAAGAAAAACAGTCTTCCTATTCTTTGCAAAAATTCTTCAGTAATTCTTTAAATTTTGTGCATAGCTTACCCGTAACTGTTTCAAAAACGGTAGAGGGATTTGATTTATCTATATATAATGATGTTGCTGGTGTGAATATCAGTAATATAAGTGATATTATGGAAATAATATCATATTAAATATTTATCCATTCACTCTCATTAATCTAGAGCTTCCAGTAAATTCCTACAAGATTACATGCACCGAAAATCAAAAATTTGAAGAAGGAGAAGATTGTGCATCTACTGTCTCAGTGGAGAAAATTTTTGGATCTGATATGAATATTTTTGGATCTGATTTATTTTCTGATATAATAATATGTGATTCAGTTTTCAATATTCAATATCTTTCATTATTTCTTATAACTGGTTTCATCATTTTTGGTGTGACAAATCAAGCACCGCAAGTCTCTTTCAATTTTGTTATTGAGGATTCGATGTTAGTTCTTTCTTATGAATTTGATGATATCATATTTTGTGAAATATTGGATATTTATGAAGCTATATTAGATTATGGAGCTCAAGCATTTTCTCTCCACAATCCCAGGGATTCTCTACCTTTGGTCACATGCTCATCTCCTCACAGAACTAGTAAAGAGGGAGACATTATGCATCGGCCCAGACACTTGCTCCTAACACTTGGGGCTGATTTTAACACTCATGGTTTACTGTTAAAGGATGAAATATATTAGGTTCTTAGGCATTCCTCACATGGTATGAATTCTCAAGAACTTTTACCCTCTCTTCAATTGATTTCAGCTGCTCTACATGGGTCCAGTTTTCACCGTGCAGCTATTTATATTTTTTATTCAATTGGGTACAGTGTTCTTCTTCCAAAGAGGAAGATTCCTCTAGAAATAATCATGTTTTTTGGATTCATGGGTTCACCTGCATAGAAGAACCAATATATTGCTGCTGCATAGTAGCAACAAATATTTTCACAAGTTTTTTCAAAATTTGTATTTCTTCTTATTTTGAGGGAGGGGGTTTCCCATGAAGTTTTCCCATGTTTCCTAGGTTGTATTAAGCAGCATTTTTTACTATATTTTATATTGTATTTGGGAAACCTATGGTCTTATTACCAGGGCCCATAGTTTTCCAAGTTAGGGTTCAGGAGGGGTGTTAGGATTATTAGTCCTCCCTTGACCATACTGTCTATTAGATTAATCTTTCCTAACTTAGGAACCTTAATTAATTAATTGGGTCCACTAGTACAATTGGGTCCAATTCACCTAATGGAACCACATGTACCAGTTGTTAGAGTGTGGGGAACACTTCTAGAGGTTAACTGCCACTTGCTACATGTGCATGCATCAGTTTGGGTGCCTCCTAGACCAATCCCTACATTTTAGGAACCACTAGGAGTCCTGTCACCAACCTACTTCAGTTAGTTGGAGTTAGTACTAGTTAGTCTCAATTATCCCTTAGTTACTTTAATTTATTTCTCAAATAGTTAGCTAGCACATGTCTTGCATGGATAATGAATGGATGCATGTGGAGTAGGTTCCGTTGCCCACCTACCACACTCAGTTGCATTGAGTTAACTAGTTGTCACTGTTTGTTTGAGTTGTTGGACATCTGGGAGTTAATCTGTTGGACTCCGATATTGATTGAGAGACCATGAGTTAGAGATTTAGTTAGCTACATCGATATCCACTTGGGAAATTCAAATTCATACCCCATGCATTCGATTTCTTTCCTATGTAAACTATTGTAACACCAGATATTATTATGATGAATATACTATAAATTCCTGAGCAATACTTGTCTATTTCCTGTGTGGTTTGTTTTTCTTAGGTTGTATGTTCATTCTCCATTCAATTGCTTCAATATTATCAGAACTCTCTACTTGAATATCTTAATGGAATTCAAATTCTAATAATCTGTCAGTTAACCCTTTCCGCCAATTGCCATTTTGACTTTTTCCTAGTAACATTTGACAACGAATCTATTCCTTGTCATTCATATTTTCACTAAAAAGGATATTTAGCTGTCAGATTCTTCACCATTTACCATAAGCGCCTTTTCATTTCTTTATCTAACTTTAAAATTTAACCCATGGTTTCATTAGGACAACTTTCATAGTTTTAATCCTTTTATTAAGACTTAAACTCAATTTTTTCACTCATAACGAAAATAATGCTAACATATTCCATGAAATCTTCCAATGAAGGAATATTCTAGTTTCGAGCTTTCAGCTTGGTGGCATGGAAGGTTGAAAAAAATACCAACTAATCAGGTCCAAGATTCGAAAGTATGGGAAAGACCAGTTGTTCATCCTTATTTTCGATACCACACAGTTTCAACTGCAAAAGAAATGCATTGAACTTGGAGAAGTAGACTTATAGGATACTTGGAATCAATAAAATCAGCTCATTCTCTAGTTTATGTCCCCTCATTTCATCTATATTTCCAAATAAATTTTGAATCTTCTCCCATACTTCATCTGGTGATGTCAATCCATCAAGATGGAAAAGAAGGTCCCTGGAAATGCTGAGACACAAAATACCATACGCCTCATCTCTCCTATTGTGCCACTTAATATTCTATGCTACTAAATTAGGCTCAGCATCAGTTTCCATGGTCACTCTGTAGAGGCCTTTAATCATCATCATAATCTCCATATGTGCCTTCCATTTGAAGTAGTTGAATGGAGTCAAGATGATATGGTGAGATTGATCCATTCTTCAACAACTACACCCTTGAATAGACAGAATGCACTCCCAGCGAGTGATTTCAATCCTACAAATGAAATAGAGGAGGATAAAAATTGAGCCACCAAGGCTCTGATACCATGTGGAAAATAAGCCCAAACTTAGATCAATTGAACTCACCAAATTACTTGTTAAACATGCATAGATTCACTCAAAATGGAGACTGTAAATGGAGCATAATACAAAATTCTATTGAATAAGTTTATCTCATCCAACCTTATGAAAAAATAGGTTGTATAACTATATAATTACATTGTATATTTAAATGAATAAGGATTTTATTTGAATCAGCACAAAACATGCTTACTAAAGTAGTCAAAATCCCTCATAGGTGCATAAAAAACCTTCCTAATCTGTCAAGATGGTCACGAATAGGATGAATGGTTTATATCAGATGATAAGTGAAGGAAAGTGGAAAAACTCATGCTTTTAGAGGAGAAAAATAAGGAGGGTGAGTTGTGTCAAAAACAAGGCAGTTGCCTTAAAACTAGCTTTCACCTTTTTCCTTAAAAGCTGCTGAAAAGAAAGGAAACTATGGATAAGGAAGGAATGAACACTTACTAAAATGGGAAGTCTGATGGGTTGTCAGAATATTATCCAGAATCTTTCCAAAGTAATCCTATAGTAATTTTAGGCAAGTTTGACCACACGGAAGCAAGTGGATTCCAACTAGCTAGTGTAGGACCTAGGAATTTAACCAAAATGATTAAAATTTATATCCTGAGTATGGGAATGGGTTATGATTATTCTAACAAGAGGGGGGTATCAATCAATACAAATTTTATATTATAAAATTTTCACTTAAAAAATTATACTTCAATAATAAAGGACACCAATGTGCAAATAATATGTAAATTAACTTTATATATATATATATATATAACTTGAGTACATAGATTGGAGACACCAATACCTAATATATGAGCACCAACTCACTTAGACACTATTCCAACATGCAATAACCAACTTGATTATTACAGGAACCAACCTTGTAAGGACTTCAATGCTCTATGCAACCACCAACTTTCTGACTTCAGGAATCAACTTGAGAGAACATCAATCCTTTTGCACAACCTCCAAATTGTTGTGATTTGGAACCAACCTAAGTGGATACTGCAATCTCCTTTCTTTTTTCTTTAGGAAAAAATAAAAGGAATATTTAACTCATTGTACTATATTCTCCAGCACGTCCTAGAAGGAATATTCAACTTTCTGTCCCTGCCACTTCCTTCCACCCTAAAAATAATAGGTTGTAACAAAACTATGACTTTAGTGACATGTAATCTGCACCTTCTATAATCTGTAATGTCAATGATCTATAACTTCTGTAATATATGATCTGTGTCTTCTGCAATCTACAATCAACAATAGTTTATAACTTATGTGATATGAAATATGAACACTTTGCAACTTATATTATTTGCATATTCTAATGTATTTCTTTTTTACACATCTCAATGCAAGGAATCCCTCTAATTTGTTCACTGTCTGATATTTTTCTTCATTTCTTTTTCTCATCCACCTCTATGTTGTATATACTTCTTCTGGAACAATGAACCATTGATACCCCAAAACTCAAACCTTACAAAATCAAAATATCATATCTTCTTCATCTTTAAGCTTACTTCAACATTTCCATATCTTTCTTATTTATACAATCCTTTCTCGAGAGATGTGCCAATACATTATGATTCCTTTGAGTTGGTGATTTCAAGATACTTCCTTACTTTTTGGTCAATCCAACCACCTCATTCTATATTTATTCGTCATTAAAAATATTTTTATAGTTCAGCTTCCTGGGGTTTTACACACTTAATTCCAACATTAGAGGAAATTTCAACTCAAAATGGGCCTCCTAAAAAAATTTAATAAAATGATAAAATAATATTTATTAATTTTGGAGGAAGAAAAGAAAAAATCTACTTTTTTGTTTGTATTTTCAACATATCTCCCCATGTTTTTACTCAAATTTCGATCATGAGAGCTCGTTGGATGTGGAATTAAATTCTGCATCCAACGAGTACCCACTCGGCATACTTTTGATGGACCCTGCTACTCCAAAAACAAGAAATCCCTGAAAAAATGTGATGATGACATCATCATCACATTTTTTCAGGGATTTCTTGTTTTTGGTGTAGCGGGGTCCGTCAAAAGTATGCCGAGTGGGTACTCATTGGATGCGGAATTTAATTCCACATCCAATGAGCTCTCCCAATAGAAATTTGAGGAAAAACACGAGGAGATATGTCAAAAATACAAACAAAAAAAGTATTTTTTTCTATGATACCTATCCCCAAATTTATATTAAAAAAGTGTTTAAGACCTATATGTTATTTCAAATTTAAAGCAATTTCATTGGCTAACACATGATGACATTGAATTTGAGTTAAAGTTAAAAGGCCCATTTTGAGTTGAAATTTCCTCTAATGTGACTTGGTGGTATCTACACATTTGAGTCCCCCATCTTAGTGGAATTTGTGTAGTTTTGAAACTTTCAAACATATTCTCTATATACTTATTCAAACTGTATTCATGTATATAAATAATCATTACTTGATGGGTTTTGTGAACTTTTGAGCCTTGTATACACATTTTTTTTATATTTCTTCAAGCTGGCTTCTTACTTGACATCATCAATTGTAACCTCATAATGTTTCTTATTTGACATAAATGAAAAAACAAAGGTTCAAAAATCCCCCCCTTTAGCATTAATATCAACACTAACTAAAAATGATCTCCCCTTGAATATGAGCTCTTCTTCTATGCGCAACATTCTCTTTTTATGTTCATGCCATTTAATCTTTCACTCTGCATTGGTGCATATCTCTACTCCTTAGCATTATAATTTATCCCTCTTTGACATAAATGGAAAAGGGATTCTCCTCCAGAGTATTAGACTCCCCCAATATTCATGCTTCTCACTTCATCTTCCTGTCATTTCTACTACGCCAAATTTTATGCCATGTCACAAATGATTTACAACAAATATGTGTCTAACTGACTACAAATGATATTTTGTCGCTTAATGAATACTTCTTGACTGATGTGATTACATGCATCTTGTCATATCTTTCAAGAAAATATATTTCTTGATGAGTTCCATTAAATTAACAAGCAGTCGCGCATATATTTAACTTTCATTTAACTTTGTAATAGCTTGACACCACATTAGTGTACAACATTGATTTACATACTCAATGCGACAATATTTCACATGGTTTGATACCAATTGTTGAAACTATTATTTATACCAAGAGAGTTGGTGAATCGGTATAAAGCGTAGACTATAAAATTTTCACTTAACAAATTATACTTCAACAGTAAAGCGCAAAAATACGCAAATAATATGTAAACTATTTGTTTATATCTATATTAATAAAAAATTGATTACATATATAAGAGACACCAAAATTCAATATGTGAGCACCAAATCACTTAGAAACCAATGTGATTTAGACACCAATCCCACATGCAAGCACCAACTTACTAAATACAAGAACCAACCTACAAGGAATTCAATCCTCTGCACAAGAACCAACTTTCTAACTTCATGCACCAACGTGAAAGAAAATCAATCCTATTTCACAAGCCCCAAATTGATGTGATTAGGCACCAACTTGAGTGGAGACTAAAATCTCATTTATTTTTTCTTCAACACTAATATTCAATAAACAATAGTCTGTAACCTGAGTGTATTCTTCAATATGCAATCAACAATAGTCTGTAACTTTTGTGATATGTGATATGTGCCTTATTCAATCTATAATATCAATATTTTGCAACTTTTGGGATTTGTGTATTCTACTGTAGGTCTTCTTTACACATCTCAGTATAGGGAATCCCTCTAATTTGTGTACTATCAATTATTTTTTTAATTATATCAGATATCATATTGTGATCACGATAAGAGTTCAAGTTAATTACATGATATCATATTGAGATTTGTTAGTGGGTTTTCCATCTCCATCATTCCATGCTCATTGTCATGATTCGTTCCTTTATTCTTATAGTTCTCTATTATAGACATTAAATATTTTTATGAAATGTGGTAATTAAATAAATTTAAAAAATAATAAGAGAAAAAACAAAATAAATTTGGTATGTGGTATGATATATTTCTCTCATTTTATTTCCATCTCCAAACTTTTTTCAACATTGTCCACACTATATTGATTGTTTATTTGTTGCACATCGTCATCATTTATTTTTTTACAATATCCATAATTAGAGATGTAGTAAACAAATTATTGGTTTGATGCCACATTTCATCTTTGGATAAATAAGTTTCATAATTTCTAAATCCAAAATTTCCAAGGTTATGAGAAAATATTTATATGTGTTTTCATAAAATTTTATGTGTGTTTTCATAACTATCAGCCTTGGAATTGAATTATGGTCATTGCCATGAGTTCCTTGGATCCAATAAAATACCAAGTCACCTCTTCCAAAATTTCCAAACCCATTTAAAATGGAAACCATTAAAGGTGCATGCAAAAGACCCTCATAGGCTAAAGTGCAACCCTCATATGGGGAGATGCTTCATTGGATCTAAGAAACATAAGATGGTATTTATTCAAGACTAATATTTGGTTCTCAATGAGGATGAGTAGCATTATTGATATCATAATGTAGGAAACTAATTTTATATGGTTATTTTGACCTCTTGGTACCAAATTCACTTTTGAGGAAAACACTAAAATTTACCACATTATTCTCAAAATTAACTCAAATTTTTCTACTTATAAGGAATACATATTATAAATTTATGCATGGATAGAAATATTGATCATATGCTCGAATGAAACTAATCCCTTCACCTTGTCACATTTCACACCATTATTAATCCCCCTAACACTATCAATTACCACCCCCCCACCTCTTTTTCTTTCTCCTTCTCAATACCCCAACTATATACCAACTCTTCTAACTAAATTCCCTAATCTTTCATAAACCCCTACCCCCATCCCATGACTGTGATCTCTATCGCTTTTTCTCCCACAACTCACCTCATCCTCATACCTCTAATCATGGACATCCTCCCTCCTTTCCTCCCCAACTCTCTCTCTCTCTCTCTCTCTCTCTCTCTCTCTCTCTCTCTCTCTCTCTCTCTCCCCTAACCCTTAATCTTGCTAATCCTCCTCATACCTATAAAAATCCCTCCTCCTCTCTTTCGCTATCAACTCTCTCCCCTAACCATTACGAACCCCCTCTCTCACTCTCTCTCTAAACTACACTCCTGCCTCAAGCTAACCCCCTCCCCTCTCTCTCTTTTTCAAAACCCTATAACACCACCCCCCTCTCTCTCTGAAACATTCTCACTACATGTTACCCCACTTGTATCTCCCTAACTCGCCCCATACTCTCCCTAAGATCCCACCCTCTCTATATGTCTCTCTCTATCCCACCCTATACCCACATTTCTCTCTAACTTCTATCATACTCGCTAAATACCTAACCCCTCCAACAACCGCGATAGATATATATTTATCTCACACAACTCTACTCCTCCACCTACCCTGAATAAAAAAAACTCACCCTAAAATTACCCCCACTCTCTCTCATCTACTCCACCTAACCTTAAACCCAACCCTCTCTCCCCTCCAGATCACTTAACAACCCACATTCTCTTACTATGTCTCTATCACTCACACAAAATCCCCTATCCCTCCCTATGACAATATCCCATGCTCTCTCTCTCTCTCTCTCTCTCTCTCACTCCCTAACGTTTGCCAATTCCCTCCATAAATTTATCTCTACCCTAATCCTCCACCTACACCTAATCCCAACCTCTCTCTCTCTTTGTCCCCAAAATACCCAACACCCCCTCCCCCTCTCTCTCACTCTCACTACACCCAAAACCCCCATTTATCCATAACCCCCCTTCTCCTCTCCTTATCCATAACCACCCCATATTTCTCTCTCTATATCTCTATCTTTCTCCCTATACCCCTATATTTATTTGTCTCTCCTACTCCCAGTCAAACTAGCATGTACCACCCCTATCTCTCTCTCTATAACCACATCGTATACCCCTCTTCTCTATAACTACCCTAATCCTCCCTATTCTCACTCACAATTTATTCTTTGGTTGTGGAAGGATAGTTTCAAGGTAACCTTACAAACAAATATTTAGGAGGAAAAATGGCTTATTTCCTACTAGAGAGGGATCTTTCAACAAATATATACAATGGCCATATATATTATTAGATAAACACGTTTAAAAATGATCATGGATGGAACAAGAGGGTACCATTAGGCATGGAGTCAAAATCATAAGTTGATATATATAAACAAGGATTTTGCAACAAGATTTATTCACAGATGTGGGATAGTTACTCCTTTATGGTGGAGTTCTTGATTGTCGAGTGATAAAGAGGAAAAATGAATAGTCCATTAATATGGGCACCAAAAGTTTAATCTAATATTAAATTTAGAGGAATTTTGTTTGTGAATACTTGAATCCTATGAACCAGAGCATATAATTATGAATTCTAATACCAACATACACTTATTCAAGCATGATATACAACACAGTGGAAAAGATAATAGGAAAAAATAATCACATGAGAAAAGGAAGTACAAACTGTAAACCAACAACACGATAATCTCTATTATGGAAAAATCCTTGCTTGGCTCTGCAAAGTTTTATTAACTTGAAATGCTTAGTTACAAAATGAGTATCACTCTCACGGGTTACAACCCTCATTGCATTACAAAACATGCTTTTATACATCAAAATGCTCCTCGAGATGATACCTAAATACCTACATTCTAAAAATAGGCTTCTTTTAAATTCCTTATTACATTTGTCATAAATATTAACAAACTAAATCTTCCTAAACACTAGAAAAATATTCAACTTTAAATCCTTTTACTCCACTTTGAAGTGGATCTTGATATATCTTCAACTCGAGCCTTGGAATGGAAATATTTATTGATGTGGCCTATATTTAATTTTTCCAAACTTCTCAATGGTTTTCCATTGATCTCTATATTGCACTTCAATATTTTTTCGTTTCTTTAGCCAATACTCTTAGCTTCGCATGATCTACATAATAAATAGGCAGCATCTTGGCACCAATCATTCTGAGTGAATTCACTATCTCAAAATACACAGCCATCTTGTCAATTATATATTTTCCTCTCATGGAATGAATCATACTTAGAAATTCCTCTGGTCCAACCTGTCTTTAACCAATAAATCCTGATATTCAGATTGAGATATCAATTTTCCATCCTCATCCCAAAAAGAAAGGAGACCTTTTCTGAAAATGTTCTATGAATAAGCCTTTGAAATACTTGAATTGCTGCAAGATATGGTCTCTCTTTTCCTGGACACTTTCAATATGATGATTTTTCCCAATAATATTTCTTCCCCAAGTTATAATTACAATCATTTCCTTAATACCCAATGTTTTCAATTCTTCTTCAGATAAAGTATTAAGAAAATTGATAGTATTATGAGTTGTATCTGCTGGTTTTCTATCCAAAGTTTCTTTCAAAGTCGTACAAATTTTCCTTTATACACCTCTTTGTATTTAATAAAATTTAGATAAGGTTGCATTTTTGTAGCCTCGATGATAATCATATCCCAAATAATATTCCTAGCATCTTGTACTGGCAACTTCCCTGAAACTTTCTCTACTAGCTTCTCATTTTTTTCAAGTAGCTCTTTATTCGTGTTCTCAAATAACCTCTTTTATTATTTCTTTCTCTTAATCATTTCATCCAAATTTTTATTCTCTTTTTTCAAGCCTTTTATTTATTCATCCCTTAATATCACTTGTGACATAGCTTGAACTATAGCTTATGTGCTGGTCTCTGTACTTGGATGACCTATTTCTACCCATTTGTTATTTTCTTTATCCTCTCTTTCCTTTTATGTAATTAATTGATTCTCATTTAAGACATCCATTTTAACAATAAGGAAAGCTATTTCCCACTCCCATTGGCTCTGTTCTTCAACAAGTTTAACCAATTTAGCTTTACTATCATTCAACTCTTAGGACAATAATTGTTTTTCTTTCTCTAACACTGTCAACTCAGAAGCTTTGATCAACTGAGTGGATGGAATCTTAAGCTTCTTCTTCAATAGATGGATAATGTTTTATTTCTAAACTAAAATATTAGTTGTAGCTTTCCCTCTATTTGGTTCACTATCCATAGCTAAAAGATCACCCTGAAGCTTTTTTACCTGTTGTTGATATGTCTTATTTTCCACTTTTTCTTGCTTCAATTTTACTTTCCAACCTTGATATGGTAGATTGTAACTTGGAAACCTTTAATGTATCCTTCATCAAATCAATGTGAATTACTTCTCTAGTTTGCTTATGTAATTGAATCTTATTAGGTACTAGAATTTTGTGTAAGTTGAGTCTCATTTCTAAAACTCTGTTCTAGGTCGCCACTGCCAAATTTAATGTGTTTTTCACATGGTCCTTCACAGTGAACAGTGAAACATCCTTATCTGAAATTTCCCTTACCTTATAATAAATATTCAAATATTTTTATGAAGAAAATTTTATGTCCTATCCATATCTAGTATACAAGTCACTTCTTGATTTGTACCTATCACTAGACCACTCTTATTTGCTTCTGCAAAGCTATATTCTTGAATTTTAAAAATTGGGCCTTGGGAATTTTATTTCATATTGTTTTATCCAACTATGAAAATATTATTCACAAAAATATCTAGGAGCTAAGGGAATCCTCACAATTCAAGATTACTCACAAAATATACCGAAAATAATAGAAAGAGTGAAATTAACACATATAAATGTAGTCAATAAATGAGTTTATTATGACTTTCCAACATGTAAATATGTCCATAACATTTTTATATTACAATAGGGAGAAATAATTATCATTTGGAGGAAATTTGGATGCATACATGTGGCATGCTAGGATTTGACTTCAAAACCCCCCTAGGTGGACGAATGAGCTCTCAAACCATCCCAAACAGTCATGAATGTCAGTGTGAACATGGATAGAGAATTCTAGGACATATATGAGGGTATTATAGGTGTGGGTGAGTGCATGGGTGAGTGGGAGTGGATCTAGGAAGAAATAAATGGTCCAAAAGAGACAAAAACCACCAAATACATGCACTAGCACCTCTAGTCAACTAGTTTCCATGTTTTAAGGGATGGGGAGCACGCAAATGTATGATTAGCCATTAATGAGGGAGCATGGGAATCCATAATGATCAAAAGAGAGCGCATGGGTGCATTTATGAGTCCAAAACACCAAGGGAACACTAGTACAAAATGAGGAATTAGCTACTAGGTGACTAAAAATTCTAGTGACCACAGATTTTTCTAGTGATTTACTACTAAATATGAGTAATTTTAATTGACCCAACTATAAACGACTAAAATTAAAAAATAATTTAGTCACTAGTTAACGAATATGACTAGATAATAAGTGACAGAGTTAAAAATGACTAACATAAACGACTAATTTAGTCACGGCATAAAAAATCACTAGCTAGAAGAATATGAATTAGTCATTTATGTTAGTCATTTTAATTGTGTCATGGAAAATTGCATATTTGACAATGAAGTGTAAATTTTGTAAATTGTCTACCTTCTATTAGTAAAATTGATGTCATGAACCTTGATCTTCAGAGATCCAACAAAGCATTTGCATGAATTTTCTCTTGACCATATTTATCCCTACTGCACCATTGAATTAGCAAACCTGATTAAGCGCGTTCCAAAGGAATATTAGGTTTCTACACCAATTATGAATCAGGCACTAGAACTAGTACAGTATTGATACCTAGCTAGAAGCATCATAGCCTTACATCCCCTCGAGAACCGGTCATTCGAATGCGCCTCCTCCACGTAGACTTACCAAATGCATCCAATGCATGGCAAAAAAAACACGTCAACTTCGGATCTGTGGGCTAAAGATATCATTCGACCCCTACTCTCCTATTTTTGCACTTGATTCCCTATTTTTGCAGACAATAGGTCGGTTCAGGATCTCGCAGTGACCAGTTGGAGAACTTCAAAGGTATGGTTCTTGCTACTCTGATCGTGTTCATCACTCCAATCAATGACTAGTTGTTATGGAATTTTACAGGTTTCAATGCTACCAGAGTTATTGCTTCCACTTTACATTCACAATTATCACCATATCCAGCCTATGCTCTCATAACCATATGCATTTTGAGCTTTTAGCCTGGGAAAACCATGAGCACCCTCGTGCAATGCCACTATTTGCAAAGGTCACTGGTTTTTGCACATCGACATTCCTCGCACGCTCCAAAGGAAAACTAAAGGAAACATTAGAAGAAGTGATTAAAATTTGCAAAAAGGTTTACTTGTTGTAGATGTCATTATAGAGCAGGGGTTGAATGATACCTTCAGCCCACAAATCCAAAGTTGACATGTTTTTTTGACCATGCATTGGATTCGTTTGGTAAGTCTACGTGCAAGAGGCACATTCAAATGGTTGGTTCTCAATGGGATGTAGGGCCCTCATCTGTGGCTATCGTCGGTCGCTTCCCTGAAGAGTATTGATCAGCTTTTGGTACCGATCAGAGTCAATTATTTGGATGAGAAGTGGCAACGACGACCAGCTTTCGGGCCAAATCGTCAACTCCGTAAACTACTCCATTTATAAAACTACACAACTTATATGATAATTATTAAAAAAAATATAATATATAACCAATTAACATAATTTGTATAATAAAATAATAAAAATAAAACAAAAAATATAAAAAAAAAACAAAAAAATATAATTTATATAATAAAATAATAATAATAAAACAAAAACAAAAAAATCTATATAATTTATATAATAAAATAATAAAAATAAAACAATAACAAAAAAATCTATATAATTTATATAATAATAATAAAAATAAAAATAAATAAATAAATATGTATATATGTATATATATATATATATATATATAAAGAAACAAATATATATATTTGCATTTGTAGCTCTACCCAACTACTGTACCAAACAACTCTCCACCCACCTCGGCATTCATGGCCAATGGATGATTTTCCTGAACCATCATCTACCAATTGCTGCTCAACCTGCTCGTTCCCTCCAAATAGCCTGTATGTTGGTGCCAAACATAGGAGGGTTTGGTGGGTTATGGATATGGATATTGGTAATACCCCTTAAAGAGATTGGTATGGATATTCACCACTATTGAGAGTTTACAATTTCTCTATTTAATTGCCATAGATTCCATGGATAAAACAACATTAGAGATAACTTAGAGGCTCTTGAAGAGGCGGGCCATGAATTCTGCACCTCTGGCGTCAACATCACCTTCTTTTCTTACAAAATCCCTGGTAAGTTTATTGATTTACTGTGAATTGATAAATTTTTACTGGTTATAATAGTGAATTTTGGATAACAACCCATATGTGTTGTGCGTTCGATAACTGCGCCAATAATTTTCCATGTTGTTTCTTATTCTGGCGTATAGGTTAAATTTGATCCAGCCGCTAGGATGGAATCAGGGTTTATCATTGTAAAATCTGAGAAGTCAGCTAACCTGGTTTTCTTTGAAGAAGAGATTATATTGAGGTGCACAAGTGAAGGTGACAATACAAAGAAAAAGGTAAGGATTTTTCCTATTACAAAAGAAACGCCTTGTTCTATCAAATGAGCAGGTTCTCCTTCAATTTGGAAGCAGCAAAAAAATCTTACCAGTGATTGTTGAATTCCTCCAAGTTCGGAAAATGCACTCCATAATTGGATAAAACCTATAGTTCCTAAAAAATTACTAAACTTAGCACATAATATTGTTTTCCTAGTTTTATCCAAGCATAGGCTGGAGATCCATGGATATCAATTTCTTCCTGCTCTAAAGCAACGGCCCATCAAAATTTCTAGTTCCCATAATACAGTTCATGGGAACATGAGGACTGCCAATTTTGCATCAGATTGGGAAGAATTTGATATCCAGGGTAGGAAATATATTTGGGGGGAATCTGGTTTCACAGATATGTGTAACATGCATTGTAAAGCACAAGGTCGAGGACACATTCATTTGATTTACTGTCCTATGAATGATAATTTCACAAGTCGTATCTATGATGGCTCTTGGCATGAGACAAGAAAATATGGCCCCAATGAGTATATGCCTAAAGATGAGCTTACCCATGAGATTTAATGGAAGCAAATGCGGTTTCAAGATCCTTGTACTGAAGAATATCAGAAGGATTTTTCTCTGTGTAACCATATTTGCAGGTCACAAGATCATAATGAATTTGGTGCTAGTTCGTCAAGGTATTACTGCACAGAGAAATTATGGCATGTTCCTGTGAAAAGTATTGCCTCAATGGCATCCTCTACAGGTCACATAATTGCAGATGGTCATGTTTTTTTCTGTGACTATTCCAAGAACATACCGCATCATGTGGTTTTTGTTATTGACAAGTCTAGTTCAATGTCCAGTCCTGATATCAAACCAACCATGGCCAAATTTATATCTCAACACAATTGTAGGTTGGGTTGTGTGTATGAGGCTATTGTTCGATTCATTACTACTCGGTGTATAACTACTAGTGATGATTCTTCATCTGTGGTTCTGTTTGAAAATACAACAATACTTTCTCTAGAAAGTAAATAGATGAAGGAATATATAGTGGATAGGGTTCTTCAATATGTTGTAGCAAGTGGAACAAATTACTCTTCCGATCTGAAACTGGAAGAAGAGATAATTTATCAGGGATCCAGTCATCCTGATGTGGTCAAGAAGAAGCCAACAGTTATATTTTTTAGTGATGGTGGAAATAATGATGGGGCATATCCTCTTCAGTTTGTTAATAAACTGAATACAATAGAACCAGGGATGATATTCCATACAATCATGTTTGGAACAGATCCTACAGTGGCTATTTTGGAGAAAATGGTAGTACTTGGTAATGGCTCTTTTCAACATAGTCTTGATGAAGTGTAGCTAGCATGAAGCTTTGAGAATATAGCGACTAGTCTGAAGCCTAATGTTGCAGCTTTAATCTGATGATGGTTCCTCTCAATTTTGAGGTCAGAGTTATAAACTTCATTATAATTTTTGTCCATTCTAGAATCTAGTTTCTTTTCGTAATCTACAGAGGCCTTTGTGAATTCAATTTTATCCTTTGATATGTTGTGGTATGGTAAAGCAGCTAATATTTCCATTCCAGCTGTCATTGTCTCCACACTCTTGTCAAATTAATGAAATGAACTCTGCACTTTGCTTAGATGAAGTAGGCAGAGTTTTGGTTATTATCCCAGTTGCGTAGAAGATAGACACAATGAAATCTATTTTGAAAGAGCAAAGATGGTAATTTTGTTTTGTATTTTTTTATTAGATTCAGATGATACATGTCCTGAGGTATGCACAGGTGATAAGAACATCCTATGAGTTTCTTGAAAGAGATTCTCATTGGATTTTGTTTAAGGAGTTATGCCATACTATATTTTGAGGCCATGAGTTTTGTGACAGCCTTAAGATGTGCTATCATGCTTTTTCTCATTTTTTATCAAGTATTTGTTGTGCAGTGGAATGGAGTTATCTCTTTCTATGATCCAGATCCTGGGTTTTGAAAAATCGGTCGAATCTGTATCCGTATCTGTATCTTGGTAAATTAGGTATTTATTGAGTCATGAGGGCGAGCTATGTTTCCCTATTTTCTGTGAGGTCATGAGTGGATGCCGACAACTCATGGAATTTGGAGATTGTAAAGTATGTTATCTTTATGATAACACTAACTACTGGCTGAAATAATGTTATAATCCACTACTCTCTTCCCTTATGATTGTGATAGGTATCTTATCTGGATCCTTTCTTACTTCTCTAGCTCATTTCACGTAAAAGATACACTATCAGCTTTAATTCATAAATCCTTCTCCATGGGTAGACTTGACAGTTCCACATTATCAATGTTCAGTCTGTCTTGGGTCATTAGGGTTGTGTTTCCCTTTTTTCTGTGTAAGTTTTGGAACTATATGATTAAGGATATATTTATGGTCTCATGTAGGTGTTTATCATGGATCAGAATATTTTAGTGAGTGCAAGGGTCTGTTTGTTAATAAAAAATATGTTTGCATTTGTTGTTACTTGTTGAGGTTTGAATTATATTCACATTTTCCACTATTTTAGTTATCTCTCTAGACTTATAACTAAGAACAATTCTATTCATAGCATGTTTGATGGTTGATATGTTCTATGATCACCAATATATTGAAGATTTTTGACTCTATAAGCCCAAGAATAAGGCACTAATCTACTTGAATTCACCACCATAGATATATTGCATATCCTAAACCCTTGCATTGCTAAGTCTGATATTGTTTTAAGTTTTTTAGGACATACTTAATAATCTAATCAAGGAATCTCCCTTGTGCCATAAGAGAGATGGCCTAATGTGAGAGAAGTGTCCACTGAGGTGAAAATAGGTGGAATTTCAAGTTTCCCCATGTTTGCATCTTTACTGTTAGAATTGAATATTTGCAAGTGCAGGTCTAGAAGGTAACATATCTGATTCTATCCTATTGGATATGAGGAAGAGCAGCAGATCAAATGGCATTATTTCAGACAAACACAAAGATAGAATTTCCAAGACTGTATATCTGAATTCCTACAACAAGCCATTATTTTGAATATTATTATATTTCATAAGAAAATGAGGGGGTCTGGATGGAGTATCTTGGAGGCCTTCACTACCATACTCGAAGAGAACTTAGTTTATTTGAAATCAATGATGCCATAAAAAAGGACTTATTCATTGAGGTTAGGGAACAAAATCTAGAATGACATCTAGAAATGGGAACCCTAAGAAAGAAATCCCACAGTGAAAAGATGGAAGAAAGAAGACTACCAACACTATGCATTCAAAGGGAAACAGTATGCCTCATTGCAATTATTGCAACAAAGATTAGTGGGAAGAATAATTTTGGAAGCTTCAACAGGATTTAAATCAAAGAAACAAAGATCCTTGCTGAGCCAAAAGGAAGGACAACATATTGAAGGAGGAGATGAAGCAGATGAGAGGTTAACCCTCATGGTTTACTCTCAGCCTCCAGCAAAGACACAGCAGCCAAGAAAGGAGAAGGAAAGCACATAAGAATAAGAGAATCTTTTCCATGTGAGGATTCAGATCAGGAAATATGTGGTGAATGCCATTTTTAACTTGGGAAGCCAAAATAACATCATTTCTGAGGAATTGGTCTAGAATTTGGGGATGCAAATTGATAAACACCCTGAACCTAACCCATTGGTATGGATTCAAAAGGATGTTCAAATGAAAATCACCCACCAATGCAAATTCAAGTTTTCCATTTTAGCCAATTACATGCACAAGTTTGAATGTGATCTGGTGCCCCTCAATATTTGTGAAGTAGTTTTTGTTAGTCCCTAATTGTGGTACTGAGTTGTCAATTTTATTCAAAGAGAACATGAGTGTAGGATGCTCAGGGATAGAAACATTAAAACCATACCTGATCAATGCTTATAAAGGAAAGCATAAGATAGAAAATGAGTTGAAGAGGTTAGTCAATACAAGTAAGCAACTTACAGTGAAAGTAGTGGAGCCACAGGGCGATCATGCTCTAGACTCAAAGTGTTCAAACAATAGTTTACCTCTAAACAGAGAGGTAGAATGGGGAATTGAAGTGTTGTCTAGATCAATAGGGTTTTACCATTTTTGTAATAAATAAAAACCCCAAAATATGGAGGTCTGATCCATAGTGTATTGGAAAAAGAGGGAGAGAACACCATATGGCACGAACCACCTTCCCAAGAAACCTGCAGTTGGAGAAAAATTTTGGGGACCAAGGAGGAAACCCCCATACAGAAAGGAGGCAGAGGAAAGGTTCACAGCAGGAGCTGTAGGAGGCCAAAACAAAGCAGCAGAGACAGGAATATTGAAAGGTTCACAACTGGCTGCTGTAGCCAACCCACATTGACAAAAAAGAGATAAGCAGAGATGGAGATCCCAGGCTTTTTGAAGGAAATTCACATCAATCTATACGTAGAGACAACATCCATATTCAAAATAAACCTGAGATAAGCAACTCTGTACCCATTAACATTCTCTAATAAAACTGATTTTCATTGGTGGTGGAGTTTCTCCACTTAAATGCTTGTGTATTGTCTATGGTCCTACTCTATCTCTTTGCATTGTAATTTTTATCTCATACATTGGGTATTAAAGTATTGCTGCTAGAAACTCAGTATTGCTATTATTGTTTTGTTTGGTGTTTTTTTCCCCATTTTAGGTTTGTTCGATACGATAGCAGGCATCCAAACAATTAGGGAAACATTGGAGATTCAATCTCTGATATCTCAGAAATTTCAGACACTACTTTGTTTCAAATTTTCAAACTATGGAAATTTCAGATAATTTGTCAAGGAATTAATGTACAACAATAGGTTGTTGAGGCTTTCCCTAAATATTCTTCATGAGTGCACGAATTTAATCAAAATTGTTCAGAAATTTATAATTTATTAGAATTTGTAACAGGATAAGTAAAGCTACCAAGTAAACAAGATGACATAGATCTGGTGACCTTAGCAGTTTCTATTATTAGGTGATCCCAATATCATGTAATTCTTATGATATAATAAAATGTTATTAGATCTCAAACAATACATTTGTAACTAGTCTCTATGGCTACACAAAACATTGAAAAAAAAACAACAGGCCTAAGAGAGTCCTAAGACTGCTTAATTTGGAATATGGTGAAGTTGCAGTGAAAAAGTTCCAAATCTGCATCTTTAATTGAGAGAAGCAGGATGAAGGTAGGGGATTGAGGTGATCCATCAACTTTTCATATGGGCATGTCCATGAAATAGTACACTAAATATAGATGGTATATTGAAGATGGATAGGAGCACATGCCCATCTAAACCCTGGTCTCATATATAACTTGAAGTTGCCAAGCTGTATTGTGCCTGGATGGTGTATTGGGTTGAATGAATATAAACACAACTACAAAGCCATATAATTGCAGGTTTGATATACACCTGAGGTTGAAGAGATAGATTGAATCTAGATTGAATACTGGACCCTAGAACATACCTTTCTAAACCCTATACTGATATACACCTTGAGGTTGCAGAGAAAGATTGAAGCTAGACCGTATATTGGGTGTATTGAATATGGACATTAGCACATACCTAGACCATGTATTGCATGTATTGAATATGGGCATCTGCACATACCTAGACCTTGTATTGGGTGTATGGAAAATTTGAAGATTGTTGAGCTAGATATAATCTAGAAAGTATATTAAATGCATTGAATATGGACGCAAGCACATACCTATATAAACCCAGGTCTGATATAAACCTCAAGTTTGCACAGCAATATTGAATCCATCTAAGCCCGGGGATGATATAAACCTACACATTGTAGGGATGGATTAATCCAGACGGTGTATTGAGCATATTAATTAAAGACACTAGCACATATCATCCGGTCCTATATACACCTCAGGGTTGGCATCTAGCTAAATTGAATACAGACTGTGTATAGCACATAGCCATCTAAACCTGGGTTTAATATACACCTCAATGTTGCAAATAATACATTAAATGGTGTATTGAATATGGATACTGCCACATACCCAGAACTAGGTATGATTACGATATACACGGAGGATATGAAGCTCAGAGATGCATATCAAGATATCCATATTATACCGGGGTACGAAACGGATATTAATCCTGGGTATAGTTGGGTATTTGCTAGTGCTTGGAAATGGAATGTAAAATAAAGGGATAAGAGAAATATTCTAAGGGCCAAATGGCATTCATCTTGTCTTTCAAGCTCTTTAAGCACGACCAACATATCCACCTTCACCAGTAGAGAAAATATTGTCTCCATAATCCTGTCAATCTTATCTGAGTCACCTTTGGCCCTTTTCATGGCTTGCACTTCTTGCATTGAGTCATTGTTGAGGACTCTTCCTCTCCATAAGGGTCCCAGACTTTGGCTCGATCTCAAACTACATACATTCTGCCTTTGGGTTCTTGTTTTGATAAAAGAATGCTTGCATTTTTTTTCGGTAATAGGTAGAGTATCTACTTCTATGCACAAGAATATTCACATTGATGGAGACAGCTTAACTCATGGCCACCACATCGTATGTTTAATGAAACAGTAAGAAAAACCATATAGACTAGAACCTTAGAGGGAGTGGTGAACTAGAGAGACTTTGTACTAATATTTGCATCTCTTTTGGAAATGGGGTTGTTTACTAGTAACAGCCTATCTTTCTTAAGTGTGCCCCTTGTCCCCATATGTGATTTCATTTTTTTGCATAAAGAATGCATAATATATCTGTTCACTTAACTTTTCTTTCATCTATATTGGAATTTGAGTGTATAGGTGTTGCAACTCTACCATATCTAGAATTTTCTTTCTTTTTAAGATATAATTGATTTATATTTTAGTTGATTTCTATATTTTTGTAATGATGCAGGTTCAGAGTGATCATTTTGAGGAGTTATTTGCACCTGAATTAGAAAAGCATGGGTACATAGCTATTTATAAGAAGAAGAGAACATAGGTTTGAGTTCTGATTACCTAATATTTTTTTGGTCAAAGTTCCATATTTCTTGATATGTAAACCAGACAATGAAATAACATATGTATTTGGCTTACAGGTTTATACTAGCACAACCTATGCAATTGGTGATTGTGCAATGTTTTTCCGACCAGATCGCTTTTCACTCGTTAAAAAATATGAGGTAAAGTTTTTTGTCCTATTAGTCATATCTCTGTAGCTCATTTATCAGTCATGAAATTTGTCTTTCTCTCCAGTTCTTCTAGCTTTAGGTTGAATTCAATAAAGCTGTAGTCTTTGACAGAAGTTGTGGTTCCATCAGCTCAGAAAAAGGCTACTCTCAGTCGGTTGCTGAAGGTTGGATGGGCTCTATGTTTATTTTAGATGAGTTTTTTTTTCTTACCTTTGATTTGTGGATATTTGATGTACAAACTTTGATGAAAAAAATGAGTTGTTTATGTTGAAATAATTCCATGTGTTTTAAGTAAAAAGTCAATTTTTTTAAATTTAATGTGATTATGCATGTGGGGTTTGGGCATTAAACATCATACAGAGAAACTAAACTTAAAACCGGGTTGGAGTTCCATTTTTTTTAATTACCCAAAACATCGAAGTTCATTTTCCCCGTCATCGAGCAAAGGAAGATGCAAAAGTGTTAATCTAAGAGAGGGAGAAATAATGACACAAAATGACCTATACAATATAACAAATGAGCTATGAATCATACTAGGATCTAAGACATGAAATATGGAAAAGGTGTCCATAAGGTAGTCTTTTGGCCCTGGCCATAGGTTCCTATGCTAGCAATACATCATATCAGCAACGAACCTATCAGTAGATTAGACATGAAACAATAAACCAAAACAAACAGTATGCAAAAAACTTGGAACATATTTGCAACATGTGAAAAATTATATTAACTTGCCTTGCAAATTGCACACTCGTCGTCATGTGCATGCAATTCTTCTTGTGTAGCATCAGGTAATGCTCCATGTAGAGTATTCATTGTTGTTCTCAACCTCATAAAGCCCTTGATCCATCATCCATCCTTCTGGTTGACATATGCATATTTCAAATTCACACATAGGACAACCCTGTCAAAATATTATAGGGGCATATGAAACCATGGGTTTGCTCTTGCATAGTCCAATTGCAAAATCCAAAATCAGCTATGGAATCTCCCTAAATGAAAAGTATTGTCAAATTCGAAATTTCAAACTGAAACCTAATTACAACGTTCATAATCATTGCTACGTCATTCCCTTGTTCTGAAAGTATGGTCGAGATCACTTCATTTGAATTCAGCGTTTGAATATAAGTGTGGGTGCATTTTGAGGGAGGTTAGGTGGTACGTGTTATTCAAAAACATTGAAATCTCCTGACCTCCTTTTTCTTCAGCATGAATTAATGAATTGATGAAATAATGATCAATCCCCACGTCTACATTTAAGATCCTAGGGCATGTTTCCAATCATGGCTACATTGATTGAGGAGAACTTATGATGTGGGTATATGAAGGAAGTTCTTAGAATCTTATTCTTGATCCATACTAAACTTTGTGTATTGTATAATTGATGCATCCTCCATCATTAGGATTACTAAATCTCTCAAGGTGCAGAAATTTATGGTGAACAGGTGAGGAATAATGGCCATTTAATTCACTTTGTAAGAAATCTTGAATATCGTGTACATTTTTATTTTTGTTCAGGCATAATGATTGTTTGAAGCATCCATTTTTTTGTCTAAATTATATTTGGGTTTTGGGCAATTGCCAATGGCTGCAGTGTATGGTTTAATTTTGTTTATCAGTGTGCTTTTGCTAATGGGGATAATGGTTGTGGAAGGTTGTCTTTCATTCATATTTTTTGAATTTGTTTTCTTTGAATTTGCTCTGCGAAACTGTAGAAACTCTTTTGTACTCTGTATTTTTTAGATTTAAAAAATCATTGCTACTGTTGAATTCCCTTTTTTTTTAAATTTATTTTGAAAATTTTGGCTCCGACAGGAGATGCATTCTACTGCCTGGGTGAGGATGAGTTGATCCATAATCCTAGGATGGGGTGGATGTGATCCATGTGTATGTGTGTCTAAGGCTACATTGAATATGGAGATTAGTAAATACCCATCTACATACTGCTTAATGAAACTTAAGGATCCATATTTTGAATCGACATAAATGAGTAACATATCAAATACCGTAACTTTGGATATTCAATTCAAGCTTGAGCTTCACAACTTCTCAGTGCATTTCAGACCCAGGTTTAGATGGGTTTGTACTAATCTATGCGGCCTTATTTGGGCTTGGGTTCTAGTTTGCTCAAGTCAAAACGTCATTGGTTTTCAATAGTATGTCTTCAAGAACTTCCCTTACAGTTTAATTCTCTGTCAAGGACCTGACCCAACCCACCTATCTTATTTGAGAATAAAAGCTTATTTTCATTATGCATTTACCATTCGTCAAGAATTTGAATACTCAAATAGTTATGACTTGGCCATCTGAAGCACAAGTACATCTTATAACTGAATTTCAGCTTCACTGAAAAAATCTTATGATCCCTTTTTCCTTTTTGGGTGATTACATAGATGCAGGGTTAAGCATAGTACTTTCTATGATGATTTCATTTAACCATTATATTATCTTGACATCGGTCAAAAATGAAGCTATTTACAGGATTTAGGTCATCCAGCTGAAACTGTCAAATATTGTAGCTTTGGTTATGCAACCTTGAACTTCGTAGCCTCTAGATGCATTTCAAACCCAGGTTTAGATGTATTTGTACTGATTTATTTCTTCTTATTAGGGCTTGGGTTCTAATTTGTTGAAGTTTAATTGTCATTGGTTTTCAACCGTATGTCTTCGAGAACTTCCCTTAGAATTTGATTCTCTGTCAGGGACCAGATCCACCTTTCTTATTTGAGAATAAAAGCTACTTTTCATTCTGCATTTTACCATTCCTTGAGCATTCAAATACTTGAACAAATATTCCAGGGCCATATGAAGCAAAAGTAAAGCTTATAACTGAATTTCAGCTTCACTGAAAAAAGATTATAATCCCTTTTTCCTTTTTGAGTGATTACATAGCATCCGGGTTGTGCAAAATATCTACTACGATGATTGCATTTAAACATTATATTATTTTGTCCATCAGTCGAAAACAAGGCTATATAGAAGACATAGGTCATCCAGCTGAAATTGTCATTCAATTGTGATCTTTTTATTCTATAGAGGGAAAATTCTAATTGGGGTACTGTATTCTATAAAAGCATGAAAACAGTGCTTGGATTGCTGTCGGGATTTCAAAGGAAGAGAAGAAGCAAGTCTCAGGATGAAAATGACCAATGTAAGTATGTTGAATTTTTCAATTGAATCCGGGTCATAGGAGTTTTATTTACTCTAAGTTTTGTAATAATTTTTTGTGTAGTTTTCCCATATTACTGTGTTTTTTGTCAAGGAGAGATTTCTCAAATGATGGGTCGGTTGCATCTATTAACAGAGAATTACAGGAATGGAAACTGATACTACTCTCTGTATTGCAGGGCTCTATAAGCCATTGGAATATTGGAAACTGGGGAACAAGTAGTTCTTATACATAAATCCACAACCTAGTGCTACTTATGTATTCACACTCAAGGAATTGCAAGAAGCCACATTCTACTTCCATGAGAACAATATTATTGGGAAAGGAGGATTTGAGCGTGTGTACAAAGGAGTTCTAAAAACCAAAAAGGTGTGTGATTGTTAGAAAACCCAAATTACTGACTAGAAATGTTGGGTGAAATAATACTTCAAATCACTGATTATATTATATATTTGCTTTTTGTTTCTTCCAAAAATCCCCACGAACTTGTTCCTCCTTCTAACATTTGTAGGATTTACTTATTTTTACAGCACCCTATGAAACCATTTCAGGGTTGAAGATGGAATCTTTTATCTTTTAGAAATGTTAGGTTATGATATAAAAGTCTTGTGGGGTATTTCTTGAAATTACTTATTTTAGGAACTTTAAGGGCCATTGAATGTGTGTTCTCTTTCAAATTTTATTTTTGGATTTTTATTAAAATATTATACAGAATCTGATCCTTCTCATTCTAACATTTTAGCTTATGCATTTTGTATATCATTCTATATATCTGTAATTTAGTTCCTTTAAAAACAGAGCTGACTAGTTAGTCTCCATTAAAGTATTCTAATTGAACCATCTTTTGCAGGTTGCAGCAATTAAACAAATGGACCCAAACTCATTGAGAGGAGCACATGGCGAAAGGGAATTCAGAGTGGAATTTTATCCATTGAGCAGGCTTAACCATCCAAACTTAGTCTGCTTAATAGGCTACTGTGCCGACAAAACTTAGCACCTTTTGGTTTATGAGTATATGAACAACGACAATTTACAATATCACTTGCATGGTAAGTAACAAATAAGTAACAAATGTAGCAGAACATTAAATGTTTCAAATCATATAATCTTGTTTTATTTTATTTTGGATGGTGGAGTCTCATGTTTAACAATACTTACTTTCGTTATTATTATGAAAAATTACATTCCATATTTACATTTGTGGGTGCCATGAAAGACTGGCTATATATAATACCACCC
The DNA here is from genome assembly GCA_001517045.1 of Pseudotsuga menziesii. Lineage (NCBI taxonomy): Eukaryota > Viridiplantae > Streptophyta > Pinopsida > Pinales > Pinaceae > Pseudotsuga > Pseudotsuga menziesii. The sequence goes on along the minus strand of LPNX011091042.1, from coordinate 121,951 downwards.
CCATACTCCCTATTATACATTCATATATAGATGTGTATTTATAGATTTATAGTATGTGTGTTCTTGTTATTCTTTCTCCCTATTATACATTCATATATAGATGTGTATGTATAAATTTATAGTATGTGTGTTCTTGTTATTCTTTTCAGTATGTCTTTGTTATGAACCATAGACACTGTTATATTGCAGGAATTCTCAGAATGAAGATGGATTGGCCCTTACTCTTAAAAATTACACTGGGTACAGCAAAAGGCCTTGCTTATCTCCATTCTGGTCCAACAACAAGCACTCCTATCATTCATAGGGATTTCAAGTCCACAAATATTCTTCTTGATGTAGACTTCGAACCCAGGGTATCTGTCACCTTTCTCTTTCTTGTCCAAAGGAGTTCCATGAATAGAACTGAGGCTTACTACCTACAAACTAATAAGTATAAAATGTATATTAGTTGCTTTAGGCAATTATAATTTTCTCAAATTTCAATTGGTTACATCATTATTTCAAGGGGTTGTAACTTTTAATATTCCCATCATTGACTGAATTTTTGTTATCTAGAAATCGGATTTTGTCCTTGCCAAACTAATTCCCTATGAAGATGAGATGTATGCAAGCACCAAAATCCTTGGTACCTTTGGCTATTTTGATCCCGAGTATACCGTGGTATGTATTTCACTTACAAATCCTTCCTTTTAGTAGAATACTAATACTCATGTAGCCATATTCTTAGGCCAATTTTCACTAAAAGGTAAACTCAAACATACCTGATAACTTTGACAAGTGGCTAATGGAGAGGAATGAGGAGACCATTAAGGCTCCCTCCCCTATACCTCTCACACATATGCACCATTCTTTGCAGGAGGAGCATTAAGTTTGAAATGATGGATTAAGCAATGCATGTCAGATAATAAACTTCCCTAGGGTGGTGATTTTCATTGCTAGTTTAGTATTTGTCTAGCCTGGTTGTTTTACATAAGGCCTTATAGCCTAGACTCCTTGGATTTCAGGTTATACATGAGATTGTAGAATTGTTCATATTGAAGATAGTATGCAGGTAACTAGGCCTTTTTCTGTGGACCAGTGCAATGAATTTGAATTTGATTCAGGCTATCTCTATGTAGCAAAAAAGAAGTCAGCATAGAGTGGAGATTTGGACACCATTTTTTATTCCTCTACCTAGTGTCCAATCACCATACAAGAGCATGGACACATGTGCATACTGTGAGTGTGTGGACCAGCAGAAGATCATCAGGTATTTGTGTCAGCAATTGGATGTACTCCAGACATCAATTTCGCAATTAAATTAATTTTTGGAGAATCACAATGAAGCCCAAGTGATCAGGAATGCAAGCATAGAGAGGACACTGGAATCCAACAACAGAAAATTGAAAAAGTTGAATGCTAATCTTGATATGCATTACAATATAAATAATAATATTGGGTTTTGCTCCTAGTTCACAATCATGGTAGACATACCCTATGTTCCTATTGGTTCAGCCTTGGAAGATTGCAAGGAATATGACACAATCCACTAGGTTCCTGGGGAGGAAGGGAAGAGACCAGTCAACCAATATCTCAAGGATGTCAAAATCTGGCAAATGTGTTTCTTCTTCCAATGTGTCTTTTACAGTCGAGGTTATTGATGCAAATATGCTAGAAAAAATTTCAAGTAATGTGTTTTTTTGTTATCAGGTTCATACTCTTCTTAAAGGATTGGAAAAAATAGCTACGGATGTAGACATACCTATGTTAGTTTGTGGTGATTTTCTCATTTAATGATATTTCACAACTTTATTGCTAGTGGGGTGCAGTATTGCTATAATTGGTGCTATATGTTGTTATTTTCACAAAATGGTTATTAATTTAGGATTCTTGTATCTTATGAAATATTTTTAGATAGAGGACCTTGGGATGAGATGTGATAATGAATATATAATTCATAGAGCTAAGAGCGAGAATTATTAGCTTTCTATTGGGTCTAGATTGTAGATAAATAAATTTCAGCTAATGTGATGTAAGAACGTTCTCTCAAAGTACTTGGTGTTCTTCTCTATTTGTTAGTTTGGAATTTTTGTCAAGTTTTGAAAGACAAAGTAGGGATGGCCACATCATGGGATGTGATGAAAAGTAATCAAATTACTGAAAGATGCAAATTTTCAAGGTGTTTAGAAACTAGATATAGCATCTACATTTCAACAGGTTAGTTATACTAATGCTATCCAAGTAGGAGCTATTTCATCTTACTAGTACGAGTTCCATGTGATCACTAGAGGTAACATCTAACTCCAATATTTTCTAAGCATAGGGTATGTAAACTCAAGCCCAGTGATACCTTCTTTATAAACATAGTATGAACACCATATCAAGTAAGCACATAAATCCCAGTTATACAAGCATTGAATCCGTATGTCTCAGTATCATTAAGTTCCAGGTTAGTATGATTCCCTATGTTACAGTATTATAATATCATAAGGTTACAAGATTATGTCACAAGTAAGAGTTGAATATGCATGATGTGTTTTATTATCCTAATAAGCATAGTATTATAACCATTTAATTACTTTCATTAGAGCTGTAATCATACAAAAAGCTTAGCTTACTCTCTACTAATAGGGCTTTTCTGTAATGTTACGTATTTGGTATAATGAATCACACTAATGGAATGTGTAATATATAACAGTAATGCTTACTAGTCTTCACCAGGCTCATAATCTAAGTGGCTGGGAAGTCTCACCTACCAAGCCCATGGATCAGTGCGTCATGCATAATTTCAACCCTTTTTTTCCTTAGTGAGGAGGAGAACAATACTTATGGCACAACAGGACAAAAAGTCGGAGGCAACTTTCAATATTTTGAATCCACATATAAACTGCAACCAATTAATTTATTCATACAAATAGTACCTTAACTCTCCAAGAAAAGGGGGGATTTATTGCTTCTTGGCTTATGGATTTCTTACTTAACTAATTAGTTATTCTTAGTTTTTTTTTTAAGTTCCTTCTTCTCAATGAACTGAAGTGGAATGAATGAATTTGAATGATGACTGGCCTTACTATTATTGACTTAGTGGATTTTAGTGATTGTTCTAAGCATTTATTAGTCTTTATTTCTAGCTATTATTTGTATGAATTGTTCTATTGTGCAAAGTGCCTTTATTAAATTAACTCTTTATAGTGGTGCTTAGCAAGATTGAATTTTTTGATATAGGGTCTTGGCTATAATTGAGAGAGCAACAACTGGCATTAGTTTAGATGATGTGTGTGCAAAGCACCAAGTGCCTTCAACACATAAGAATTACAGCATGAGGACTATGGATAAAACTATTACTCAAGGAAATGTTGAGGGATCAGTTGAGGTATGTCTATTTATACTTTGAACATAGAAAGACTATCCATATGGGTGGTAAGTATCAATATTTTCTGATTAAATGCATTATACCTTCAATTTTTTATAACTAGCTTTAAATTTTTCCCCAGGCTGTCAAGTCAGCTTTGAAAAAACTTGAATAAGGTGGCAACATATATGATGCTAAAGTTGTTTGTGAACCACATGTGCTCCAACAAATGTATAAATGGAAGGTTAGATTTGTTTTTGTTGATAGGTTGAATACTATTTTCTATAAAAATGGATTTTCCTAGTAGTTTCTTTACATTCTTGGGTTACTCCAGTAAGAGGATTTATTGGAAACCCACTTTCACATTTTATCGTTGGTTTTTCCTGCCTTTTCTAAAGTTGTGAGTAGTCATCAAAATGTGTTTTCTTTAGTACATGATGGAGTTGTGTAATTGTCTTCCCATGGAGGTATCCATTGTGACATGGGATTTTTATTATTTGAAACAATAAATCCAAAGAGATATTTCGTAAATTGGTTGGCTTAATTGGTATCACATCCATCATAGAGGTATTTTGTTCTCTCTGGTAACATGAATGGATATGCCAGATAAGAAAATTGCACATAGCTCTCAGGAATTAGTTTATCATAAATACTAGTTACTGGTAAGTTGTATTAGTCATAATTATGTAGTTTGTAGATTGCTATCTATCATAAATTTGTTTGAATATCATCATTGTCAAGGAATAACAACTTGTTAAAGGGTGCTAGCTCAATGGTAGAGCATCTGCCTAATTATAGGCAAGAGGTTGGTGGTTCGATTCCTCTGCGCCCTATCATAAATTTGTGACTACAAAAATGACTAAATTCGCATATATACGACTATTAGTAGCTAATTTTATGTATCTTAGTCGTATTTAGCTTAGTCATTAATATGTTATCATCTAGTATTTTATTTAGATGTATATTTGGTCATTAATTGTTGCAATCAATGACTAAATCAGTGACTAAATCAATGACTAAATCCATGACTAAATCATTGACTATGAATAACTAAATCATTGACTATGAATGACTAAATCAATGACTAATAAGTCAAGCTATTAATGACTAAGTGAAATACGACTAGCTATAATATAGTGCAAATTAGCTACTGTTAGTCACCGACTCAAAAATAGTCGTTTATAGCTTGATTTTAGTCATTAATTTCTCATTTTATACTAGTGGAACCAATATTAACCAATACAGCCTAGTTTTGGACCATAGGATAAAAACATGAAGCTAATGAAAATGTGTCCTAGGTGTATGAACATGGTACTAAGGTGGATTAATGCTCTAATAGCCCCCCTTAATCCTGACTTAGTGAAACTACATCACATGATTATTGAGGCCTTGGAAACTAAGGCTCAAGTCACCTCTTACAAAATTTTATTAGTCCATATAACCAAGGTAAGGAGGAAAACCTCATGGGAACAAAACCTCCCCTCTAAAATGGACATGGAGAAAAATATGAAAGTAAATATTAACCATCACCATGTGTCACCCACTCCAATAATGGATCTCATATATTTTAATGTCTTCTATGTGAAGCTCTTGGTGAATATGTCAGCAGTTTTCTCTGCAGATGGGCAATATTGCAATGATATCACCTGCTCGTGCACCAAGCTCCTGATGTAGTGCATGTGTATCTCAATGTGCTTGGTCCTCTATCTCTACACTGGATTATTGGAAATATTTATTTCATTTTTATTGTCACACCAAATTACTATGGGTGAATAAAATGCAAATCCAAGTTCCCCAAGAATACCTTGCAACCACACACATTGTGTAGTTGTGTTCACTGCTCCTCTGTACTTGCCCTCGGCTGAAAGAGGGATATGGTGTGTTGTTTCTTTCTTGAAAAATATATGTAAGCATGTGCAAGCATGAATACATAACCTATAGTTTAATTTCTATCAATGGAATCTCCATTCCAATCAAAATCAGTAAATCCAACTAGTTCTAGTGGAGAACTAGCAACATAGTGTACCCTAAAGTGTTTAGTTCCTTGCACATAATGCAAGATTCTTTTTTAATCCTTCCAATGGATCCCATGAGTCTCATGCATATATCTATAAACAACACCTATAGAATATTCCAAATCAGGTTGAGAGTATGTAATATACAACAAACTTCCAACTAGTTGTTTGTACAACTAGTTGTTTGTACAACAAGTTGTTCACTAATGGAGATGCAGCAAAATCACTTAGTTTTATTCCTGAAAGGAATGGGAAATTGGATGCCTTACATTCAGACATTTTGAACTTTAATAAAAAGGTATGAAACATAATTTTTTTGGATTACCTTATTCCTTGCATCATATTTCTCAATCTCTAAACCAATAAATTGCTTCAGTAATCTAATGTCAGTCATGGAGAATTCACTGTGCAATGAAGACTTTATTGATCCTATATCATTATTTCAGATCCATGTAATCAAAATATCATCAACATATAGTACAATGACCTTCAATAAATCACCAAAATTCTATAAATATACATTAGGATCAGAATTGCATCTTTCAAAACCAAGCGATGGCAGAAAATTGTCCATCTTGGCATACCAATCCCTAGGGGCTTGCTTGAGGCCATAGAGAGACTTCTTCAACCTGCAAACAAGTGAATGATCATGAATGAAACATTAAGGCTTCTACATATATATATATACTCATGAATGTCACCATGAATAAAATCACTCTTCACATCCATGTGGTGAACCTCCCAGTGCTTAGATGCATCAATGGCTAAACCTATCCTGATAGAGTCCATCTTTGCAACCGTTGCAAATGTATCTGTATAGTCCACTCCTTTGACTTGATAGAATAATTTGGAAACCAACCTAGAATTATACTTGATATCAAAACCATCATCATCCACTTTGTTCCTATAGACCCACTTACATTGCACTAGTTTCCTCTTGGAGGGTAAGGGAACCAGTTCCCAAGTCTCATTGTCTTGCAAGGAATTGAACTCTTCTTGCATGGTTTTTTTCCATATTGGGTCAAGTGATGTTTCCTGATATGTCTGGGTATCATATCCAACCATCATGAATCATCTCTCAGAAATATTCAATTCACAAGTAGAGAAGGCATTGTGAAATTGAGATCTAGTCTTCCTAGAGTCTAGTGGATCTCCAGCAAGATCACTAGTTGTATCAATGGTTTTCTCATCCCACTTTGGCCAAATGGGTGAGTCATGATCTGAAATCATTTCATAATCACCATAATCAATATCATAATTGGAAAAATCATACAAATATTCATCACTTACATCATCATGAGGTGGCGGATGTGAGCATTCCCCTTGAGCTAGTTTGATCTCCTGCATGTGCTCTTCTTCAAATTGTACACTCCTTTAAATGAATGTTTTATGAGATGAGGAATGAAATAGATTGTATCCCTTTTCATATTTAGAATATCCAACCATAATGGAATCGGAGATGTAATCAGAAAAACCACAGTATTGAAATGACCAAGTCGACGTTTTGAATCCATATCAGGATCCATCATCAGGACAAGTCGAATGTGGAGAGAGTGAGAACCAAAGTTAAATACTAGAGCTGGTTAGAATGTCTAAGGTCGACCGCAGAGACTAGGGGGTGAATCCACGGACCTGGGTAACACTTTTTGGCAAGCGCATTTCGGCAAAAACAAAAAAACATACCTCGGTCGAGGGTTTAACAAGACCTCGACCGAGGTTTTAATATCTCGATCGAGCTTTTATCAAGCCCTCGACCGAGGTTTTTTTCAGCCCTCGGTCGAGGTATTTATTAACCCTCGGTCGTGGTATTAAACCCTCGACCGAGGGTTAATAAATACCTCGATCGAGGTGCCTCTGTCAAAAAAATTATAAACAGAAGCCGTGGACCCATTTTGTAAATGAACATGATCATTACATAACTAAATTGTATTTAGTCGAGGAAGCACTAAATTATCAAAGACTGCAAAATATATTCATTACACTTTGCTGAATCCTTCAACAACTCATGAAAACCTGAAAATAGAACTCTCCACAAAAAACTTTGCCTTCAAACATTAATGACACTCCCTGAAGTCCCTGATACAAAACGAAATGGAGTCATTTTTGAGTAGTAG
>LPNX011091042.1:0-104034 GCA_001517045.1 Pseudotsuga menziesii | reverse complement strand
TTCATTGAGTTAAGCTATGGCTCATGCATGGAATTGTAATCCTTTATTGTTTATATAATATACAGAGAGGAAACTTATTTGGTTCCTGAAAATTTTCAATTCGTGAGTAATTGTTAATAATTCTTTGATGAGATTGAATCTTAGTTCCTAGATCAATGTGAAGAATTAATACGGATACGTTCTTTTCTAATGTCTGCCCCATGTTCTTTTAGCCGCGTGTGGAAAGAACGTCCCGTCTCACCTATATAGCTGATCTTGCACGAGCAAGGGATCTTATACACCCCTCTGAACTGTGTATGATCAACTCTAAGAAATTTATTATGAAAGTTTTTAAAACGGTCATTAATAATAATAAATTTAAAAACTTTAAGGTCTTTAAATTTATTATTAAATTTATTAGTAATAATAATAAAATTTATAACTTTAGGGTTTTAAAGGGTTTCAAACTCTAACTTTTCAAACGTTAAAATCCAAAATTAAGTCACCTTTCATTAAAATTTAATTATAATTAAAATTCATTAATAATAACAAATTTAATAACTATAGGGTTTTTAATTTTTTAGGTGTTAAATTTGTTTTTAATAACAATATATTTATAAACTTTAGGTTTTAGGTTTTTTTTTTAAAGCTTTTAAAAGTGTTATTAATGATAATAAATTTATATTTAGGGTTTTAAAACCTTTTGGCATTAGGTGGGTGTTTTTAGAAAAAATCCTTTCAAAAACTTTAGGGTTAATAATAGTTAAAATCAACCTTTCTTTGTCTTAATTTAGCCATGGAAAAATTTTTAAAATAAAAACTTAATAATACAAACAATTTTTTTCGGAAAAATAGGTGTAGGGAATAATTTTTCCGCGCACATAATAAAATTAATAAATATAGTCTCCGTGGCCGACCTTAGACCTTCTAACCAGCTCCAGTATTTAACTTTGGTTCTCACTCTCTCCACATTCGACTTGTCCTGATGATGGATCCTGATATGGATTCGAAACGTCGACTTGGTCATTTCGATACTGTGGTTTCTCCGATTACATATCCAATAACCTATCACCACAGAAATTTGGCAACATACATAATGGAATCCTTTCTTTGAGTTTAAAAGGCCTTTCTCTTCTCGAGAGGAATTTTATCCCAATCCTTTGAGCCAAAAACCCTGAAATGAGAAACACTAGGCTTGTGACCACTCCAAGCCTCAAATGGATTTTTTCCATCCAATGCTTTGTGTGGAGATATATTTTGGACATATGAAGCACAATTGATAGCTCCATCCCATATCTTAGGATTAAAATCATTTTCTTCCATCATGCATGTATCCATCTCCTTGAGAGCTCCCTTCTTGCACTCTGCAACACCATTTTGTTGTGGTGTGTAGAGCATAGAATGTTGCATTTGGATGCCACATTATTCACAAATATGATGCAAAATATTATTGAAATACTCCTTTCCATTGTAAGTCCTAAGAACCTTGATCTTGTTCCCATGTGCATTCTCAACTAAAGATTTGAACACTTTGAAAGTCTCAAAAACTTCATATTTTAGCTTGAGAAAATACACCCAGCTGTACCTTGAGAAATCATATATCAAAGTAAACACATAACTTGAATTCCCATATGAGGGTGTGCGAAGAGGCCCTATGAGATATGAATGAATCAAATAAAGCACTTGGAAATCCCTCCTTTCCTTTCCTTTCTCATATTTACACTCGACATGTTTTCCCACTACACACCTTTTGCAAGTGCCTTAGGAAAAATTGATGGTAAGAATCCCTTCAACCATGCTTTCCTTTCTAAGTGATTGGAGGTACCTGTAGTTGATATGAACATATCTCTCATTCCACAATTTTCTTGTATCGTTTTCATGTTACAAGAGCACATTCCCTTGAGAGTATGGGAGGAAGTGAGAGAATTTGTACATTCTCGAATCATGATCAGCCTAACCCATTGCAACAACTTGGTCTGTAGAGATTTATGAGATCTCCACTACATTTTGAGTAAATGTTACTCTCTTTGATACACCAATGTGTGTCATCTGATATACAGATAGTAGGTTCTCTTCTATATCAGTCACAAACAACAAATTGTTGAAGTACCCATCTTCAAGATCAATTATGCCAATCCCTTTGGCTTGGATTTTTGAATCATGAACCACGAGAATGGATGGACCACTGGAAGGATGTAGGGATGAGAAGGATTAATGCATGGAGGCCATGTTCCTTGAGACAAATGAATATATGATGAAGGAATAAGAGCTTGAATATCCAGCAACCAAAGCATGACATCTATCCTTGTTCTCTGAGCTTGAACCTCCCTCTTTCTTCCTTGGGCCTTCTGGTAGTGGGATGTTATTCTTCTCATGGATTTGCACCATCATGTAAATGGTTTTATCCATGCATGCACTCTCTGGATGCCAACCTTTGTGAGAGTAGGTGCATTTTCTCTTCTCTTAATTCTTCTTCTCTTTGTCATTGCTAGGATTTGAAATCTCATCTAAAGATTTGGGATTCTCCTGCTTCTTCTTCTCTTGCTGCTTCAAATCTATGGCTTTGTTCTTGCCTTTGGTTGGATTTGAAACTGTTGTAGCAAGGGATTGATCCTTTGTGGATTTGATGGTACCCATTTTCACCAATGTGTCTTGTTCTTGAGTTAGTGACTCCATGAATTCTACCAGTGATGGCATCCTCCAGTTTCGAGCTGTGATCTTGCTAGAGTAGAATGTTGACACAAACACTGAATAATTTGGACCTAGCTTTGAAAGAATGGAAAATATCATTTTCTCCTATTTCTTTTCAATTCCACATTGTTTCAGATGAAGCACCAACGATTTGAACTTGGTGAAGAAGTCCTGGATCGTCTCAAAGTGAGTTGGGCTCAATGAGATCAACTCATTTTCAAGTTGGTGGCCTCTCATCTCATTAGTATTCCCAAACAATGACTCAATATTATACTTCATTGGGTGTTGTAAGACTATCTAAATGGAATATAAGGTCCCTCAAAATGCTTATACAAAGCATCCTAAATGCCTCATCTATTTTGTTGAAGTACTTCGATTTTTCCACAGCAGAGTTGGGTTCGGTCTCAGTCCCCATGGTGACTCTATACAGGCCTTTAGACCTCATATGGATCACCATTTCATCCTTACATTCAAAATATTTGAATGGGTTAAGCAATACATGAGTCTGGTCCATTTCTGCTTTAGAAATGAGTGACAGAAACATTGGTTGTACCTGCAATGCAAACACTCAATTTTTTTTTGGAAAATTCCCTAAACAACAACTCAAACGCTCGGGATTTGATTTGCAGCTCCAAATATATCTGATACCATGTGAAAATATGATTCACAAAAATATCTAGGAGGTAAGTGAATCCTCATAATTCAATATTACTCACAAAATATGCAAAAAATAGTAGAAAGAGTGAAATTAACACATAGAAATGTAGTCAATAAATAAGTTTATTATAACTATCCAACATGTAAATATGTTTGGAATATTTTTATATTACAATAGGGAAAAATCATTATCCTTTGGAGGAAATTTGGATGCATATATGTGGCAGGATAGGATTTGACCTGAAAACCCACTTATATAGACCAATGAGTTCCCAAACCATCCCAAATGGTCATGAATTCCAGCTTGAACATGGTTGGAGCATCATAGGACAAAAAAGAGGGTAGTAAATGAGTGAGTGAGTGCATGGGTGAGTCGGAGTCTCTCTATGCAGCAATAAATGGTCCAAAAATCCCAAAAAACAAAATACATGCACTAGTGCCTCTAGTCAACCAGTGTCCTTGTTTTAAGGGATGGGGAGCACAAAAAGGTATAATAAGTCATTAATGAGGATCCATGGCCATCCATAATGATAAAAAGAGAGTGCATGGGTGCATTTATGAGTCCAAGACACCCAAGGAACAAATATCGACCAATACAACCTAGTTTTGGATCATAGGATAAAAGCATGAAGCTAATGAAAATATGTCCTAGGTGTATAACCATGGTACTGAGGTGGATTAATTATATAACACCAAACTCAACCATATTATTCTATGAATATATACATTTTTTTTACTTCTGAATCTTCATATTCATTGTCAACACTTTCTAAAAAAACTCATCTTACCTGTAATCTCAATTTTATTGGGAGTCGGTATTATCATTGATGTTTATTTCATTATGGCAGAAGGATTTTCCTATAGACTCTCTGAATTATCCACATCTAATTGATATTCTATCAATTTATCTCATTGATATAACCCCTCTATTTCTTAATGATCAAATGTCATGTTTTTGTTTTGCTACCTCCTTTGTGATATGATATGATGAAGATCATAATTAATTTTGGTGGATTTCATAAAATTTCTATCCTTTATTATGCCTTCAATTACTAGGAGAGCGGCCTTATTTTTTATAATAAAAGGACTCTCTTTCAGAATAAAATTAATCTTATAGGCCTTTATAAAATTTAGAAAGTGCTCGTATTCCATAATAATCTTTTTCCTGATAAACTCCAAAACAAATATCTTAGGTGTCAAGAATGCAGGAAATATGTATGGCTCATGAAAAAAAACATAAAATATGATAATGGTATGTTCCTTCAAAAGGAACCAATCTCCAAGTATTCTATCTGGGATAATTTGCAGCATCTCTTCCATCTTAGGAAGCACTATAGAAAATCTATCTTGAAACATTACTCTATACACTTCTGACATTATGAGATTCATGTAGTTGAAAGTATTATTCCTGATTTCATAAGTGAATAGTATTTCTGGAAAATACGAATTCTTCTCATTGAAGAACAAAAACATCCTGACCAAGTAATATTTAAATATGAAATGTCTTTTCATTTGGAAATTCACTAACTAAGAATGAATAATATAAACTAGGAATTCATCAAATTTAAGGCTACACAATCGTACTAGACTAAGACTCAGGATTATGCATACTCAATCTAAATAATACACTCAAGGATACTTCTGGGAAAAACTTATCATTGTGCAACCCTAAAAACTTACTCAACTGGGATATGACCCACTAGGATTCTTCATTAAACAAGTCAATGTCAAGGGGAAAAGGTTCTTTTTCAATAGAAATCTCAGGTTTAAGAATCTTCGAATAAAATATTTGTTTCTCTTTGGCCACAACATATATGAATTGTTCAATTAAAGTTTCTATAGCGAAATCTTCTAGGTTTTGGGTGAATGACTTGTTGATGTATTTGTAACTTCGGAATGTTTTCATCTATGTATCTTATGTATTGGAACCCGATGTTTATTCCGGGATGTATCTATTATGTAATTGAGTCATGTTTTCATGCCCTGATGTTCTGATCGAGAGAATCAATAATGTAAACAAGTCATGTCAAGTCATACTGGGTAACCCTCCAATTGTGTAAGGGTTAATGTCCCCGCAGTTCCGATGCACTAAGGTTATTAGACTCTCCTAGTAGAGGTCGGCCCTAGTAGGGTTTTGGTCATGTCAGGATTAGTATAAATAGAGAGCTAGGGTCTCTATTTAGCACACATCACTCACACACTCAAGTAAAGCGCATAGTTGAGGAAGGAGAAGACACTGGGGCTAGACAAGAAGAAGATTACTGCTGTTGGGAGTGCATCTTACTATTTTGGCGTTTTACATCTTGTGGTGATTCTATCTCTGAGGAAGTTGCAGGGTTTTCTCCATTTATGGTTTCCCTGATGAAAAACATTGTGCTCATTGTCTCTTGTGTTTGATTGTTGTACTTTTTGTTCTCTCAGTAAAGATCCTAACATAATGCTAGCTTAATGTTGAAAAACTAACATGGAATCAGAGCTAACCTGAGAAGAAGACACTGTGCAGCTGTGGGAACTAGGGCTTCCTAGTTTGTGGATCTTCCCCCATAGATTTTTCAGAAAAAGTAAGGTGGAATAACTCTCCTCCTTAGGGCGCATCTTTCTGTCGAAGCAGAATCCAATTATGAGGTTTTTCAGTTTTGAACCTGTCACTACTGTCAGAAATTAGGGCTTTTCACAGAAGAGGAATTTTTCAGTGATCCCATGCCTAGATTGATCTTCTTCCAAAAATTGAAGTTAGGGACAAATTTCAAGGAATTTGGGTGGACAGAACTCTGGAAAAGCAAAACCCTAATTTGCTCCTGAACCAGCTTTGCAGGATTTCAGCTCAAGTTTTAGATCCGACATCTTGAACCTGGTAAGATATAAAATCTTTTGTATTTCCATTTGAAGTTCTCAGTTAAGATGTATCATCATACCAAGCTTGATGAAAAGCTTGAGGGAGCTGATAAATTCCGATCCTTGAAGTATAGGATCTCCCTGGTCCTAGAAGAAAATGAGTTAGACTTCTACATCCATGAGGAGGTTCCAGTTCCAAAGGGAGATGAGGCAAAGGCCTTACATAAGAAGAAAATGGTTATGGAAAAGAGGATAATTGCTGATTCTATCAAGGATCACCTTATCCCGCAAGTGTCCTCTCTCAAGACACCTAAAGCTATGTTTGATGCCCTAACCAAATTGTTTGAAGGGAAGAACATAAACCAGAAGATGACCCTGAGAAACCAACTAAAGAATGTGAAGATTCAGAATGCAGAAACAATTTAGTCTTACTTCACAAGAGTTTCTCAGATCAAAGAGCAACTAGAAGCAGTTGATGAAGAAGTGGAAAATGCAGAGATTGTAATGACTACATTGAATGGCCTTCCTAGGTCATGGGATTCTTTCATCCAAGGAATCTGTGCTAGAAAGAGGTTAGTCAAGTTCAGCAGACTATGGGAAGAGTGCTCTCAAGAAGAATCTTGGATAGCAGCTCGAGAAGAGAAGATGGGAAGTGAAGACCATGCTCTTACGGTACACTCCAAGTCTCACTCCAAGTCAAACAAAAGAAGACCTCATAGCTCCAGAGGTAAGCACTCTCACAAAGATAACACTAGAAAAGATGTATCTAGGATCATATGCTATACATGTGATGAAGCAGGACACTATGTAAGGAATTTTCCTAACAAACAGAAGATAATGAAGAAGAGCAACAAAAGAAGACATCATGCTCATGCTGCAGAGGATGATGAACCATCCAGGAAGAGATCCAGATATGAAAGTGAAGATTCTTCAAGTGAGGATGAATATGTTCTGATATCTACTCTCACAGGTAACATTACTCATGGAAGTGATGATTGGATTATAGACAGTGGGGCTTCCAAACATATGACTGGATTCAAGGAATCCTTTGTGAGACTGTCAAAACATGAATCACCTCACAAGGTAAAGCTAGGAGATGACTACCAATATCCAATAAAAGGTAGTGGAGAATCTTCCTATAAATTAGACTCTGGAAACTATATAACAATGAAAGAAGTATTGTTTGTGCCAGGACTCAAGAAGAACCTTCTCTCCATATCAGCATTAGATGCAAAAGGAATGCGGGTTGCATTCATAGATGGTCAAGTCATCATGTGGCCAAAAGGAAATACTATCAATGATGTGGTAGTGATTGGAGAATAAGAAGGAGGATTGTAAAAATTAAAGGGCCATCCAGAACAAGCCTTGGTCCATGACATAGTAGAGCCAAGTGAAATTTGGCATAGAAAGCTTGCACATGTGCATTACAAAGCACTACCTATTGCAAGCAAAGCTGTCAAAGGTCTTCCAAAAATCCAAGCAAAACATGATGGGGTTTGTAAAGGATGTGTGAAAGGAAAGAATACAAAGAAGACATTTCCAAGTAGTGAAAGAAAAGCAAAAGGAATCTTGGAAATCGTCCACTCCGATGTATGCGGTCCTATGTCATCAAACTCTCTAAGCGGGTATGCATATTATGTTTCTTTTATTGATGACTTTTCTAGGAAGACATGGATTTAATTCATGAAGAACAAAGATGAAGTATTCAGTAAGTTCAAGGAATTCAAAGCCTTGATCAAGAGCCATACTGAAAAGAAGATCAAGACCATTCGATCAGATAATGGCGGAGAATTCACTTCAAATGAATTCAAAGAGCTATGCAAAGAATCAGGGATTAAGAGGGAGTTGTCCACTCCTTATAATCCACAACAGAATGGGATTATGGAATGGAAGAACAAAACTATCATGGAAGCTGCAAAAGCAATGCTTCATGATCAAGACCTTCCTATGCATATTTGGGTGGAAGCTACAAGAATAGCTGTGTATGTATAGAACCGTACTCCACATAGAGTACTCAAGAACAAGACTCCTGAAGAAGTCTTATCTGGAAAGAAACCAGAAGTCAGACATCTCAGAATATTCGGTTGTCCTATGTACATCCACTTTCCAAAAGAGAAGAGGACTAAATTAGATCCTTTAGGAAAGAAGGGTATATTTGTGGGATACTCTGAAAGCTTGAAGGCTTACAAAATATATTTCCCAGGATACAGGAAGATTGAGATCAGCAGGGATGTGACATTTGATGAAGACACAGCTTACAACAAATCTATAAAGAGACCTACTGAAGAACCTGAAGAAGTAGAAGCACCCAGAATTCATGATACAACCATGAATGAAGAAACTCGAGAAGAAGATCGAGAATTTGAAGAACCACAAAGACCTGTAGATCCACCTCTGGAGAATAATCCTCATAAGAGGAAACCTGCTTGGGTATGAGAACTTATCCAAGGTATGGAAAGATATGGGGCTCCAGAAGAGAATCACAAAGAAAGAAAGAGGACCAGATTATGTTCCGGGTATGTAGCTTTATAATGTGATTTCATTGATAAAGAACCTTCCAGTTATGAAGAAGCGACACAACGGAAAGAATGGAAGGATGATATGATCAAAGAGTACCAATCGATCATGAAGAATGATGTTTGGGATGTTGTCCCAAGACCAGACAGGAAGTCAGTTGTAACTTCCAAATGGATCTACAAGATCAAACATGTTGTAGACGGTAGCATTGAAAAATATAAGGCAAGAATTGTAGCTCAGGGTTTCTCTTAGAAAGAGGGAATAGACTATGAAGAAACCTTTGCACCTATATCCAGATACACTTCCATCAGATCAGTACTTGCTCTAGCTACAGTGATGAAATGGAAGATACACTAGATGGATCTCAAGACTACTTTCTTAAATGGTGTAGTGGAAGAGGAAGTGTATGTAGAACAGCCACTCGGCTTTGAGACACATGACAGGGAGTCTCATGTATGCAGATTAAAGAAATCCCTGTACGGTTTGAAATAGGCACCTAACACATGGTATGGCAGAATTGATAGCTTTCTATCCAGTTTGGGCTTTACCAAGAGTAAAGCAGATTCCAACCTTTACTACATGGTTGAAGATGGAAACCCAGTGATGCTTCTACTATATGTAGATGATCTATTTGTGACAAGTATGGATGGGTTGATTACTGATACGAAGAGAAATCTTGCTACCGAGTTTGAGATGAAGGACTTGGGTATGATGCATTATTTTCTAGGTATGGAGGTGTGGCAGAGTGTGGATGGAATCTTCCTTGGACAAGAGAAGTATGCAGTAGATATCTTGAAGAGGTTTGAGATGATGGACTGCAAGACTATGGCCACACCTATGGCATCGAACCTGAAGCTATTGAGTGATGCTTCATCAAAGTCGGTCGATGCTACGATGTATCGTCAGATGATTGGATCATTGATGTACCTGACGAACACGAGACCAGACATTTTCTTTGCTGTGAACACCTTGATCCAGTTCTTGACAGATCCAAGAAATGTTCACTTGATTGCTGCAAAGCACATTCTGAGGTACCTAAGGGGTACAATTGATTATGGGCTCAAGTACGATGCAAATCAGAAGATTAACCTGGAGGGTTATGTTGATTCATATTGGGTAGGCAGTGCCATCGATAGGAAGAGCACTTCAGGGTGTTGCTTCAGTATGGGATGAGGTGTGATCTCTTGGTTTAGCAGGAAGCAATCCTATGTGGAACTGAGTACAGCTGAAGTAGAGTATGTCGCAGCTTGTTCAGCTAGTTGTGAGGCAGTATGGCTGAGGAAGCTACTATTTTATTTTTTTGATCTCCATATGGATGCTACTTGTATACATTGTGACAACCAGAGTTGCGTGAAGTTGTCAGAGAATCCAGTATTCCATGAAAATTCGAAGCACATTAAGATCAAGTATCACTATATCAAGGATATGGTGCAGAGACGAACAGTGAAGCTCCAGTATGTTGCAATGGAGGAACAGATAGCTGATGTGTTGACGAAGCCATTGGCCAGAGTGAAGTTTGAGTACTTCAAGGAGAAGCTTGGTGTTCTCCAGATCGAGGTTTCCTCCAAGGGAAAGTGCTAATATCCAAATCCATTCTAATGAGAAGGCCATATGTAAGGGCTGAGCCATTCTGTCATGGTGAGAGGATTCAGTTCCTTCCATATCAGAAATGAGTGCTGGCCATTTTGTTGAGGGTGTAGGACTTGTTTCCTACCAGGACAGATGTAAGGGCAACTGCCGCTCTCCGAGAGAGTGGAGGCACCTGGTCCATTACCAGGTAGCTCAGATGTGAGTGTGGGGCCATTCTATCATGGTGACAGGATTCAGTTCCTTCCATGTCAAATGTGAGTGCAAGCCTTTCTGGAAATGATGAGAGGATTTAGTTCCTTCCAAGTCAGATATAAGTGCTGAAGCCTTTTCACAGATGTTAGTGATTTGATTTCCTATCATGCTAGTGAATGTGAGTGCTGGGCCTTTTTGATGTGATTGTAGGTTACTACATGATCAGATGTGAGTGCTAGGCATGCCTTTCTAATGAATAGGTCAGATGTAAGTGCTGGGTGAACACCTACCTGATGGCTAGGCATACAACCAGCATGAAAGAATGCTGGCTCTGTAGAAATTCCTATGACGAGATAGCACACATGATGATGACCAGATGAGATCCAGATCAAGCTATGATCCAGATCTAGTTATGATGACTCTGAGAGATCCAGATCGAGTGATGATCCAGATCCAGCAGTGATGATCCAGATCGAGTGATGATCCAGATCCAGTGATGTTGATCCAGATTGAGAGATGATCCATATCCAGTGATGATCCAGATCGAGTGGTGATCCAAATCCAGTCCAGTGATGATGATCCAGATCGAGTGATGATCCAGATCCAGTGATGTTGATCCAGATCCAGTGATGATGTCCCATGATGATCCAGATTGAGAGATGATCCAAATCTAGTGATGATGATCTAGATCAAAAGATGATCCAGATTCGAAGAATGAAGATGACTTGAAGACTCAGAAGACTCGAGATGTAGATGACGAGATGATATAGTTGATACAGAGAAGAAGACCAGTGCTGAAAAATTGTGTCAAAAGAATACCTTCCTAGTTAAGAGGGAGTGTTGATGTAGTTGTAACTTCGGAATGTATTCATCTATGTATCTTATGTATTGTAACCCGATGTTTATTTCGGGATGTATCTATTATGTAATTGAGTCATGTTGGCATGCCCTGATGTTCCGATTGGGAGAATCAATAATGTAAACAAGTCATGTCAAGTCATAGTGGGTAACCCTCTGATTGTGTAAGGGTTAAAGTCCCCACATTTTCGAGGCACTAGGGTTATTAGACTCTCCTAGTAGAGGTTGGCCCTAGTAAGGTTTTAGTCATGTCGGGATTAGTATAAATAGAGAGCTGGAGTCTCTATTTAGCACACATCACTCACACACTCAAGTGTAGCGCATAATTGAGGAAGGAGAAGACACTGGGGATAGACAAGAAGAATATTACTGCTATCGGGAGTGCATCTTACTGTTTTGGGGTTTTACATCTTGTGCGGATTCTATCTCTGAGGAAGTTGCGGGGTTTTCTCCATTTATGGTTTCCCCGATGAAAAACACTGTGTTCATTGTCTCTTGTGTTTGATTGTTGTACTTTTTGTTCTCTCAATAAAGATCCTAACATAATGCTAGCTTAATGTTGAAAAACTAACACGACTAGCATACTTCTAATGCATCTCTGACAACCAATGAATTGATGGGGCAAAGGATTTTACACTATTTTGATTCCATTATGACATGTTCATACTGGGAGTAATTGGATGCACACCAGGAAGCAAAATACAAAAAAATAAAGAGTTTGGTCTGGAAAAAATGGTGAAAATGAGACTTATGAATGTCATGCAAGTTAATTCCCTGTTCTTCTAAATATTTTATCCTATTATTTGACTCATGTACCATACCAAATGAGAGTACTATGTCAAAAATATCCCCATCATTGTCTTCAAAAATTTCATCTAGCTTACTAAATTCGTAGACTTGTGTATCAACTTCACCTTCCCCTCCATTTTTAAAAATAACTTGGCGAGTTAGCAACATGACCTACTAAGAAAATGACAACTGGAAAAAGTGTATCCGACTCGGCTTCCATAGGTGTAGGGATGCACTTTTTTACCCGCAAAAAGACAAATAATATGCCTTCACGTGAATTTTATTTTTATAATATTCCTGAAAGGCGGTTTTAGGATCACGGGAGGTGGTTTCTCCCTACCACCTTCCATTCAGTGGAATGATTCTCTGCCCAACATGTGGAAGGCATTAAAAATTTTGTTGGCCTCTAACATTTTTGTCCTCAGTGCTTGTTGTGGGTGTAGAATGAACCTCAACTATTGATATTTTTCCCTTTTGATTGTGTGCCATCGATCAAATCCGGGCTTTAATATTCTCCAACAATCATTTTTCCAACCCTTTACAATATTATTCATCGAGAAAATTCACCCAATGGATTCCCTTTCCTCCGTTTATCTTTTCACACTTCCAATCTAAACCGTCAATTCCTCCATAAGATACCATAGGTGCTTCACACATTCATTTTAGTCACTTTCCACCTTCATTATGTTGTCCTATGGGGAATTTGGAGAATTCAATTTCCATTAGGAACTAAAGCAATTAGTTATGTGTTCATATCAACAAAATTCAAAGTCTAATCTCTTTTTCCCTACATTAAGCCCTTCTCAACATTGTAAACCAAAATTGTGCTAACAACTGGCTCTAACTTGGGATATTATCCTCCCAGCGAGGTAGAAAAGAACCTGCAGACTAGTGCCAATTCCATTGTATACTCTGGACAAGCCATTAATTTCAAAACAAAAACTACAAACGTATTTTTCTTTTCTTTTCTTTTTTCTGTACATAAAATTAAATATGAAAACCTCGAAATATTAGGGCCTTCAACCTCGGGATTCAAATATTTCAACTTTCCATTCATACTCAACTTCAAACCATAAATATATACAACTAATATAAAAAAAGAAATTGTTTTCATGATATATAGTTCTTGAGGAATCTCCCATTCACAGGACCTCCTTTGATGTCAACTCCATTTTTAATTTTGAAAAGTAAAACTATTGTCTCCCCTATATGCAACAATTATGTAAGGACCCTTCCATAACTGATTAAACTTGCCATGTTTATCCTCCTTCCTAGAATACCACTTCAGAACTAAATCATTTATTTAGAAATTCCCTTCTTTCACCTTTCTGTCAAAAATTTTCTTCATATTCTCTTGATGCACATGTACTCTTTCATATTATTTCTCTCTCATTTGATAGATCTCTATTAACTAATTAATCCTTCTTTTCATATGGTTTGACTCTTCATCATGTAAATGTAACAACTTTGTAATTGGAATACCCAAAGAAACTGGAAAAGTGACTTCTTCTCCATACACCAATAGAAATGGTGGCATGCCAATAGCCCTTTTGGAACTTATTATATCTTCCCATAAAGCATATTTAAGCTTGGTATTCCATGCTCTCTTATTTTCCTCCAACAATTTTTTTATGATTCTCACCAAGCTATTATTTAAAAGACTCAACCAATCCATCTCCCTGAGGGTAATATGATGTTTAATTATTCAGGTTTATATGGTACTTATGACAGAAATTGATTAATTTCTTGGACTTGAATGCATGTGTGTTATCTGTTACTAACCTTCTAGTACACCCAAACCTATAGAGAATATTGTTTTCAAGTAAATCAATGATAACAACATATATAGCTCTTCCAGTTGGTATAGTGTCAAACCATTTGGTGAAGTAATATGTAGCAGTCAAAATATACTTATGTTGGCAAGAAGAGTTAGAATTAATTTATTCAATAAAATCTAACCCCCATTTTTGGATTGGTTCTTCCACTGAGATTGGACTCAAAGGTAAGAGCACAATTTTCCTTGTTTCCATACAAAATATAGCACTCATGACAGGATGTGACTTCTTTGTACACATTAGAAAAAATAAAAGGCCAAAAAAAACTCTCTGAAAATATTATTTCCAGTTACCTTCCATGAGTGGTGTCCGCCACACACTCCTTGATGAAATTATTTCATGGTTTGTCGGGCTTCATTTTCAAGTAAGCAATTTATTAAAATGCCTCCTGGATCCTTCCAATACAAGTACAGATTCAAAATGAAATTTTTTTGTTGCTTTCAGTTTCACAGATTTGGCTCTAGTCTTGCTTAATTCTGGAGGTGCTTGTAGATTTTGTAAAACATAAACAACATCATTGTACCAAGGATATAGAGAAAAATATTTGATCACCTGCAACTATGATCTTGGCCCACTTGAAACATTAGAAATAAAATTTACCTTTAGAGATTCACAATTTCCACCAGTCATTAATTTGTCCTATCCTTTACCTTTTACCAATTTAACAAGATTGATCTCTAAATCATACTCCAACAATATTGCAATACATTTATCTCTCTTCCCTTCAGGATTTGGATGGGTGAGAATATTATTTATGACATTGTTTTTCACATAACCAAGAATATGAGAATGCAAGATGTAAACTCTAAAATCCTTCAGTGACTTGATTAATGCATAATCTTGTTTTTTCTAGAATAACATGCTTCAATTCTACATATATCAAAATATTACTAAATAATGCAATAGGCTGTTCTATATTCTGTTGATTTTTCTGTAACAACACCTCGACTATGGTATGTTCTGAAGAAAAGGAGAAGATAATGAAATCCTTTGAGAAATATGGGATAATCAAAACAAGTTCCTTTGTTATTGGTTTCTTTATTTCATTGAAATATTTCTTATCCCCTGAGGTCCATTTAATATCACTATCTTTTCTCAACATATTAGTCACATTTCTTAGGGTTTTTGCAAAATTTGGAATAAATATTCTTAGAAAATTTACCTCCCCAATGAAATACTGAATCTCCTTTTTGTTCCTTGGTATATCCACTTTCAGAATATCCTTCACCCTATCAGGGTCAGTTTTAGTCCCATCTTTTGATATGATCTATCCCAGTAACTTCCTTTTCTGCACAGAAAATTTTGATTTTTGGGGATTCAAAGAGATACCAAACCTTCTACATTTCAAAAATAAATTTTCCAGATGTTTAATATGATATGTGTCAGACTTTGAGTAGACTGTGATGTCATCCATATATACTACTACAAACTTGTTATTTTCTTCAGTAAATGCAATATCCATTTTCGTTTGAAATGTTGCTCTCGCATTCATCAACCCAAATGGAATCTTAGCATACATAAAACTTCCCCATGGTGTTGTAAAAAAAAAATTCTCCTGGTCTTCTCAGTGAAACTTTGTTTGATTGTATCCTGAAAAACCATCCATTGTAGAAATTCTCTCTGCACCGATACCTTTCTGTAGAATATGATGCATCTTAGGCAAAGGATAATTATCTTTCAAAGAAACTTTATTGAAATTCCTAAAATCAACACATTCTTATTTATCCATTATTTTTCTGACATGAACTAAGTTTGCTACCCACTTTGAAAATGTGAGTGTGACAAATATTTTTTCATTAAAAAACTTTTTGACCTCCTTTTCAATCAATGGAAGAAACATGGGGTTTATTCTCTTGATTTTATTCCTGAAAGGTTTTTCACCCTATTTTATTGGAATTGTATGTTGTATGATGGATGTATCATACTCCTTTAAGTCTTCATAACTCCATGCAAAAACATCAGAGAATTTTTTCATCAAATCAATGTATTTATTATTTTCACCTGTTGGCAAGGATTTTGAAAGATTTATTATTTTAGGCTGGTCCTCTATTCCAATATTTTGATCCTGAATTTCATCTTCATGGGGTTGTAGCTTGGGATTTATTTATACATCATTTCTATCATATGATTTTTCTAAAGGTATGAGTCCTTTTGGAATAAAATTTCTTTTGAGTTGAATAATATCCTTCCCACCAATCATACCTTTCATCTTTTTGTGTACCTCATTTTGAACTGTAGATTCTTCTTCTCCTTCAACATCTTCCAGAGTCTGATTTTTTCCATCAATAACTGTATTAGGAGATTCATCTAAAATTTCTAATAATATTTTAATTTTTAAATCATATTGAAAAACTTTCCAATATTTGGAATTATTAGGAATGGAAGGCCTATTTACACCTTCAATTTTGTATTTCCTATTGCGATAAACAAGAATTTTCAAATTTCTAGTAGCAAAAGCCAATGAATCTACTATATTTTTCTATATCCTTCGGAACCACAATCACTCTATGGTCATTGAAAAAAATCCCAAGCATACCCAAAACTTCATTCATATATGCTCTCATCCTGGGGTGCTTGGTCTAATAGCTTCCATTTACTTGATTAATCACCAAATACGAATCTCCATGCACATCAATCTTATTTTCCTTTAAATATTTTAATGCATTCAACCCTAAAAGTAAAACTTCATATTCATCTACATTATTTGTACATTCAAAATTTAATTTAACAGAATAAATCTTGAATTCTCTGACTGGAGAAGTGATCTAGAAAAATACATCGACCCCTTCTTCACTTATTAATCCATCAAAATACACCATCCATACTCCTTCAACTCTCTATTTTTGTTCAAGGGATTCTTGTATTTTGAAAAAATATGAATCCTCTTTCTGGTTGTCTAACACTGGTAACTCTTCTTCAAAATGAAAGTCATTATAGAAAATAGAATACCCTAGGCCAGTGTCTACTACATACATGATATTATTTTCAAGTCTATCTTGACTACTAACCGCATAGGCCATCCTTTTTTCTCTGTACAACTTCTTGTGTTCTCTAAAAAGTAGGATTGTTGCATAAGACATGTCCATTTGCAAGGTTCCTTTCAACTTTTAAGCCAAAGACCTAGACAACAACATGCCAAACTTTGGGGGAATATCAACAACCACTACACCCATGATGGTACTCTTAGCTGTAATTTGGGTAAGAGTAACCACCAAATCCTTAATCAACCCCAAACATTTGACCTTTCTAGAGTCAAAGAAAAACAAATATTTATATGGCCTTGTAATTTCCAATCCCAAAATTTCAACTACAACTCTTAGCATTAAATTATGTGAATATCTTGAATCAAGCATAGAATTATGAAGGATCATGTCATCGACATTCAAACTCACATAAACAGGTGGAACATATTCTCCATTACTGTCTTCTATTCTAGGATCAAGAAAAATGCTTGGCTCGTCATCATTTAGTTCCAATGTAGCAGGCTTGAATTCTCCTTCAGTTCTGGACATCTTAGCAATTTATTCCTTTTATTCATTATTTTTCAACAATTCAATAAAAGGGATAGAGATTTTGATTTTTGAAATTTCATTTTGCAAAGTGAAGGGAGAGATTGTTTTATCACTTTCTTTTGATATTTCTTTTCTGGTTTTTTTTTTTTTCTTTACAACATCCTCTTTTGTTTTTCTTTGTTTTGTTGATTATTGGAAGGCTGATTTGGAGGGAGCCTTCCTTTATTTAAAAATACACCCCTATTTCTCAAGTTCAATTTTCTTTGAATATCATTTACAACATTTTGATATCCTCTCTGATAATGTTCTGTCTCCAATTCAAAGAATTACAATATTCCTCTTGATAAAACATGTTATTCTCTTCTTTTGTCAAATATATTTCATAATCAACAATATCAAAATGATGTATTTCATTATCCAAAGGGTAAAATTCTTCTTCTTCGTCAACATAGTTATCTAGGAAAGGGGGTGTCACCTACTGGTCTTCTACATTTCTTGGATTCCTCTAATCTCTTTGTCTAATTTGTGGGGGAGCAGGTCTCCTAAAATTAGGATTTCTAATCTATGGCTCTGGTTTATCTCTATTATGAGGCCTATTATCTAGGGCCAGTATGTTCATAAGCCTCTCCATTGTTCTCATCATGACATCAAACTTTGCATCTGTTGAAGGGGAGGTTGAAGCCTAATTTTCTTCTCTAACCTTTATCCTATCTATCTCAACCTTTTGTATTATTTTTCCAGAAGTCATTACATTATCCTCCACCTCTATTGCATATTTAAACATAGTAGGTAAGTTATATTATTTAGTTTCTCTTAACAATAAAGAAAATTCACTATCAAAATAATCAGCATAATGTAGCTTGGAAGTTCTTACAAGGGGTTTTATATCAGCAGGGATTGAATTATACACCTTAATGAACCTACTCAAAAAATCATGTACAAATTCATAATTTCCCTTTTTTATTATTATATTGAGTTATGATCTGTAAAGGATTCTTCTTGTCTTCCCATCTATCAAGGAAAATAGTTTTAAATCCATCAAAATTAAGAATACATCTTGCAGGGATATTATTAAACCATTTCTTTTCCTCCCCATACAAACTTTGAGCAAATAACCTCATATTGGCATCATCATAGCTCACTTCCTGAAGGTCAATGAAATCATTAAATCTGACAACATGTTGTTGAGCTATAAAATTTCCCTCTCCATCATACAATGTAATTCTTTGAGCATAGTTTTGTGGGAGATCATGCAAACTAGTTGATAGAGAAAGTGGAGCAAACCTAGCATCCCTAATTCTAGGACGGTTTTGAACAATGTTATGAACTTGTGACTAATGGTTTTAGATTATTTGTTTCATTTCTTCTGTTTTTACTTTTTTTTCTAAGTCTTCCCAAAGAGAATCTTAAAGGTAAGACTTAAATCTATTCTAATCAACTACAACTTTCTTTAAATCTATTTTAGACTTTTATTTTAAAATCCTATTATTCAAACTTTATATCAAAATGAAGATATTGAAGACTTAAAATCTCTTTTTGAGATTAAAAAAATACCTTTCTAAATGAGAAGTACACTCTTGATCTTTCCCTTTTTCCTTCCTTAGGATTTTTTCTAGATGTTCCACATTATGTAAAGCTTTATAATTAGGATTACCTCTTGTACGAACTCTTCTGAAAGCCAAGATTGCATCTTTTGAATCACCTGTCTTGAATTTTTTCAACGTGAAGTATCCAGGGAAAAATACAACCAACTTAAAATACAAGAACTCTTGTTTGCCCACATAAATTCTACTTTTATTGAAAATTGTCGTTCTTCCCGGGGAAATTTTGAACTCTCATTCCTCAGAAATGACGCCAAAATGTTATCACTTTGAACTTATCCTTTGGTTGTGGAAGGTGTTGCAGCTGCAACAATTCCCCTATAAAATTTTATTTTTACGGTCCCCCCTTTTTTGTTTGTTTGAGTTTCAAACTGGCCCAGGAGTATTTTATTTCCAAAGTTTGCCCCGAGTTCAGAAAATTCTCTTAAAAACTTGGTCTTTTTACTTTTTTGTATCGAATGATTATTCAACTATCCTTCCTATATTGGAAGCATAGTGGACTATCCTTCCGACGTTGTGGAAGTAGAGTCATCTAGCTTGCTGAGTGGTCTATCGAAAGCCTTTGGAAACCTTCGATGATGCGTCAGAGTAAGTTTTTTCATCCTCTCGAACCTTGTTTGCCAACGTTTCGGTTCCTTAGTGATAGACGTATCCGACGAATCGAATGTTCTTTCACTTTTTCGTTTCTAATATCCAATCATAATTTTCCTGCTGTCACTTTGGGTGACCGAAACAGGCCGGATTTGTAGTGTTTATCCCACCCAACGTTTTGTAGGGCTAGCCCTGAAACAATCCAAAAAAATTATGTTCTCTCTGCCGACTCCAAAGAAGCTAACTCCACTGAGGCCTGATACCTGTTTCCCAAAGTGATCACCGGGATGGTAGATCAGTCTATAGCCGACGTTGCGGAAATCTAGTAGTAAGTGGTTCCGAGAATAGTGAATAGTGTCTTCGACGTCCGAGGTTGTTTTTATGTAATGTCGGGTCCATAGTTCTTTTCATGCCCGCTATTACGGTTATCCTCCAGACTATTTTTTCCGATGGTTTTAAGGTTTTTCCTGCCTGGTCATACGTATATATATATATATATATATATGTGTGTGTGTGTGTGTGTGTGTGTGTGTGTGTGTGTGTGTGTTTGTGTGTGTGTGTGTGTGTGTTATATTATGCCATGTGACTTGTCATTTTCCCATTGAAGCTGTCTGAAGAAGTTGTGTGTGCGCAGCTGTTAGGATCCAATTTGTCCTCCTCTACACCTGTGGAAAGCTTTGCCTCATCTAGGTCACCCACGTCGCCATTTCCAGGTATGTTTACCTGTGATTTCATCTTTTGGGTGGTGCTTGTTACTTTTTATGCTGTTTAATGGATTGAGGTTACGTTTCCACATAGAGGTTAGGGTTTTTTTCTTTCTTATGGTTTGTTCTTCTGAATATTTTACTCCATTAAGGGCCTAGCCCATTGCTTGAGATTTCATTTGGTGGGAAGGTTGAGTATGTCTCTTGACAAGCATTATGAATACGCCTGCGTCTCTTGCGTGAGGTTTTAGGGCATGGTGCGTACAGGAATTTCACCGTCTGCGCCACCCTTTCCTTGATCATTTTATGGTTGGCCTAAGGTTAGGAAGTTGTCTTCCCTACAGCCATATTTTCCCATGGGACTCCGGAGGGTATTCAATCGATTAGGGTTTTTTAAAGATGGTGTTCATGGCAGTTTTTAGGAAGTTCGATGAGGCTGATTGAGTTTGGGAGTTTTCGTTGATTTTCAGCGGTGGAATAAGTTTGATATAAATCAAAATACCTGTATGAGATGAAGAAGATTTTCTAGACTAGGGTTTTGAGACAAGTGAAGCTTAGGCAGGTTGAGGAGGCAGCATTGTTATAGGGTTTTCTTGTTAAAATATTCCGCATTCATAAAGACTGTGTTTTTTGACATAAATCTATCAGGACGCATGTCCAAGAGGTGAATAAAATATGTATGTTTTTCTTGTTTATCACTATCTCAATTTCAAGAGTTAGTTAGACTAAAACATGTTGCATGATTGTTACAGGTTGATTTCCATTACAGCAACATGCGAAAGAGACAGAAGAAGAAAGCCCAGGTGGCTGAAGAGGAACCTAAGGTAGAAGTAATAACTAGATTAGAAATCATCTATGAAGACACCAAAGCCACTACTGGAGTAGAACCAAAATACAAATGGGGATATATTTTCAGAATGATCTCAAGACAGAATGTCCCTGATGCTAGGTTTGAAGACATGCCCATTTATGCCAATATTGAAAGGTCAGCTTTGATGAAAGTGGCTACTAGGCCTGAACTATTTCCATGCTCAGAAGTGATAGGTTGGATTCTTCCTAGGGCAGATGTGACGAGAATGATCTTAGAAAATACTACAAAGCAAGGCTATGCTACATATAGCCCTGCCTATGTGGCTATGACATATAAACTACCCACACCATAGACCTATCTAACGGAAGGTTGGTTAAAGGATATAGGTCTGGATCTGGTGGAGACGGTAAAGAAGATGATGATTCCAGGAAATAATTTCAGGACCAGACCTTCGGGAGAGTATGATGCCTCAACTCTCTGTTCCCCATACAGATTTATTGCTTTGATGCTTAACAGGATTTTTGGTAGAGCCAATGGAAAAAGTTTCAAGATTGGTTGGATACCGATCATATTTTTTGTTGCACAAGGAACTATTTTCAACTGGGTTAGTATAGTGTCAAATAGTATTTCAGCATGTATAAGTGCATCCTTGGGAGGAGTATCCCAGAAGAAATATGAATTCTACATGATTTCTATCTTAATTGATTGCATATTATGCACTCAGCCTTTCCCTGCCTTAAAATTCAATTGGGAGAAGGACCAAACCCCAATGTACATAGCTTATAAATTGTTTTGGGATCATAATTATTACAGTTATTATAGGGATATTTGTGAGAATTTCATCATGCCCCTATATACTCTGATTTTCCTGACAGAATGCGATTGCATGTCGGAGGAAGCATTCAAGGTCATACAAGAATTTGGGAGTTATTATCTAACAGAGGATGGTTTGTATGTGAGGATGTATGGTGGTTCGAGAGCTCCTTCTCTGCTCCCAAAATATGCTACATATTATGTACTCCACAAGGAAGCTGTTAGACAATTATACATCGATGGAGTAGGGAATTTTTTGGTTGAACATAAAAAGGTAGTGTACCCTGCAGTACCTTTCTTCATTGGAAGCTATAAATTTGCAAAGGTAAAAAATGCAGCAGAGTTTGTCAAAGAATTAGAATATTTTCACTTTGGTGAAATGAACTTTCATAGAAATGATTCCCAGAACAAAGTAGCTAATTACTGCAAAGAAGCTGGAGTTCATTTTGAGTACACTAACTTTTGGGACAAAGATGAGGAGACATTCTGCAATGCTAAGAATATGACTGCCCTCGGGAAAAGGTTCAAGCAAAAGATAAAAATTGTGGGTGGAAAAGGCAAGACTGCAGAGAAAGCTAAGAAGCTAGAAGAGGAAGAGGCCAAGAAAAGAGAGGAAGATGCTATCAGATTGGTACAAGAAGTAGAGAATTGGTTGAGGATTGAAGAAGAAGAAAAGAAATGAGCTGCTGAAGAAGTAGCTAAGAAGGAGGTAGAAGAAAAGAAAAGAAAAGAAGAAGTTGAGATAAAGGAGAAACAGGCAGAAAGTGAGGGCTTTAGGTTAAAAGAACCCCAAAAGGAAAAGCAGCCCACAAATCAAACTGATGAAGGTTTGAGAGAAAATGTACAAGAAGGACAAGATCCTACAGATCAAGGATAAGGACAGTCCGATCTTGATCCATTGGAACCTATTGTTCCTTCTGGAAGTGTGTTAGGAGAAGGTTCGACTTCTGAATTTGATTTGATTCCTTTCATGCCTATCGAAGGGGAAGAAATACCTAATTTTAATACTATATTTTATGACAAAGAAAAAAAGAGGATTGTTAAGAGAACCGAGAAGAAGGTGGATACTGGAGGAAAACGAGGGAGGATGGTGACATACAAGATAGCAGTTCATGCTACTCATAAGGATCCATGTTTAATGGAAAGGGTTGGGGTAGCTTTAACTCTAGAAAATGAAGACAACATGGACAGGATCATGACTAATATGGAGCAGTCATAGAAGAAAGCATCTCAGCTGAAGGAAACCTTGAAGAAATAAAGGGATGAAAGCCATAATCTAAAAATAAAATATGAGGACATGATAGGTGAAGTCAAGGTTTCGAAGATGGAATGCCAGACTTTGCAAGAAGATAAGGACGCTCTGGTAATATCTGCAGAAAATACAGAGAAGAATTCTCAAGCTACCTTGGTAGAACTGGGAAAACTACAGCTAGAGTATCATAGTTTAAAGACTGAGAAATATCATCTTCAGTTATCATTTGGAAAATTGAATGAGGAAAAGAGTAGGTTGGAAAGCAAAGTAACTGAGTTGGGAATAGAGAAAGCTACTACGGAAGACAAAGAGAATCCATATAAAACACAGATAGAAGCTTTAGAATAGTAGAATAATTCATTGACAACATCACTAAAGAGTGCTATGGAGAAGAAAGATGACATCCAACCCTTAAAGGAGCATGCTCCGATGCTTAGGAAAAATATCCATCAGATACAATTACAGATAAAAGAGGAAAGATGTAAAGTCCAACAGATAGACACCAGGCTGGAAGAGATTGTAAGTACCACTTCATATTTTCTAGATAGGACTCAGGATATATTGGAAATTCTAAAGGGAAGAATGGTTTGGGTAGAAACAAATAAATAATCTCCCACAGACCTATCTATCAAAGATCAGCAAACATTGAAGCAAGAATATGAGTTAATTGAATTCACCAGTAATATTGCAGAAGAATTTAAAAAGACAGTGAAGAAGAAAAAGACTGCTTGTGCTGAAATCTATAGGAGAGTGCTCTTAACCTATAATCGGTGTCAGACTTCCGCTGAGAAGAAATTGGAGGTGCTACCTAAACATGAACTATTTTTAAAACATTTGCAGGACATATACAACGAGGATGAACAAGCAATCCAACAGGTCAAGGATTTGGATGAATGGATATTAAAAAATGAAGTAGCACCTGCAGCCGTGAGAATACACTTATTGGAGGACCAGAGTGATCTGGATTTATGCAGGAATGAAAAAGAATACACAAACAACCATAGAAACAAATATGCAGCGGAAATAACACTTCATTTCATTAATCAAAGAACTGAAACTTGTTTACATACAGAATGGAAATAAACTAGCTAGAGTGTTGGTAGCTTATCTCTGAGAAGAGATGTGGTGGCTACATGCCTCTCAACTCTGTGTTACAATGAGACTCAAAGGCCTATATATTATTGAGAAACAATGGAAACCCTACACATCCAAAAACCTAACCCTAGGAGGTGAAATGCTAGAATGTGGGCCCTGTTGGGTAACTTGGTACATCAATTTCTCGGGGTCGTAACTTTGGCATACTACCTCTGTTTGACGCGCATGATACATTATTAGAAAGATCTATTGAAGGACTACATCCATAAAAAACAAATGTTGAGTTTGGAATGGACTCATATTTTCCCGAGATTCAATGCCGAAAAAATGTCTTTTAGGGCCTCAAAACGGCTCCAGAAGTTTAGGACCCGAAAACTACCAAAAATAGTAAATTGTGCTACAATTAAGGAAACTAGAAAACTGAAAGAAAAAATGGTGGGTGTCCACCAGTATCCTCCTAGATCATTCCTCCCCCCTTAGGAAGAAATGTTCCCCATTTTGTTGAGTTCCTCCATGAGATGAGGAAACTTCTGGTGAACTTGGTCCCTAGTGAGCCACTTTCCCTGGTGAAGGAGTTGGCCTGCTTTGACAACTTGATATAGCTGAATATTCTGCTGGTGGGTGTTCTTGATCTGTGTGTCCATAATATGATCAGTTGTGGCTTGTTCCATGTAGTCGAGTTTTAACTCTGTTGGTGTGAGTTGTTCTTCCATGTCTGATGTGTCCAGTAGAGGTGGAAAGTAGGGCCAAAGGCGGTCCACATTGAACACTGGGTGCAGACCAAGGAATGGTGGAATATTGAGCTCAAAGGAATTGTCCCTGATAGCCTTGATGATTGTGTATGGTCCATATTGGATCAGGTGAAGCTTGCGGTGGGGTCCAGTGAGGCGCTCTTTCTACAAATGTAGCCACACTTTGTCTCCCACCTGGAATTTGTGTTGCACCCGATGTTGATCATGCCTCTACTTGTACTTAGCATTGGATCTATCCAATTTGTCATGAACCTATTGGAGAATGTACTGAATGTGCTCAATGAAGCTGTTCTCCTTGGAAACTTCAGACTGGACATGAGTTGAATCAACCTGATTAGTTGCAAATGGCATGGCTACGTTAATGGGACATAGTGGATGGAATCCCAAGCCCACCTGAAAGGGGATGTGGTCGGTTGAGTTGTGGAGGACCCGATTATAGCTATGTTGTACATAGGGGAGGCTCTCATCCCATGTGCATGGATTCTTTGAGTTGTACATGCACAAAATGTGTAAGATCATTCTGTTGACGAACTCTGTCTTGCCATCAGTCTGGGGATGGATAGCTGTGGACTTTGTGAGCTTGGTGTCTAGCATTGACCATAGGATAGACTAGAATGTACTAAGGAACCTGTTGTCCTGATATGAGATTATAGACTGTGGGATCCCAAAGTGTACCCACACTTGTTCAAAGAAGAGTTTAGTAGTGGCTTTTGTTGTGATATTCTTCTTGCAGGCTACCATTATGGCCATCTTTAAGAATTTGTCGATGACGACGAACACATAGTCGTTGCCATGCTTAGTAGAAGGAAGGCCCGACATGTAATCCATGGAGATGGATTCCCAAGGTCGACTAGGGTTAGGCAACAGAGTGTAGAGTCCTTGCTTCTTGATAGACGGTTTTGCAATGGCGCAGGCAGTGCAGGATCGGATGTACTTCCCGACGTCCTGTCAAAGGTTTGGCCAATAGAAATAATTCTGCAGTACTGCCACTATTTTATAGACTCTAAAATGCCCTGTGACCTGATTGTAGTGCACTTCCCAAATCATCTTGGCATGCTCACTTGAAGGAACACAAAGGTGTCCCATGTGACATAGTAGTGCGTCCTAGAGGTGAAAATTTGGAACTCGGTTTCCCTCCAAGAGCATCTTGTATGTGTGGCTGAATTCTGGATTGCTCTTATAGAGAAGCGACCAATCAGAAGTCTCGTGCCCACAAGAGTTGAGCACGGTGGTTATCGCTACGATCAGTGGTTGGCTAAGGCAGTCTGCAACATTATTGGTGCTTCCCTTCTTGTACTTGATGTTCAAATGAAATTGTTGTAGATATGTGGACCACTTCTAATGGCGATCATTCTGTAACTTCCCTTGTGTCTGTATGAACTACAGGGGTCAGTGGTCTGTGTGGATGACCGTTTCCTTCCCCAAAATGTAATGCTTCCATTTTCCGCAAGCCTGTATAATGGAATACATCTCTTTTTCATAAGTGGGATATTTGTGGAATGTGTCGGACAGTGTCTCATTGTGATATGCCACTAGATGCCCTTATTGAGTAAGGACTACCCCAATAGCATAGTTAGAGGCATCTATCTTGATCTCAAATGGTTGTTGCAAGTGTGGTAATGTGAGCACTGGGGCATAGCAGAGGTGATGTTTCAATTCTGCAAATGCCTTATGTTGAGTTTCTAATCAAAAGAATTTTTCTTTTGCTCCTCCTTTGGTGACTTGACTCAAGGGCCAAGTGACATGAGAGAATCCCAACATGAACATACGGTAGAAATTAGCAAGACCCAAAAAGCTGTGAAGCTCTATTAGAGTAGTTGGGGTTGGCCAATCTCAAATGACTTGGATCTTGGTTGGATCCACATGCACCCCACACTCATCAATATGATGTATTCCAGATACTGAACCTAGGTCATGCCAAAAGTGCACTTGTCCAAATTAGCACACAACTTATGCTTTCGCAATGTTTGGAGGACCTATCGGATGTGGTGGAGGTTCTCTTCCCAAGTCTGGATGAATATCAGGATGTCATCCAAGTACACTACTACAAATGAGTTGGTGAATGGCCGCAAGATGTCATCCATCGGCCTCATGAAGGTTGCAGGAGCATTCGTTAGCCCGAAAGGCATGACCAACCATTCGAAAAGGCCCTCCTTGGCTTTGAATGTAGTCTTCCACACATCGGTCAGTTCGATCGGTACCTGGTGATACCCAGAATTTAAGTCGATCTTGCTAAAATATTTTGCCCCTTTAAGCTGGTCTATGAGGTCATCAATCTGTGGGATTGGGTACCTATTCTAGACAGTGATCTTGTTCATCGCCCGATAGTCAATACAGAGTCTCCAAGTCCCATCCTTCTTATGTACAAACATGATCGGGCTCCCACAGGGCGATGAAATTGGACGGATGTGACCCTTCTGTAGCAGCTCCTGAATTTTCCTCTTAATTTCATCATTCTCCATAATAGAGCATCGATAGATCATTCCATTGGGTAGCAGTGCACCTGGGGTCAAATCGATGGGGTGCTTGACCTGACAGTGTAGAGGCACCCCTGTGGATGAGGTGAATATGTCCCGGTACTCCTCCATGACCTTGTCCATTTTTTTTTTTTTAGGAGAGGGGCCCTATTTGAAGGTCATGGCCATGATCTTCTTCTTTCCCTGAGGACGGATCATCAAGAAAACAAATTTCCTGATTTTGGAAATGAACTTACTGCATTTTTTTGCAGTAACCAAAGAAATAGAGGTAGGAGGTGGTACCTCTGGTATCTTGTACAACTTTTTTCCCAACGTAACAATAACAGCATGAGGCCAGGACTCATACAAAGAATGTCGCTTCCATAAGTATGGTTGACCTAATAATACATCATAAACATCAAGAGGAGGAATGTCACATAATACCTCATCGGTGAAGGGCTTGATATTATAGGGAAGGCGGCACTGCTGGCTGACGCGGAGATCCCGTCCTTGGTGAAGCCACCCAATGGTGTATGGATGCGGGTGTGTTGTGTACAACAAGCACAATTGCTTCATGACCTCTGTTGAAATGAGGTTCTTTTGGCTCCCACTGTCGACAATGAACTGTAGTGGGGAACCCTTTACCCACATCTGGGAGTGGAAAAGATGCTCCCCCCCTCTGAATATTCTGGTCCTTCCTTTTGGATCTTTGTGGTGGCAATGGTGGCGTTGGGCTCTGCATCGATAATATTATTCCCTTTGTCATTCCCCTTCTTTGGTTCTGATTCAGTGTCAAAGTATGCATCTGATTCAAAAGCCTTTATCTCGGCCACCAGTGACTACTTGGCCTGACACTCACTATGTTGTGAGTGGGGCTCTTATGGAACTCGCACCACTTTCCGGCTTCCTTATTCGACTTCACAGTGTTTCTCTTTGCTTGCAGATTTGGAAATTTGTCTTGAGTTTCCATGCCTTGGTTGTGTCCTTGGTTTTGCAGTTTGGGGCCACCTTTTGCTTACTTCTGATTTGCAGA
Organism: Pseudotsuga menziesii; assembly: GCA_001517045.1. Classification (NCBI taxonomy): domain Eukaryota; kingdom Viridiplantae; phylum Streptophyta; class Pinopsida; order Pinales; family Pinaceae; genus Pseudotsuga; species Pseudotsuga menziesii. The sequence goes on along the minus strand of LPNX011091042.1, from coordinate 75,471 downwards.
TCCAAAGTCTCACTTTTTCTATTTGAATTTTTGCTCAAGTTTAGCAATATACTGGTATGCCGTACCAAGCGAGGAGATGTCGAGGAACTCCATTTCCTCTTGAATGTATCTGTGCAGACAGCTATGGTACTTCAACACCAAATGTTTCTCTGAATCTTTGATACCCAAATTGGTGCGTAGGGTATGGAACAGATTCGTCAACTCATGCACATCTTGATCTCTTTGCTGCCGCAGCGTAGTCCATTGTATGTACTTGTCCTCATAGCTCCCCATGGGATAATATTGTCCCTTTATGGTATCTCGAAAAGAATTCCAAGTGGGTATAGCTAATAAAAGAGAGTATTCCTCCTTGTTCTTTCTCTCACAGTAGGTTTCCCACCAATCCTTGACATGGGGGGCAACTTTGAGTAGTGAAAAAGTAATATTTTCCCGGTCGGAAAAGTCAAGAGCCAAGAAATATCCTTCTACTAGATTCAACCATCTATCTATGGCGTCTGCATCTATTTGGCCATCAAATATGGGAATGTTGAATTTTACCTGTACCTTAAAATGGGTTGTGCCTCCAGAGTGGCTGCTAGATGCAGATGCGCTGCCAGTGGGAAGTCGTTGAAGGATCTGGGTGAAGTTATCCATCACCACGTTCCTTTGTTTTTCAAGGGCCTCCTCAAGAAACCTTTTGATAGGATATTCTATGCCCTCATATTTATTTTCATCCGCCATTAGAGGTCATTGGGATTTGTGAGGCTGATCTTGCAAAGGTTCAACCAGATCAAGCCCTAACTCTTTATACCCCGCCCTCGTTGGGGACATGCAAAGAAGGATCGAGAAAGAGCAGATTGCTCTAATACCACTGATCTGGATTTATGTAAGAACAAAAAAAAATACACAAACAACCATAGAAACAAAGATGCAATGGAAATAACACTTCATTTCATTAATCAAAGAATTGAAACTTGTTTACAGACAAAATGGAAATAAACTAGCTAGAGTGCTGGTAGCTTATCTTTGGGAAGAGATGTGGTGGCTACATGCCTCTGAAATCTGTGTTACATTGAGGATCAAACGCCTATTTATTATTGAGAAACAATAGAAACCCTACACATCCAAAAACCTAACCCTAGGAGGTGAAACGCCAGAATGTGGGCCCCGTTGGGTAACTTGGTACATCAATTTCCCGGGGTTGTAACTTTGGCATACTACCTCTGTTTGATGTGCATGATACATCATTAGAAATATCTATTCAAAGAATACATCTATAAATAATAAATGTTGAGTCCAAAACGGACTCATATTTTTCCAACCATTCGATGCCGAAAAACCGTTGTTTAGGGCCTCAAAACGGCTCCAGAAGTTTAGGACCCAAAAACTGCCAAAAATAGTAAATTGTGCTACAATTAAGGAAACTGGAAAACTGGAAGAAACAATGGTGGGGGCCCAAGTGGAATAGGTGGGTGGCCACCAATATCCTCCTGGATCATAGAGGCACCTGATTCTTTCTAGAATAGAGGGTGTGAAGCCTCAAGCTGCCAAGTATGAGATTAACATTCGATTCCTTGAGCCTTTTGGGTTTGAAAGCATAGCAGTAGATGCTAATGCATGGAAAAGGTTCATGAACGAGCAAGTTGGGCCTTCCTAGTTAAATTTTTTGGAATATTGATAAAGAATGTAATATATTATATTTATCTTTTTAGTTCACAAGAAAAAGGACAAATTTTTTGTAAAGGAAAGGTTGGGGAAGCCCAAGAGGCAATGAGGGGCAGCCCAAGAGTTTTTTCTTTTTGTGTAAGTATAGGAAATTTTTAGGGAGTAGGGACCTTTTTTCAGACCATCTTTGGGCAATATTATTGTAAGGATAACTAATTCATTTTATAATAAAGAGTTATACTTTTCGGGTAGAGAAAGAACTGTGGAGTTTCAAATGTTTGCCATGGGCTGGTTGGATATGAATTGTTTTAGTTTCAACTTGCTTCCATGAACTATGAGATATTTATAACTTATGAATTCCTTCATGTTGTGAATGTGCTCTTGTTTATTTCTGTGAAATTTCCACAATCATAGTTGAGTAATGAATGTTTTAAATTAACAATGAGTTATCTCTTTGTTCATCTTTCTGTTGATATTCATGTGTTCTGAAATGTTAACAGCAATCTGTAAATTTCTTAATGCATGTTATACAATATATTACTCACCATTAATTACAGTATTGCTCCCTAGGGATAGATTAATTATTCTTAGTTAGTTTTGCTTTATTTGTGATTTAGGAGTGAGAGAGGTAAGACAAGAGGTAAGAACCTGTGCATCATGTTGTGACCCTCCTCGTTATCTCTATCGCTTGCATTTAGTTAGGCACCTGCACATCATACATAAAGATAAAAAATAAAAAAATAAACCTACGATGGAGCGAGATGTAACCGGTAAAACACTTTAACCGTTACTTTATCTACGGTAGTCGGACCGTAAACCGGACGGATTCCCCATACCAAACAATAATGAGCTAGTTGGGAACGTTTATTGGGGAGAATCCCTACTATTGTTACCTGTGATTTTCTAGGCCTTAATAGAAGGATAGTTCCAAGGTAACCTTACAAGCAAATATTTAGGAGGAAAGTTGGCTTCTTTCCTATTAGAGAGGGATCTCTCAACAAATAGATTCAATGGCGAGAGATATTCTTAGATAAACAAGTTTAAAAATGATAATGGCTGGACCAAGAGGGTATCATTGGGCATGGAGTCAAAATCATAAGTTGTTATAGATAAACAGGTATTTTCTAACAATATTTGTTCACAGAGGTGGGATAGTTACTCCTTTATAGTTGAGTTGTTGATTGTCTGGTGATAAAGAGGAAAAATGAACAATCCATTAATATGGGCACCGAAAGATGAATCTAATATTAACTTTAGAATACTTTTGTTTGTGAATACTTGAATCCTATGAACCAAAGCATATAATTATGAATTCTGATCCAACATAAACTTATTCAAATGTGAAATACAACACAATGGAAAAGGTAACAGGAAAAAACATTCACATGAGAAAAGGAAATACAGACTGTAAAAGAACAACATGAGAATCTCTAATATGGAAAAATCCTTGCTTAGCTCTGCAAATTTTTATTAACTTGAAATTCTCAGTTACAAAATGAGTATCACCGTCATGGGTTCCAACCCCCATTACATTACAAAGAATGCTTTTATACATCAAAATGCTCCTCGATGGTGATACCTAAATACTTGCATTCTAAAAATAGGATTCTTGTAACTGGCTTATTGCATCTGTCATAAATATTAAGAAACTAAATATTCCTAAAAACTATAAAAATATTTAACTTTAAATATCGTAACTCCACTTTGAAGTGGATATTGATGTATCTTCAAATCAATCCTTGGAATGGAAATCTTTATTGATGTAGCCTATATTTCATTTCCAAACTTCTCAATGGTTTTCAATTGATCTCCATATGGCACTTCAATATTTTCCATTTCTTTATCCAATACTCTGAGCTCCACATGATCTACATAAGAAATAGGTGGCATCTTGGTACCAATCATTCTAAATAAATCCACTATCTCAAAATACATAACCATCATGTAAATTATAGCTTTTCCTGTCAGGGACTAAAGCGTGTCTTAAAACTTCTCATGTTCCAACCTGGACTTAACCAATAAAGCATGATATTTAGATTGAGATATCATCTTTCCATCCTCATCCCAGAAATAAGGAATACCTTTCTAAAAAAATTCTATGAATAATCCTTTGAAAGACTTCACTTGCTACAACATTTGGTACCTTTTATTGGACACTTTCAATATGATGATGTTTCCTAATAATATTTCTTTCCTAAGTTATAATTGCAACCATGTCCTTAATACCCATTGTTTTCAATTCTTCTTGAGATAAGATATTAAGAAAATTAATAGTATTCTAAGTTGTATCTGTTGGTTTTTTATCCAAAGTTTCTTTCACAACTATATAGGTTTTCCTTGCTACACTGATTACCACCTCTTTGTCTTTAATAAAATTTAGATAAGGTCTCATTTTTGTAGCCTCGGTGATAATCATATCCGAAATAAGATTCCTAGCACCTTGTACTAGAAACTTCCCTAAAACATTTTTTGCTAGATTCTCATTTTTTCCAAGAAGCTCTTTATTCTTATTCTCAAAGAACCTTTTTTTCTTCTTCCTTTCTCTTAATCATTTCAGCCAATTTTTTATTCTCTTCCTTCAATCCTTTTATTTCTTCATCCCTTAAGCTCACTTGTGACATATATTGAACTATAAATTTTGTGCTTGTCTCTGTACTTGAATGACCTATTTCTACCTATTTGTTATTTTCTTTCTCCTCTCTTTTATTTTCCAGAATTAATTGATTCTCATTTAAGACATCAATTTTATTAATAAGGAAAGCTCTTTCCTTTTGCCATTGGCTTTGTTCTTCAACAAGTTTTAACATTTAACTATACTATGGTTCAACTCTTGGGACTATAATTATTTTTCTTTATCCAACACTGTCAACTCAGAAGCTTAGATAAAGTGAGTGGCTGGAATCTTTAGCTTCTTCTTCAATAGCTAGATAGTGTTTTCTTTCTCGTCTAGAATCTTGTTTGTATTTTTCCCTCTATCTCGTTCACTATCCATAGATAAAAGATCACCTTGAAGTTTTTTTATATGTTTTTTATATGTCTTATTTTCCACTTTCTCTTGCTTCAATTGACTTTCCAACCTTGATACTGCAGATTGTAACTTGGAAACCTTTAATGTAGGATTCATCAAATTAGTGTAAATGACTTCTCTTGTTTCCTTATGTAAATGAATATTATTAGGTACTGTAATTTTCTATAAGTTGAGTCTCATTTCAGAAACTCTATCCTAGGTAGCCACTACCAAATTCAATGTATTTTTCACATAGTCCTTCATAGTGACAAGTGAAATATCCTTATCTTAAATGTCCCTTATCTTCGAATAAAGCTTCAAAGATTTTTCTGAAGAAAATTTTTTCTCATGTCCATATCTAGTATACAGGTCACTTCTTGATTTTTAACTATCACCAGAACCACTCTCTTGTGCTTCTGTAAAGCTATATTATTGAATTTGAAAAATTGGGCCTTGGACCTTTTCTTTCATATTTTTACCTCCAACCTCAACTGTCTCTTTCTCTTAATCCACCTTTAGTCATTTTGTTACTTCTGAATCTTCATCTTCAATTTCAACAATTTCTAAAAAACTCTTCTTGTCGGTAATATCAGATTTACTCGGAGTTGGTATTATCATCACTGCTGATTTCATTGTGGAAGAAGGATTTTCCTATAGACTCTCTGAATTCTCCACATCTGATTTATATTCTATCATGTTATCTCTTTGATATAACTGTTATATTTTTAACATTTAAGCTATATGATATTAGGATCTTATCTGAGAGAATAACAAGCACAGCAATCAATCACAAGAGACAATGAACACAAATATTTTCCTTGGGGAAACCATAAAGGAGAAAACCCCACAACTTCCTCAGAGATAGAATCAGCACCAAAAGATATAAAGATGATCTCCCGACAGTAGTAGTCTCTCTCTCTCTCTTGTCCTAGCTTCTTCTTTCTCTCTCAGTTATGCGCTACAACTGAGTGTGAGTGAATGTGTGTTAAATAGAGAGGATCCCTCTCTATTTATACTAATTACCAAATTGACAATAACTCACTAGGGCCGACTTCTCTAGGAGAGTCTAATAACCCTAGGGCCCCACAACTACAGGGACTTTAACCCTTGATCAATAAGGAGGGTTACACTTTATGAATTTACATGACTTGTTTACATTATTGAATCTCCCAATAGGAACATCGAGGCATGACATGAATCAATTACATTACAGATACTTCCCAATAGAAACATCGGGGTACAATACATAAGATATACAAGTGAATACATTCCGAAGTTACAAATACAACAAAACTCCCTCTTAAATAGGAAGGTATTCTCCCGACACAATTTATTAGCACAAGTCTTCTTCTCGTTATCATTTGGATCATCATCAAGTCATATTCATCTTCAAGTCATCTTCATCTTCAAGTCTGGATCATCACTAGATCTGGATCATCACCGGATCATCATCAAGTATGGATCATCACTTGATCTAAATCATCACTGCTAGATCATCATTGGGTCATCATCACTGGTGTTATCTCAATTCTACTCGTCACAGGAAGTTATATAGAGCCAGTCCTTTTTCATGCTAGTTGTAGTCCTAGCCTCCAGGTAGGTCTTCATCTTCTTCAACACTTATATCTAAACAAGTCAGAAAGGCTCACCCAGTACTTACATATTACCATAGGAGGAACACATCCATCACCATGTCAGAAAGGCATGCCCAACACTCACATCTGACCATGGGATGAACACATCAACCATGTGAGAAAGGCACGTCTAGCACTCACATCTGACCATGGGATGAATACAACAACCATGTCAGAAAGTCCCAGCACTCACATATGACCATGGGATGAACACATCAACCATGTCAGAAAGGCTCAACACTTATATATTACCATGGGATGAACACATCAACCATGTAAGAAAGGATCATCACTTATATATTACCATGGGATGAACACATCAACCATGTAATAAAGGCTCGGCACTCACATCTGACCATAGGATGAACACATCAACCATGTCAGAAGGGCTCAGCACTTACATCTGACCATGGGATGAACACATCAACCATGTTAGAAAGGCTCAGCACTTATATCTTACCATGGGATGAACACATCAACCATGTAAGAAAGGCTCAGCACTTATATCTTACCATGGGATGAACACATCAACCATGTAAGAAAGGCTCATCACTTATATCTGATCATGTGGGATGAACACATCCCATAGTCACATCAGAATGGCTCTACACTTATATCTGACCATGGGATGAACACATCAAACATGTCAGAAAGTCTCACGGACTCAATACTTCCCTTTGGAGGGAACCTCGATCTGGAGAACACGAAGCTTCTCCCTGAAGTACTTAAACTTCACTCTAGCTAATGGTTTAGTTAACACATCAGCTATCTGCTCATCCATCGCAATATACTAGAGCTTCACTGCTCCTCTCTACACCATATCCCTGATATAGTGATATTTTATCTCAATATGCTTCAACTTGTCCTGGAACACTGGGTTCTCTGACAACTTCACACAACTCTGATTATCACAATATATGCAAGTAGCATCCAACTGGAGATCAAACAAATCAGATAGTAACTTCCTAAGCCACACTTATTCATAGCTAGACGAATAAGTTGCAACATACTCTGCTTTGGATGTACTCAGTGTCACACAGGATTGCTTCCTGCTAAACCACGAGATCATACCTAATCCCATATTGAAGCAGCACCCTAAAGTGCTCTTCCTATCAATGGAATTTCCTACCCAATCTGAATCCACATAACCTTCTAGGTTAATCTTCTGCTTCACCTCATACTTGAGCCCATAATCAACTATACCCTTCATGTACCTCAGAATATGCTTTGTAGCATTCAAGTGAACATGTCTCAGATCTATTAGGAACTGGCTCAATCTGTTCACAGCAAAGAAAATATCCAGTCTCATATTCATCAGGCATTAGAGGAAATTTCAACTCAAAATGGGCCTCCTAAAATGAACTAATAAAATAATAGTTAAAATAATAAAATAATATTTATTAATTTTGGAGGAAGAAAAGAAAAAAACTACTTTTTTGTTTGTATTTTTGACATATCTCCCTGTGTTTTTACTCAAATTTCAATTGGGAGAGCTTGTTGGATGCGGAATTAAATTCCATATCTAACGAGTACCCACTCAGCATACTTTTGATGGACCCCGCTACCCCAAAAACAAGAAATACCTGAAAAAATGGAATGATGACATCATCATTCTATTTTTTTAGGTATTTCTTGTTTTTTGGGTAGCGGGGTCCATCAAAAGTATGCCGAGTGGGTACTCGTTGGATGCGGAATTTAATTCCACATCCAACGAGCTCTCTCGATTGAAATTTGCGTAAAAACACAAGGAGATATGTCAAAAATAAAAACTAAAAAAGTAGTTTTTTGTATGATACCTATCCCCAAATTTATATTAAAAAAGTATTTAAGACCTATACAGTATTTCAAATTTGAAGCAATTTCATTGGCTAACACATGATGACATGGAATTTGAATAAAAGTTAAAAGGCCCATTTTGAGTTGAAATTTCCTGTAATGTACATCAAGACCCAATCATCAGATGATACATCGTAGCATCAACCGATTCTGATGAAGCATCACTCAATAGCTTCAGGTTTGATTCCATAGGTGTGATCATGGCTTTGCAGTCCATCATCCTGAACCTCTTCAGGATCTCTACTGCATACTTCCCTTGTTTCAGGGATATTCCATCTGCATTCTTCCACACCTCCATGCCTAGAAAGTAATGCATCATACCCAAGTCCTTCATTTCAAACTTGAAAGCAAGATTCCTCTTCGTATCAGCAATCAACCCATCCTCACCTGTCACAAACAAATCATCTACATATAGTAGGCATATCACTGGGTTCCCTTCTTCAAACTTGTAATAAAGGTTGGAATCCGCTTTACTCTTGGTAAAGCCCAAACTGGATAGTTATTTGTCAATTTTGTTGTACCATGTCTTGGGTTTCTGTTTCAAACCGTACAGGGATTTCTTCAATTTACACACATGAGTCTCCCTATCATGTGTCTCAAAACCGAGTGGTTTCTCCACATACACTTCCTCTTCCACTACACCATTCAAGAAAGCAGTCTTGACATCCATCTGGTGTATCTTCCATTTCATTACTGCAGCCAGAGAAAGTACTGATCTGATGGAAGTGTATCTGGCTACAGGTGCAAAAGTCTCATTAGAGGAAATTTCAACTCAAAATGGGCCTCCTAAAAAAATTTAATAAAATAATAGTTAAAATAATAAAATAATATTTATTAACTTTGGAGGAAGAAAAGAAAAAAAACCACTTTTTTGTTTGTATTTTTGACATATCTCCCCATGTTTTTACACAAATTTTGATCGGGAGACCTCGTTGGATGCGGAATTAAATTCTACATCCAACGAGCTCTCCCAATCAAAATTTCAGTAAAAACATGGGGAGATATGTCGAAAACACAAACAAAAAAGGTAGTTTTTTTTTTATGATACCTATCCCCAAATTTATATTAAAAAAGTGTTTAAGACCTATACAGTATTTCAAATTTAAAGAAATTTCATTGGCTAACACATGATGACATGGAATTTGAGTTAAATTTAAAAGGCCCATTTTTATTTGAAATTTCCTCTAATGCTTCATAATCTATTCCTTCTTTCTGGGAGAATCCACGAGCCACAAATCTTGCTTTATATTTCTCTATGCTACCATCTATAGCATGCTTGATCTTGTAGATCCACTTGGAAGTTACAACAAACTTCCCTTCTGGTCTTGGGAAAAGATCCCAAACATCATTATTCATGATCGTTTGATACTCTTTGATCATAGCATCCTTCCATTATTTATTTTCTACCCTTCTTCATAGTTGGAAGGTTCTTTATCAATGAAGTCACATAATAGGGCTACATAACCGGAGTAGGACTTGGTTCTTTTCCTCTCTTTGTGTATCTCTTCTGGATCCCTGTATCTTTCTACACCTTGGATAGCCTCTTGTACCCATGCAGGTTTCCTCTTGTGAGGATTCTTCTATTGAGGTGGATTTACCAGTTCCTGAGGTTCTTCTATTTCTTTATCTTCTTCTAGTGTTTCTTCATTCATAGTTCTATTACAGATTCTGGGTACTTATGATTCTTCAGATTCTTCAACAGGTCTTTTTTCTTGACTTTATGTAAGCTGAGTCTTCATTAAATGTTACATATTTTCTTATGCTGATCTTCTTGAATCTTGGGAAGTATATTCTGTAAGCCTTCGAGTTCTCAGAGTATCCCACAAATATACCCTTCTTTCCTGAAGGATCTAACTTTGTCATCTTTTCTTTTGGAATGTGTATGTACTGGAAAGCCAAATATTCTAAGATGACTGACTTCTAGTTTCTTATTGGAAAATAATTCTTCAGATGTCTTGTTCTTGAGTACTCTATGTGGAGCACGGTTCTGTACATACACAACTATCTTGGTAGCTTATGCCCATAGATGCATAGGAAGGTCTGTATCATGAATCATTTCCCTTGTTGCTTCCATGATTGTTCTGTTCCTTCTTTCTGTGACCCCATTCTGTTGTGGATTATATAGAGTGGTCAACTCCCTCTTAATCCCTGAATCTATACATAATTATTTGAATTCATTTGATGTGAATTCTCCGCCATTATCTAATCAAAATATCTTGATATTCTTCTCTTTGTGGTTCTCGATCAAGGCTTTGAATTATTTGAATTTGCTGAATACTTCATCCTTTTTATTCATGAAGTATATCCATGTCAACCTAGAAAAATCATCAATGAAAGAAACATAATATACATACCCACTTAGAGAACTAGATGACATTGGACCACATACATCGGAGTGGATGATTTCCAAGATCCCGTTTTCCTTGCTCTCACAACTTGGAAATGTCTTCTTTGTGTTCTTTCCTTTCGCACATCCTTTACATACACCTTCATGTTTTGTCTGTATTTCTAGAAGACCTTCAACAGCTTTGCTTGCAAGTGGTAGTGCCATGTAGTGCACATGTGCAAGCCTTCTATGCCACAATTCATTTGGTTCTACTGAGTCATGAACCAAAGTTTGTTTTGGTTTTCCCTTCAATTTGTATAGTCCTCCCTCTTGTTCTCCAATTACTACTGCATTGTCAATAGTCTTTCCTTTTGGCCACATGAGGACTTGGCCATCTATAAATTCAACCCTCATGCCTTTTGCATCCAATTAATAGATGGATAGAAGGTTCTTCTTGAGTCCTGGTACAAATAGGACATCCTTCATTTTTGTAGACTTTCCAAAGTCTAATTTGTAGGAGGATTCTCCACTACCTTTTATTGGATACTGGTAGTCATCCCCAAGTTTCACCTTGTGGGGTGATTCATGTTCTGATAGTTTCACAAATGATTCTTTGAATCTCATCATGTGTTTGGAAGCCCCATTATCTATAAGCCAATAATTGCTTCCATGTGTGATGTTTCCCGTGAGAGCGTAAATCAAAACATATTCTTCATCACTTGAAGAATCACCACTATCTTGTTTTATTCTCTTCTTGGAAGGCTCATCATCTTCTATAGCATGAGCATGATGTATTTTCTTGTTTCCCTTCTTCCTGTGAGAGCCATTTCCATTCCTAGGACAATCTCTCGCATAGTGTCCTCTTTCATCACATGTAAAGCATCTGAATTTAGATAGATTCTTGTTAGATCTTCTAGGATGAGAGTGCTTACCTTGGTGATGGTCTGTTTTAATCTTCTTGGATTGTACTATGAGAGATTGGTCTTCATTTCCAATATTTTCTTCTTGAGCTACTATTCAAGCTTCTTCTTGTGAGCATTCTTCCCACAGTATGCTAAACTTGATTAGTTTCTTCCTGGCACACATCCCTTGAATGAAAGAGTCCCATGCCCTAGGGAGACCATTCAAGGTGGTCATCACAATTTCTGCATTCTCTACTTCTTCATCTACAGATTCAAGTTGTTCCTTGATCTAAGAGACCCTTGTAAAGTAATACTGGATGGTCTCCTCATTCTGGATCTTTACATTCTTCAATTGGTTTCTCAAATTCATCTTTTGGTTTATGTTCTTCCCTTCAAATAACTTGGTCAGGGCATCAAACATCTCTTTAGGTGTCTTTAGAGAGGACACCTGTGGTATGAGGTGATCCTTGATTGAATCAGCAATAATCCTCTTAGCCATGATGAATTTATTCTTTTGTAATGCCTTAGCCTCATCTCCCTCTGGAACTGGAACCTCTTCATTAATGTAAGAGTCTAACTCATTCTCTTCCAGGACCAGGGAGATCCTATACTTCAAATATCGGAAGTTATCAGCTCCCTCAAGATTTTCATCAATCTTGGTATGATGAGACATCTTAATAAAGAACCTCAAGTGGAAATGCAAAAGATTTAGATCTTACCAAGTTAAGATGTTGGAACTGGATCTGGAGCTGAATTTCTACAGAGATGGTTTTCTGGTTCAGAAGCAAATTAGGGTTTGACTTTCCTGGAGTTCTACCCAACTAAAAACTTTGATCTTGATCTCTAAAATTAGATTTTGTGGAGGATATCAATCCAGGATTGGGCTCACTCGAAAATTACACTTCTGTGGAAAGCCCTAATTTTCTGCAGCAGTGTCGAGTCAAAAACTGAAAATGCTCAAAATCAGATTCTACTTCGATAGAAATATGCACCCTAGAGAGGAGAGTTGGCCTAGCCTCCTTTTGATGAAAATCTGTGGAGAGAGATCCAAAAAGTAGGAATCCCTAGCTTCAGCAGCTGCACAGTGTCTTTTTCTCAGGTTATCTCTGATACCATTTTAGATTTTTAACATTTAAGCTATATGATCTTAGGATCTTATCTAAGAGAATAACAAGCACATCAATCAATCACTAAGAGACAATGAACAAAAATATTTTCCTCAGGGAAACCATAAAGGAGAAAACCCCACAACTTCCTTAGAGATAGAATCAACACCAAAAGTAAAACCCAAAGATATAAATATGATCTCCCAACAACAGTAGTCTCTCTCTCTCTTTTCCCAGCTTCTTCTTTCTCTCTCAGTTATGCACTACAACTGAGTGTGAGTGAATGTGTGTTAAATACAGAGTCTCCCTCTCTATTTATGCTAATTCTCAACTTGACAATAACTCACTAGGGCCAAATTCTCTAGGAGAGTCTAATAACCCTAGGGCCCCACAACTGGGGGGCATTTAACCCTTAATCAATAAGGAGGGTTACACTCTATGAATTTACATGAATTGTTTACATTATTGAATCTCTCAATAGGAACATTGGGGCATCACATGACTCAATTACATTATGTATACTTCCCAATAGAAACATCGAGGTACAATACATAAGATATACAAGTGAATACATTCTGAAGTTACAAATACATCAACAATAACCCCTCTATTTCTTGATGATCAAATGCCTTGTTTTTGTTCCGTTTCCTCCTCTGTGAGATGATATGATGATGATCATAATTAATTTTGGTGGCTTTCATAAAATTAATATCCTTTATTAGCCCTTCAATTATTGGGAGAGAAGCCTTATTTTTTATAATAAAAGGACTTGCTTTCAGAGGAAATTTAATATTAGAGTCCTTTATAAAATTCAAAAAGTGCTCATTTTCCACAATAATATTTTTCCTAATAAACTCCAAAACAAATATACTAGGTGTCAACAATGCAAGCAATATGTATGCCTCATGAACAAAACCATAAACTTTGATGATGGTATGTTCCTTTAAAAGGAACCAATCTCCAACTCTTCTATCTGGGATAAATTGCAACATCTCTTCCATCTCAGGCAACACTCAAGGCAATTTATATTGAAACATTACTCTGTACACTTATGACATTATGAGATTAATGCAATTGAAAGTATTATTCATGATTTCAGAAGTGAATAGTATTTCTGGAAACTGTAAATTCTCCTCATTAAAGAAAAAAATTACCTGAATAGGTAAGATTGAAATCTAAAATGTTTGGTCATGTGGAAATTCAATAATTGAGAATGAATATTCTCAGCCAGGAATTCATCAAATTTAAGGAAACACAACTGACTAGACTCAGACTCAGGTTGATGCATACTCAATATAAATAACTAACTTAACAATACTTTTAGGACAAACTTATCACTATCCAACCCTAAAAACTAACTCAACAAGGATATGACCCAACGGGATTCTTCATTACATAAATCAATATCAAGGGAAAATGGTTCAGTTTCAATCGAAATCTCAGGTTTAAGACTCTTGGAAAAAAATATTTGTTTCTCTTCAGCCACAACATGTTTGAATTGTTCAATTAAATTCTCTTGAGTGAAAAATTCCAGGTTTTGGGAGAATGACTGGGGTACTTCTAACGCGTCTTTGATAACCAATGAATTGATGCGGAAAAGGATTTTAGACTTTTTTATTCCATTATGACGCATTCATAATGGGATTAATTGGACGCACACCAAGTAACAAAATCCAGGAAATTAAGGGTTGGTCCAAACAAACATGGTGAAAATGAGACTTCTGAACACTGTGAAAGTCAATTCCCTGTTCTTCTAAATATTTTATCCTATTATTAGACTCATGTACTAGACCAAAAGACAGTACTGTGTCAAAAATATTTCCATCCATGTCTTCAAAAATTTAATCTAGCTTACTAAACTCGTGGACCTATGTATCAACTTCACCTTCCCCCTCCATTTTTAAAAATAACTTGCCACATTAGTTACGTGACCTAGCTAGAAAATGACGACTGGAAAAAGTGTATCTGACTCAGATTCCACAGGTGTAGGCATGGTCTTCTTTTTGCAGAAAAGATAAATAGTATGCCTCCACATGAATTTTCTTTTTATAATATTCGCGAAAGGCGGTTTTAGGATCATGGGAGGTGGTTTCTCCCTACCACCTTTCATTTAGCGAAATGATTCTCTGCCCAACATGTGAAAGGTGGTAAAACTTACACTGGCCTCTAACTATTATGTCCTCCATGCATGTTGTGAGTGCGGAATGAACCTCAACCGTTGGTATTTTCCCTTTTGATTTTTCTCCATCCATCAAATCGAGATTGTAATCTTCTCCAACGGTCATTTCTCCAACCCTTTACCATATTATTCATTAAGTAACTTCACCCAACGGATTCCCTGTCTTCTATTGATCTTTTCACTTTCTAATCTAGACTTTCAATTCCTCCATAAGATACCATAGGCACTTCACACATTCATTTTATTCACTTTCCTCCTTCAGCATGTGGTCCTATGGGGAATTTGGAGATTTTGGTTTTCCATTAGGAACCCAACCAATTAGTTATGTGGTCATATCACCAAAATTCAAATTCTAATGTATTTTTCCCTACATTAAACCCTTCTCAAGTCTGTAAACCAAAATTACGCTAACACTCCCTAAAACCTTGCACCTCCCACCATAATAATCTCTATCTATTTCTCTCACCCAACCCCCCTCATCCCCCCTACCCCTAATCTCACCTCTATGTATACCTATTTTTATCACCCAAACCCCCCTCCCCCTACCCTTAATCACCCACACCGTCTCTCTCTCTCTCTCTCTCTCTCTCTCTCTCTCTCTCTCTCTCTCTCTCTCTCTCTCACACACACACACACACACACACACACACAACTCTACTCCTACACCTACCCTTAACCACAACCCCTCTCTCTCTTTCTCTATCACAAGCCCCAAACACTCCCCCACTGCCCACACCCCCAATTATGTCATGTCTCCATTTTGGTGACATATAGATCATTCCATTATCCAATTAGTCCCTATGGTTTTAAGAATAAATTCCATTAATTTCTTGGGATTAGATTTTGAAATAACAAAATTAATTAATAGTAGTAGCTATTGTATCCTAAAGTTGAAGATGCACTATTAGATAAATTATTTTCCATGAATACAGTTTATCTTAATGAAAATAATAAGGATAATGGGCCAAGTGGGGTGCATTAGGAGATAAGGTTTGACCAAAGGAGCTTTGAAAAATAATAAATAAAGGAGAAATAATCTTATCTTCGAAAATAATAAATAAAGGAGAAAGCATCTTATCTTGCAAAAGAAGGAAAGAAACAAGAAAACATCCAAAGCATAAAAGGAAAAGGAAACAAAATAAAACAAGGAAATCTAGCACAAAGCAGGAAAGCATGAAAGTAGTATAAAGCAAAAAAGTAGGCTAAAAGTAGAAAAACATGATAAAGCAGGTCAAAAGCAGAAAAATCATAATAAAGAAATAAAGTGAGATAAGACAATAAAGAAGAAAGAAAAAAGAAAAGCTTGGAAAGCAAGGGAAGTTTCTATCCACTCATGAGGGCGCATTGGTTGAGTAAATTTGACCACATGAAGAGTGAATTCGACCTTGAATCCAAATAGGTCTATAATATAAGCATAGAACATCACTATCACATCTTTTGTCAGTTTGTGTATTGATCTGAGAGCATTTTATGACTCTAGACTTGGGTGATGTGACCCTAGTCCAAGCTGGGAGATGTGCCCCATGCTTCTATTATAAATATGATTTCATTATTCCATTTTCACTGATTTTTATTGCAGGTTTCAAATAATTCAACAAGCAATTTCAAAGCTCAAAAGAAGATAGTACAATCCACATATCAAATCCTTATATTCTTCTTCATCTTTCTTTATATTCTCAGTTCTTCTGTATAGAATCCCAACATATGATGTAATAATGAAGAATTAGGGTGTCCCATATTATTTTATTTCTTATTATTAACTATTGGTTTCATTTCTGATGTTTCATCAATAAAAGAGTTGGTATTTCTGCAGTTGTTTCCAAGGCCCTTCCTAGATTCACATAGAAATTGACTAGTCTTCAATAAACTCACAGTAAATGAAATTATGAATAATGGATTCAAATTATTTTTGATTGTATATTTATTTAATACCCTAATTATCATCCCACATGTCTCATATCACAAATTCTATAACATTTGAGTTTGTTTGGAAGTTCCTTAATTCAGACTAGTTGAGTAGTCCCGAAGTGATCCTAGCTATACTTTTCCTCTGGAATTGTGATAAACCATTCCTAAAATTATTTTTTTTACCATGTCTATATAATTTATATATGTTTAATATTTGGGGGCTCCTAGAATCCTTGGAGTAGACTTCAGCCTAACTGATGCTCGAAACATAAAAGGTCCCAGTGCTTTGTGCAAAGGAAACTTGATATTGTGCAATCTCCTTGTCAAATACTTTGAATTAATTCTGATACTAGGTTCCTCTGATATTATTTAGCATACATTTTAGAACTATTTTAGATCCATATTTTTATCCTGAATGCACTTGTGAAGAACCCAGTAGTGTTTTGAGCAAAACTAGTCAATCCCAGTATATTCCTTGCACCTAGTCTTGAGTATTTTTATTGAATATTTGTATTATATTTAATGATCTATTGAACCTGATTTGGATCATTACAAGTGGTATTAGATAAATTTCCTCTACTCCTATGTAAATTATGATTCCAAGTTCAAATATGTATCCATGATACTGGTACCTGTCACAGTTAGAGAAGGAGATTATGAAATCTATGAAGAAGATTACAATTCCATAGGAAAAGAACCAACATACAGTACTTCATATTATTTCACATACAAGGATTATTATGGAATCTATGTTTCATTATATGATGAATTCATGATGTAAATATATATTCATGATGGGTTTTCTTATAGAGGGAGGCCAAGGGAACCATTTATTTACCTTACATATTATTGGGGACTGAGTGATGGAACTTTGAAGCACCTTTCTTTCCAAGAGTACTTCTCTCTTGAGATACAAAAGTTGTTCAAAGATCCATATTGAAGGAAAATAATTTTAAGGATTGCACATATGGTGTATGAAGTTTACAATAAAGTGGAGACTAGATGGTTACCACCTGGAGCTAAAAGAGATAAAGAGGATATGGATGCACACCCTCATCCATCCATAGTCAATGAAAGAATTCATGAGACAACTAAATATACATTGTATGAAAAAGAAGAGGTGGCATATGGAGGAGTGCTAATCATTAGAGGAAGATTTCCAAATAGAAGAAGAACCTGAAACAAAACCTACACTCGGTTTTGTAGAAGATGAAATACAGAGCCATAAAATAAAACAAGCAAAGATATATGAAGGGGAGAAAAATTCATTTCAAGATGATTTTAGTAAAGGAAAAGGTTATGTAGAAGAATATATAACATTTTTATACATGGATAGTAGAGAATCTACTGATGGATGTTCATATTTCTATATTGGTGACATAGATACTCATATTGAGGATATTGATGCAAGTGCACATTCCTTTGAGTATACAAACCTTGTAGTTGAAGAAAAAGACCCAGGATCGACTTCCACTTCACCTCTTGAGCTTAATGAGGTTTATTCTCTAGATGATGAGGATAAGTTTCACTCCCATGATCCTTCCTACCTAGTAGGGCCGTTGCAGTTGGGTGAAAAGAAGATCAAGAGATCCTTATATATTCTCCATGACATGCATGGTTGAGTATCTGATCTATGTTGGAGAGATGTTTCATTGGAATATTCATCTTTCCTTGAAGCCATGGATAAGATCCAGAGATAACTGTTTGCAATCCAAGGTAATTTTTTTACATGATTTCCGATAGAGATCACTTGCATGAGCTTGTTCATATGTTGCATAGAGAATCCTTGAAGGATGAGGAGGATATTTGCAATCTCAATGATGAGTTGTTGTCCATCGAATATTCTTTGAGAAGCACTAAAATTTCCCTCTTGGGGTCTAAGATGCAAATAGAGAAACCTCACGAGGAGTTGTAGAGATCACATATTCCATCCTATGCTTCTATGATCCCATCCCATATGGATAGTGACATTCTTAGATCAAAGGAGGATCCTCATGTGATGGTGGAACATAAGGAACATGTTAATTTGAAAATATTTGAGGAGGATCAATCATTTTAGTTTCCATTTGGATCAAGTCACACCTTCATGGATGAGGTTGAGAAGCACACCACTTTCAAACCAAACAGTGGAGGAGTACATGCCAATATACTTTCTTGGTGGATGAGAGTTACAAAGAAATTTTTCATAGTTATTCACCCCACAATTTTATTTCAGCCACATCATTTGGGATTGAAAATTGGGTGAAATGATTTCTTTTCTTCATGCCACATGAGCATCAAGAGGCTCCCACTTTCTTTGTTGATGATTGTAGATACATACCATGTGATGTGACAAGTGCCCATTTCTTGATTCACAAGGAAATTGAAGATTCCTTAGCTATGGGAGATATATATGAGAGCATGTCGTTTGAATCAAGTACAATAAAGGTTGATTATTTATCCATGTATTTGGTAGATAAATATATCACTGAAATGGAAGATCAAGGATGCACTAAACTTGCTTGCATCGGTAGGGAAATGTTTGACATGCATGCCTTGAAAGAAATATCTCATGAGTTTCCTATATGGAATAAAGACTTAGATTTATATTTTTATCATTCAAGCTAACATTATCTTAGGATATTTAACTAAGAGAATAACAAGCACAACAATCAAACACAAGAGACAATAGACACAATGATTTTCCTGGGGGAAACCATAAAGGAGAAAACCCCGCAACTTCCTCAAAGATATAATCAGCACCAAAAGTAAAACCCAAAATAGTAAGATGATCTCCTGATAGTAGTAGTCTCTCTCTCTTGTCCCAGCTTCTTCTCTCTCACTCATGCGCCCCAGTGAGTGAGTGTGTGATAAATAGAGAGGATCACTCTCTATTTATACTAATTCCTAACTTGACAATAACTCACCAGGGCCAAATTCTCTAGGAGAGTCTAATAACCCTAGGGACCCACAACTATGGGGACTTTAACCCTTGATCAATAGGAGAGTTACTCACAATGGCTTGACATGACTTGTTTACATTATAGAATCTCCCGATCAGAACATCGGGGCATGACATGACTCAATTACATTACAAACACTTCCTGAAATAAACATTGGTGTACAATACATAAGATATACAAGTGAATACATTCTGAAGTTACAATTACAACATCACTCCCTCTTAACTAGGAAAAATATTCTTTCGACACAATTTATCAGCACAATTCTTCTTCTCTATATCATATGGATCATCATTGAGTTCTCATCATCTTCATCTTCATGTCATCTTCACTAGATCTGGATCATCACTTGATATGGATCATCATCATAGGATCTGAATCATCATCATAGGATCTGGATCATCACTCGATCTGGATCATCACTAGATCTGGAACATCTCTAGATTTGGATCATCTTTGGATCTAGATCATCTCTGCTGGATCATCATCATAGGTGCTATCTCTTGATTCTTCTCTTCATAGGAAGTTCTACAGAACCATCCCTTTTTCATGTCAGTTGTAGGCCTAGCCTCCAAGTAGGTATTCATATTCTTTAGCACTTATATCTGACCATGATAGGAAAATTTATTCACACAACATGTTAGAAAGGCTCTACACTTATATCTGACCATGATACCAAACTTTATTCACACATCATGATAGGAAACTTTATTCAGACATCATGATAGGAAACTTTTATTCATGCATCATGTCAGAAGGGATTTGCACTTATATCTAACCACGATAGGAAAATTAATTCACACATCATGATGGGAAACTTTATTCACACATCATGATAGGAAACTTTTATTCACACATCATGTCAGAAAGGCTCTGCACTTATATATGCCCATAATAGGAAACTTTATTCACACATCATGATAGGAAAATTTATTCACACATCATGATAGGAAAATTTTATTCACACATCATGTCAGAAATGCTCTCAACCCCAGGCTGAGTGTCAGTCCTAGACTGAACAAATTCCTGGTAACTGACCAGGTGCCTCCATTCTCCCAGAGAATGGCATTTAGCACTTATATCTGATCATGTAGGAACCAATTCTACAGTCACATCAGAATGGCTCAACACTCATATCTAACATGGAAGGAACCAATACTCTCACCATGACAAAATGGCTCAACCCTTACATCTGACCATGGAAGGAACCAATCCTCTCACCATTTCAAAATGGCTCACTGACTCATCACTTCCCCTTGGAGGGAACCTTGATCTAGAGAACACCAAGCTTCTCCCTGAAGTACTCAAACTTCACTCTGGCCAATGGCTTAGTCAACACATCAGCTATCTGTTCGTCCGTCGCAACATGTTGGAGCTTCATTGCTCCTCTCTACACCATATCCCTGATATAGTGATATTTGATCTCAATATGCTTTGACTTGTCATGGAACACCAGGTTATCTGACAACTTCACACAACTCTGGTTGTTGCAATATATACAAGTAGCATCCAACTAGAGACCAAATAAATCAGACAATAGCTTCCTCAGCCATACTACCTCACAACTAGATGAATAGGCTGCGGCATACTCTACTTTAGTTGTACTTAGTGCCACACAATATTTTTTCCTGCTAAACCAAGAGATCACTCCTAATCCCATACTGAAGCAACACCCGGAGGTGCTATTTCTATCGATGGCACTGCCTTCCCAATCTGAATCAACATAACCTTCTAGTTTAATCTTCTGATCAGCCTTATACTTGAGCCCATAATCAACTGTACCCTTTAGGTACCTCAAAATATGCTTTGCATCAATCAAGTGAACATGTCTCTAATCTGTCAGGAAGTGGCTCAAGGTGTTCACAACAAAGCAAATATGTGTTCTCGTATTCATCAGGTACATCAAGGACCTAATCATTTGATGATACATTATAGCATCAACTGACTTTGATGAAGTATCACTCAATAGCTTCAGGTTCGATGCCATAGGTGTGGTCATGGCCTTACAATCCATCATCCTGAGTCTCTTCAGGATCTCTACCATATACTTCCCTTGTCCCAGGGAAATTCCATCCACATTCTGCCACACCTCCATGCCTAGAAAATAGTGCATCATATCCAAGTCCTTCATCTCGAACTCAGCAGCAAGATTCCTTCTTGCAACTTTAATGAGTTCCTCTTTTCTGTCAAGAACAAGTCATCGACATATAACAGGAGCATCACTGGTCCTCCACCTTCAACCTTGAAGAAAAGGTTGGAATCCTATTTATTGTCAGTAAATCCTAGAATCATCAGTAATTTGTCCATCCTATTGTACCATGTCAAACCTCAGGATATTCTGTAGTCACTCCCTCTGAAGTGAAGCATCATTCTCCCTCTATATTTCATACTCTATGCACTAAAACACTCTGTATCGGAGTGATAAGTAGCTTCCTCTACTACTAACATTCTATGTATCCATCTAGGGTCACTGGATACCAAGATCCTCTATCTTGAACTTTTCAAAAGTTCTTCTCGCACCCATCTGTCAGCTTGTCATCCTCTATATACTTTCATCTTCAATCTTGTAGCAAAGGTTCAAATATTCATCAAGCTCCTCATGTATGTGTTATCCCATGGGTGTCTTCTGAGCTCGTACAAGGCCTTCTTTCATTTGCACACATGATTCTACCTGTCATGTGTCTAAACTCCCACTAGCTGCAAATTTCTCTTTATAGTCTATGCCTTCTTTTCATGAGAAGCCTCATGCTACGAATATTGCCTTGTATCCCATGATGTTTCCATCTGCTACATGATGGAACTACGAACTTCCCTTCATGTATCGATACTATATCCTAGACATCATTCTTCTTGAACTGGTCTTCCCTTTATTCTTGGTTACTTCTTCATGGCTGGAAGGTTCTGCATCAATGATGTAACTGCATTCATCATATTATTCTTCATCTTGAACTTTCGTCACTTGTTCTTTGGAACAAGTCTCATCCTTCTTTGCTTGTAGGCGATTTTACGCGATCTTTCCTACAATTCAAATGCATTAGTTGTATGGTTAGATACATTTCATAAGGTATATTCATAATGAAAATTTCTTATGCATAAATATATGATCATGCAACTATTTTAGCCAATACAACATTCATCCATATCTCATGGAAACTTTCTAGATGCCTTCCATCTCTACCAGGATAACATTGATATTGTGTACTAATCCAATATGTCAGCAAAGAGGTTTCATTCTAGATAAGTAGCAATGGAGAGTTGTATAGCACCATGAGCTACTTACTCATTACATGCATATTAGTAGTATACTGTCATTAATGCAAAAATTCTATTATGCATAATACATCAACTAAATATAAACAAATGCATAACAAAAAAATATCATGAAATTACATTTGAATACTTATCTTTATTTGTTTCATGGGTAGACTCCTTCTTGAGCCTTCAGCTTCATCATCTTCTTCATTCATCATTTCTTATCCAAATGCTAAGATGGATAAGAGTTTCTTCAAGAGTTGATTCCTTCGTATTCCTCATCGCTTGAGGGATCTTCTTTGGATGGTGAGAGATTAATCTTTAGTTTCTCCCATCTTCTCTTCTCTTATTATGATTCGAGCTTCTTCTTCTTCCCAGAGTCTGCTGAAAGTAATCACTTCCTTCTAGCACACATTCCTCACATGAATGAATCCCATGATACTAGGAGGCCATTCAAGGTGGCTATCACCACTTCTACATTCTCCACTTCTTCTTCTACTGTTACAATTTTTTCTTTGATTTGAGAGACCCTTGTAAAGTATGACTGTGTGGTCTCTGCATTTTGGATCTTCACATTCTTCAACTGTTTTATCAAAGTCATATTCTGATTTATGTTCTTCCCTTCAAATAGCTTGGTAAAGGAATCAAACATCTCTTTCAGTGTCTTTAGGGAAGACACTTGTGGTATAAGGTGATCCGTGATTGAATCAGCAATGATCTTCTTGGCCTTGACCAAGTTCTTCTGGTGTAAGGCTTTTAGCCTCATCTCCCTCTGGAACTGGAACCTCTCTACTTGTGTAGGTGTCCAATTCATTTTCTTCAGAGAGATCATATACTTTCATTCTTGTAATTTGTCAGCTTCACCAAGCTTATCATCAAGCTGATGTCATAGATCACTTTGAAATGAGAACCTGAAATGAAAATAGCAAAAGACTAGATCTTACCAATTTGAGGTGTCCGTTCTGGTTCCAAAGCTGGCTGATCTAGGGTTTTTCAGAGAAACCCTAATTTTCAAAACTTTGAATATTTTAGATATGATTGGATAGAAATATATACCTCTTCAAGGTGAGTTGTCCAATGTACTCACTTTCTAAAAACAGTGGAGGGAAGCTCCCAGAACAGGAAGCCCTAGTTTACCAATTCCTTCTACAGAAATGTCTGATACTGTTTCTATGGTATATCTAAACTTACTAATCCTATATGTCTAAAAATTCATATTGAGGTATCCTCTCCTATCCCTGTTCCAACACCATAGGTTTCATCAGAATTGGTTTCACCAATTGGGACTTATGATCATTTTCCCAAGGTGACCTATTTCATAACTATTCAGCATAGCAAAGTTGTATGGACTGCCATGTGTCACTGTTTCATCTTCGATGTCTGAAAATTATACCATAGAAATTAAATTCTGTGCCCTTTTTGGAACATCTTGATAAATTTCATTTGGACCTTGGTACCCGAGATATAGAGATTATCCCCAGGTGTCATGTTTAGGGATGAATCCTAGAAGAGGCTGGAACCCTAAATTGGAGGAATCATATCTCCTACAATATAGTGAATATGAGGCTGAAACTTGGACATAGTGTACATCATCATTTTATATTCTCCCTACAAAAGTTTTGGCCCCAGAGACTTCTGCAATCCCAAGATATAGGTAATTTACCAAAACATATCAGTTTTAGTATTTAGGGTTTTTCCAGCTCGGCATCAAACTAGGGTTTGACTTTCCTGAAATTACACCCAACCAAAAATCTCGACCCAGGTCTCTAAACTTCAATTTTTATGAGAAGATAAATCCTATGATGGGCTCACTCAAAAATTCTTCTTCTATAAAAATCCCTAATTTCCTGCACCAAAAACTGAAAATGGTTGGAATCGAATTCCGCTTCAACAGAAAGATGCGCCTTTCAATGGAGAGTCTGCCTAGAATACTTTTGCTAATGGATTGTAGAGAGATTAAGAATCCTTAGCTTCTTCAGCTGCACAATTTCTTCTTCTCAGGTTATCTCTAATACCATGTTATATTTTTATCATTCAAGCTAGCATTATCTTGGGATCTTTAACTAAGAGAATAACAAGCACAGCAATCAAATACAAGAGATAATAGACACAAAGATTTTCCTCAGGGAAACCATAAAGGATAAAACCCCACAAATTCCTCAGAGATAGAATCAGCACCAAAATTAAAACCCAAAATAGTAAGATGATCTCCCGACAGCAGTAGTCTCTCTCTCTGATCCCATCTTCTTCTCTCTCACTCATGCACCCCAGTGAGTGAGTGTGTGATAAATAGAGAGGATCACTCTCTATTTATACTAATTTCCAACTTGACAATAAATCACCAGGTCCTACTTCTCTAGGAGAGTCTAATAACCCTAGGGCATCACAACTGCAGGGACTTTAACCCTTGATCAATAGGAGAGTTACCCACAATGACTTGACATTACTTGTTTACATTATAGAATCTCCCGATCGGAACATCGGGGCATGACATGACTCAATTACATTACAAACACTTCATGGAATAAACATCAGGGTACAATACATAAGATATACAAGTGAATACATTCCGAAGTTAAAATTACAACAACACCATGTGATGTGACAAGCATCCATGTCTTGATTCACAAGGAAATTGAAGATTCCTTAGCAATGGGGATATATATGAGAGCATGCCATTTAAATCAAGTAAAAGAAAGGTTGATTATTTATTCGTGTATTTGGTAGATAAATATATCACTGAAATGGAATCTCAAGGATGCACTAAACTTGCTTGCATTAGTAGGGAAATGTTTTACATGCATGCCTTGAAAGAAATATCTCATGAGAGTCCTATATGGAATAAAGACTTATATTTGAAGGAGGTGGATGATTACATCTCAAATAGATCATCAAGCCAATTTAGTGTTTATTCATCCATGGATTGGGGGAATGGATACATAGCTAAGATCGAGATTCATCGAGGTAAAATTATTTTTGCTTCTATGATAATTCTTTTGGTTTTACAGATATTGTCTTACCATGTGAGAAGAAACCAAGATATATATTTTTAGCAATTAAATAGATATAGTACACATGCACATGATTATTGGTTGTGCAATTGCACGAAAAGAGTTTTCACAAGTATGGGAAGTGATGGGATTCAAATATGGCTATGGGATCCTGACATCTTTTAGAATGCTAATGTGTTCCAGATAATCAAGATGTCAAGTGAAGTGTTGAATAAAACATGGGATCCAGTCATTACATGGAATAACAAAGTGTTATTTATGGTATAAGAGAGTAGAAGAGTCCAACATATGCAGTGGGATCAAGGAGGGAGAGATAGCCTTCATTTCCATAAGTTCATCCATGAGGAGAAATGGTTTGATTTCATACATGGAAAATCATATGGTGGATGGACTCAAGACTCTCATGCTTGGTGGGTTGGTAATTTTCAAGAGTATTTTAGTGGAGACACTGAGCATTCTAGAGGAGGGATTAGGAGACACTTCCTCAATCCAAGATTTGTTTGGGACCCTGGGATCATCTTTGGTCTAAACTATTTCAGCTGGAAGATTCATGCAGTAGTATGTGGGAAAAAAAACCTCTCAAAAGGAAAGATATGCATAAGGTTAATTCTTATCCAAAAATTAATCTTTAATTTGGCCATCATCATCAAATTATCTTGAAAGAGACTTTTTTTGCATAAAACATCTCCTTGTTTCCGTTATGACCATTATGGATTTTTATGCATGAGTTGGTTTGGTTAGCGCACCTATGACCTCACCATATTATATGAGTAGAGTATATGTCAACTACTTTAGTTAGATAATGTTGACTCTCTTTGATTACATTTTGATTCATGGTAGGGTCTTGAAAGAAGTTCACCTTTGGTTTGAAAGCTATGTGATGAGTTTGGGTAGAGTAATCATTGCATATCAATTTATTGAACATGAAGCTGGAAGGATAGAGATATTGAATTTTGATCCTATGATTGATCATGGTAAGAGTGATGCACCACGTAGATATTAATTTCAATTCATATCATATATGGCTTCCCAAGGAAGTAAAGGAGTTTCCCATGGGATGAGGACTTTGGGATATTTCAAAGGAATGAAGAAAGTAATGGGAACAGGTTTAATATCAGTAACACTTGGTTTTGCTCCATGATTATGCTTGGAGATATATGGGGATACCTCAATTATGAGGGGTTAAATGGTGAAAATTGTTTCATTCCATATAAACACTGTGAAGTGGATCATATTTTACATCCACGCTCTCTATCACTTTAAGAGAAGAAATGGGTAAAGCACAATTGTCCAAGTCTTGATTTGATGATTTTCACTAATATTTTGGTGCATGATAGTTGTGTTTCAAGAAATATCATTGTATCATCCCTTTTATACAACACATATCATTATGAAAAGCATGATTATCCCCATACTAAGTTCTATAATAAGAGGTTGTCCATTCTGCATGTTTTGTGCCAAGTTCAATCCAAACCTAGCAAAACAATTAGCCATGGATTATTTTGAAATCAAGGTCATTCATGAGTTTATGGTGAAGGATGAAATATAAAATATTTACAAAGGATTCATTTATGAAGGAGATGAAATTCAAATTGTGTATGTAGTAGCATGAAGAAGTTTGTGGAAAAGAGTCAAAATGTTTCATCATTCATATTTTCCCTTGCTTGAGGACAAGCAAGTTTTGAGATGGGAGAATTGTCATGTCTCCATTTTCATGACATATGGATCATTCCCTTATCCAATCAGTTCATATTCTTTTAAGAATAAATTCCATTAATTGCATGGGATTACATTTTTAAATAAGGAAATTAATTAATATTAGTAGTTATTGTATCCTAAAGTTGAAGATGCACTATTAGATAAATTATTTTCCATGAATACATTTTATCTTAATTAAAATAATAAGGATAATGGGCCAAGTGGGGCATATTAGGAGATAAGGATTTACCAAAGGAACATTGAAAAATAAGAAATAAAGGAGAAAGCATATTATCTTGCAAAAGACGAAATAAACGACAAAGCATCTTATCTTGCAAAAGAAGGAAAGAAAAAAGTAAACATCCAAAGCATAAAAGAAAAAGGAAACATACTAAACCAAGGAAAGATGGCACAAAGCAGGAAAGAAGGAAAGTAGTATAAATTAGAAAAGAAGGATAAAAGAAGAAAAAGAAAGGTAAAACATAAAACAAGGATAAAACAAGGAAATCATGATAAAGGGGAATAAAGTATAAGAAACAAAATAAAGCAATAAAGCAGGAAAAACCAGTAAAGGAAGAAAACAAAAAGGAAAGGTTGAAAAGAAAGGAAAGTTTCTATCCACTAATGAGGGTACATTGGTTGAGGAAATTTGAACACATGAAAAGTTAATTAGACCATGAATCCAAAGAGTTATATAATGTCTAAAGTATTGGTTTTAAAACAACAAAACGCTTGGAACACAATTGCAAACAACAATCCAAGCATTTATAATTTACATTCTCATTGAATCCTTTCGTATCAAAGTCCTAAAATGTTGTTGTATATAACAAAATTGTTCTGTAAAAAATTATGCTACCAACATTCTCATCATCACCCAAGAACTGTTAAATGTACAACATCAGGAGCCATTCTCCATGAGATATGTGTTGTATCAAGTCTGGAACTTATGTTGTATTAAGTTCAGAAACCTCTCCATGAGACTTGTGTTGTATCAAGTCCAAAACTTATGTTGTATTAAGTTCATAAACTTATGTTGTATTAATTTAAGAGCTTGTATTGTATCAAACTATGATTTTGAGGTCATGAGAGATCCATGTACCATGATCTTATGTTGTATTAAGATCAGGATCTTATGTTGTATTAAGATCAAGACCTTGTGTTGTATCAAGGTCAGAGACTTGTGTTGTATAAAGTCCAAAACTTATAATCTTGTATTAAGTTCATGAGTATTGTTGTATCAATACCATATGACTTGTGTTGTATCAAGTCATGAGGATATACTATGTGATGTATGGCTAGTCATGGTCACTAGGTGCTATAAGTCTCCTTTAGGGATTAGCTACCCCTAGAGTGATTTACTTTAGCATATGACTATATGACCTAGGGTAATACATATGATCACAGGTAAGGAACAATTATTCTAAGTATAATATGATATTATAGATGATTAAACATAGACCATGCAATAAGATAAAGAGATAAGAAATAAAGAGATTATGAGAGAAAGACAATTCAAAGTGAACTCAAGTTATTAAAGCTTCAGTTAAATATGGATGCCTCAATCAGTGCTTTAGTTAGAGGATCAGTTGAATTATTAATGATCAACATTCAGTTAAGTAAAGAAGATCTAAGTGTTCATCAATCAACAAGATTTAGCTGATAATGATTAACTACATGATTAAAGAAAGATGGAATAGTTAACTAAAGTGTTTACACTTTAGTTAGACTAACATAAGACAGTTAAGTTAATCAAAGGAAAACACTTCAGTTAATAAAGTGTGTTGCATGTGACACTTGAGTTATTGCAATATGACACTTATCTTAGCATGTTAACTAAGTGATAAGTACTCAGTTAGAGATTGAGTTCACTTCAATGCCAGTTAACTATCAGTTAATATCCATGATTGAAGGTATGGTGCATTTGTTGTGCATGATGAAGATTCAATAAATGAATTGATTATTCAAAAAAGGAAATTCAAAATTGTAATGCATGTGTGGCTAATTATCATGCAACCATTCACTAGGGTTTGCATGGAAGTCATTATGACTTGTTATTAATATGCTAGGCAAGTGGCAAGTTCAGAGCAGTTGTAACAGTGGATCTCTCTTCTCTTTTGCTCCATATTCTCTCTTATCGGGTAATCTGCTTATGTTGTAAAAATCATTCTCTGAAATTTATCTATTATACTCTGAAGAATTGTTGGGGTTTTTCATCCTCTCTATTATGAATATTTTCCCCATGGTACATCTTGTGTTGTGGATAAATTATTGTGTGTGATTTAATTGTTAATTGTCACAGGTACTCAGCATATCATTGATAAAAGTTTTAAAGCTCAAGAATATCCATCATTGCTCAATACATTAACATGGTATCAGAACATAGGGCGTGAAGGGTGTTAGTTTGCACAAGAAAATAAATCCTATGTGATCTTGACGAGTTGAGAAAAATCTTGGAGCCATGGCATCAATCTCTGTCCAACTGGAAGACCGACTTGATGGCACTTACAACTTCAAAACATGGAAGGAAATGTGTTAAGCATTCTTAAGGATCATGACCTAGATGCATATGTGACCTCACTGAGTGAGGATCATTTATCCAATGTAGGGAGAATTCAAAGAGAAATTCAATATGCACCATTCCGACGACACTTTTCAAGAGACAAATTTCGTGGAGAATTTCTAATCAAACCGTGAGGAATTAGACAAAATCGTTGAAAAACAACTTCCCAAATGGGTCAATTTAGCTAAGACTTGAGCGGATTTAAAAAATTCACAATTGTTTGATGGATACGATCAAGTATTTCAAGATGAAATCCTCAAAATTCATGTTATTGTCATTTTCCCAAAGTGAACAAATTGGTTGAACGACCGAGGGATTTATGGATTGGATATTATACTTATTCAATATATATTATGTAATGAGATCCTAACTCATTAGAAGAAGAGGATGATGATCATTGGAAGAAGTTTTCTCTTATGAAGAGAATTCACTCTAGGTTGCATGGGATCCAGTTTCTCCATGCATAGATTCGCTACCTCCTACATGAACTCAAATTTGCAAAGAGATCAAGACCGAGGGATTCCATGAGCGATTAAGAGGGAGTCCATGAGCAATCAAGAGGGAGCACTCAAAATAATAAAAGATAAGTACTTGAATTTTTTATTATGTGTTCTTTATATCTATATGATTTGAATGTTTTCATTACAGTCATATAGAGATTCATATTCCTAGGATTAGGAATTGTGAGAATATATGTTCATTTTCTTTCCTTTATTGGAAAATAAAAAAAATCATAAGATATGAATATAAACCATGCACGATTATTTCATAAGATATGAATATAGAACTACATGAGTGTTTCATAAGATATGAATATAAAGCATGCATGATTGTTTCATAAGATATGAATATAGAGCTGCAAGATTGTTTCATAAGATATGAATATAGAGTTACAATATTGTCTATTAAGATATGAATTGTTGGTCACTCTATATGCTATTTAGTTACAGCTAACATGCAGAATGCTCAATATAAATTGTCAACCTAGGGAAGTCTTCTTATTTCAAAGATAATTCACATTGTCTATGCATAAACACTAAGTAGCTAATTAATTGAATGAAGAATTAATTGTCCTACCTATATGCTCAGTCAAAATCCTCTCATGATTAATTGATCTAAATTACCTACTTCAGAGTTACAGAATTTCAGTTATATTCCTACAACTTTAATCCAGCAACTAATTATTCCAGAAAAAAAGAACTAGACTACTTTTGCAAGAATTTAAATCCTAACATTACCAGACTATATGAATATCACTCTTCACTAGTTTAATTCCACTAATCTAAGAAATGGACATAACAGGAATTGAACCAAACAACTCTCATCTATACTCTGACTAACTTAGCAAACCTGAGAAGGACAAGAAACTGAGATATACTAGAGACGACATTGACTGTTACAGCTAACACACACTTGCATAATAGAAACTAACCTACACAGTCGATTGTCACACCACTCTGTTGTAGCTTAAGAGAAATGTAGGTAGTAATTATCAAAGAAAGAACAATGATTAACCATTACTCTTGTAGCTACTAAAATAAATCCATTTACTATAATTTACACATTGCACAACAAAATAATCAAAACATATAATTAATTCAGCGATCTCTTTGAGAATGCGGACCCAACCTTTGAACAGAGACATCGGAACTAAAACAGATTAATACGCAAAAGTCTGAAGAATCCTGCTCCTTATATTAAAATGGTAAAATGAAAGTACAGTTCTCTATCACAGATTACACAGTATAATCTGATATCAACCAACCCTTGTCTCAAAATGTTTTCCCATATTCATACACGATCAATCATAACCTTTTCCCACTAATATCGGGCATCCATGAAGATCTACGATCTTCAGGATGCCCTATTGCAACAAGTTGTACAAGTGTGAGTAGAATCGAATGAAAACACAAAATATAGGGAATGATGTTGTGTGATCCATTAGTGATAACAGAACCAATTCAATGAATACCCTTTCTATTATAGCTAAATCCTTAAGCACTATTGCACTTTCACAACCGAGTCTATTTCATCTAAATATGGAATAATGACCTCTGTTTGCACTCAAAGTATGGGGTTGCGACTAGCAGGTAACAACTAGAAATGAAAGTTCATCTTCTCTTCAAGCAACGTGGCTGCTACACCTGTACTTCTCAAATATTGAATTATCTTTATAAAATAACAATGTATTAGCATAATTCAAGAGACCGAGTTTCAAACATAACAATCATAGGAATTAATAAGATAAAACAATAATTAATCATACCTATAAGATTCAAGACTCAATATGAGGAAAGAACATATGTCTGGTGCATATAATGGAGTATGACACGGCAACAATGGTATGATAGGTGTGGTCAAAAAGGTGCGTTTCAGGACCCAACATCTCCCCCAAACTATCATGTTTTATGTCCTCATGCAACAATCTCCACTCAGTTTGAATCTGATGCTGGAACTGTACCTTGTTCATGGAAAGATGAAAAACTGTAGGAGAGTTCAAGTGGTTCCTTCCCATCTAGATATTCATTATGGGTAGCCCAATATTTCCAACACTACTTTTCCTCTACCTTTGTCAATGAAAAATCATCCCTATACAGCCTTGCTGGCCACCAAAATAAGTGGAAACTTGAATTTAAGTCCTAACCAATTAACTCCACACTTCTTCATACAGTTAGCATATCCTTCGACCCTAGGGAGCACCTGTTTAAAGTTCTTAAAGCAATAAGGGTCCCTTTTCTTCAATGATGAAGGAGAAGTGTACCATCTATGCTTACTACCTTCCAAATTGTTTTCTGGAAATATGGCTAACACAAGTGGAGATAACCTGCTCTTGAATTTCAACCAGTTGTTGAGTCTTGATGGGATATTTAAGCCTCTATTCCTGAAGAGAAAGAAGAAGACCAAGAGATTGAGGTTCACTCCAAATCTAGATATTAGAGTTAGCCTCATTCTGAGAAATTGTCTGGAAGGAACTCTCCCACTGCACATGATTGCTGACAAAAGAAGAAAAATACCTGAGATGGACATCTCCTAAGTAAGGAGTAGGGTTCGAATAACGGTCTAAGGGACATGCCATTTCATGCAAGTAAATTTCACACAACAAGTTCTATTCAGTGAAACTACTTTCCATAAAGGTCTCCAAAAATTGGTTAGAGGATGCCACTTTATAAGGTCTCCCTTACTTTAATTCCCTCAATTTAAACCAAGTGAATTGTTCATACAAAAATAAAGGATAAGAGGGAGATGGAGCTTCGGGGCTCATCAATTCTTGGGAGAGAATGTACAGTTGATCCTTTTCCTTCTATATGGACTTGAATTTCTTCAATTCCTTCAACTCTTTATGTACATCTTCTCAAAGAAATCTCTGGAATGCCAACTCTTCTTCCCATATTTCCCTCATTTCCCTGATAGTATTTTTATGCTCAACAAGGGGAATCATTCCTTCCTGGTATCTTTCCACCTGACATTTCCATTTCTCTACTTCTATTTTCAACAGTGAGAGTTCTTTTATTATTCCTTGCATCCTTCCATCTCCTGCATCCTTTTCCTCGTCAGAGTATAAATCAACAAAGTTCTGGGAAAATTGAGTCCATACCTTATTACCTAATGTCTTAGCCTGATCATTCTAAATAGGAAGTGTGACAACTTCCTCTTCTACCAGCCTTCCAACCACCTCTACTTGTATGGGAATTTCTGCAGTCAATTCTAGGGATGTTGGTTCTTGTGTAACAAAATCCTCCTCCTGAAACCCATTTATATCAACTTCCACGTCCTTCTATGAAGATGTTGATTCTTGTGTGACAACATCTTCCTGAGTTTTAGTCTCAGCATCTTCTTGAGTCTCAGCTGTAGCTTCAACATGGAGCTGTAAGGGTGTTAGTTCTTGTGTAGCAACCTCCCTTCCTTCAAGTTTTTCAAGATGCTCAGGTCATTCTTGAGACACTTCCACATCCCTTGAAAAATAATACTGGTCTTGGAATACATTAGTGTTCCCTGATGGCTGGGACTAGATCTTTCCATCTTCCCCTAGCTCCACATCAGGGATTATATCCACCTGAGGGTCAACTATTCCAAACTGAATGGGGGTCTCAGCAAGAATTCCTAAGGATGTTGGATCTTGTGTGACAACATCTTGGTTAGCTTCAACATTTTCTTGTTGCTGAGGTTCTTCCTCCACTAGTTCTGTGTCCTGATATTGTTCAGGGGTCATAGTAAAAACACCTAAGTTAAGATCAGGCATTGTCTCAACCTATGGCTCACCTGTTTCCATTTGAATAGAATCCTCCACAAAAATTTCTAAGAATGTTGGTTCTCATGTAACAACACCCTATGTCTGAGACTCTAATTGCTCATGTTCCCTTACTTCTATGTCAAGGACCATTTCCACTTGTGGTTCATCTTCGCCCCTCAATTCCACCATAGATGTTTCTTTCTCTTTCCCAACTTCCTGTGCGGGTTTTTTTTCCACAAATGCATGCACTATGACTTTGTATCCTGATTGATTAAAAATTTCCCCACACTCAGGGAAAACTACTTTTTACACTTCTTCACCTTCCTCTACAGGAGGTGATCCTTCCAACTAATATGTAGCTTCTACTAATGTGTGGAGCCTCCTTTAAACCTATTTCCTACAAGCCTCCTTCCAACTTTCTAATTCCTTTCAGAGTGCTTTAATGTCCTCCTTCAGTAGACTATTTTCATATAAAAGTCCCTCAATTTGAGGTTCTTCTGCAACAGGTTCTTGTGAAGCAGCGTTTGTCTTAGGTATCAAGACAGGAAATTCAATATTTGATTCGATATTTCACACATCTTTCCTGTGTTGCTTATGTTGTTGTGATAGATCTGGTTCTCCTTTTCTTCATGGGTCATGATTCCTGCACCTCTTCTCTTGATATTCATTTCTTATTCTTTGGTACAAGGGTTTCTAATTCTGTAGCTGATGTAGAAGGCAGATTTCCCTTCTCAGTGGCCTCTCTTGCCTCTGCCATCTCGATTTCTTCCTCAATTAAGGTTCCTCCTCATTTAGGAGAATATTCAATGATGAGGATATCTGCATCACCTTCTGTCATAATATCTCCTACAGCCTCATCTTCTACTTTCGCAACATTCAATGCTACTCTAGTTTCAACTTCTACTGCTGGAGCTTCCACATTCGTTGTTCTCTCCATAGGGTTTGATGTTGTTACAGCCTCTCCTTGTTCTTTTGCTTGATTAATTGGGTTTTGTTCTGAGACTGTCTCATCTCCCCCCCAACTAAATTAGAGGAACTCTAGTCCTCTTCCTCTACTTCCACTCCCCCCAACTGTGTAGGTGCCTCCTCTTCCTCTTCTATTAGGACACCACGCAAGGGTACAGGTGCCTGAATTATATGAGGTTGACCAGTAAATTGTTCCCAGGTCTGGTTTTGTTGTGCTAAGGCCCTTATTATAAGCAGTTTAATTAAGCCATGATGGATGAGAGAAGATTAAGGGCGTCGGTTTGATCTTACAAACCCCACCATATGATGCAGGTCTTTAAATAAATAAAATGGGATATTGAGTAAATCCTTGTGGCATAAATGAGACAGTAGAGGGAACTCAGAGAAATAAACAGTTTGATACATACCTTCACATGTAATGTACTTCTTCAATAAAATCTCCATTTCAATCCAAGGGCAAGGCAGTGATTGTAATTCTATCCCTCGCTTTGCTTGGTGAACCTTTTCATCGGCTACCAGAAACTACCGCATGGTGGACGCATTGTGGGTTCTTCTTCCAAACCAGGTTCTTCCTTCGCGAGGAAGACCAGTAACCTTAGCCACAATTTCTTTAGTAATGTCTATATGTATACCTCTGACTTTTGAATAGCTCTTTGTCAAATTTAGAGAAAACTACAGAGTCATTTCTCGATGAAAACCATTTAAGCGTTGAAAGAAATCGGTCCATCCAGCAGCTTCAAAAATGGCAAAAACCTCTACATTTCTTCATAAGGCCTCCCTATTTGCAAGTTCATGCCGGGTTGGGATACCCATATCGTCTCTCTGTCTAAATTATTGCATCAAATTAACAAATTACAGACCCGGAGATGGAAGTTACAACACAGGTTCATGCACGAACAACTGAGGTTGGACTTGGATAAATTAGGAAAGTTAAGATAGTCATAAGTAGGGAATAATTGGTAATAATTTGTCCCAAATTAGGAAAAAGATGATGGTTGAATGGTAAGTTTAAGTACTGGATAGATTGTGCGGATTGACAATTAAATGAGTATAGGTCTAATGATGGGTACAAAAAGGAAAAGCATGATTAATTTTGTCAAATCCAATTAATGCCTAATCATGTAAATGATTAGACCTCGTACCTCAGAAATTATGAGATGAACTGTGACTTTCCATAACAGTGCAGCGTGTCATTGCATCCATCAAATTAAACATTATTGAGAACATGTTGTTATGATCTTACCCCCAACGAATCAAGAACTGTCTTTTAAACCTTGGTGGAAACGTAATTGAAACTGTCAGGTGAGTCAGAGTCTGGCAAAGTCACGGACGACAACACTGATGGCCAAATCTAGAGGAGTCATATCTATCTTGCCGATACATCTGGAGGAGTCACAGCTGTGAATATATGGAAATTAGTGAAAACTTAGCACCAGTGCAGCTGTGAAAATAGAAATATAGGCAAAATTTAGCGGCGTCAGAGCTGCGGAGATTTGAGAAATCAACGAAAATTGGCAAACTCACACCTACGAAAGATAGGAAAATATGTGAAATTTAGTGGAGTCATAGCTGCGAAAGATAGGGAAATCTGCGAATTTAGCGGAGTAGCAGTTGCGAAAGATAGGGAAATCTATAGGATTTGGCAGAGTCGCAGTTGCGAAAGATAGGGAAATCTGTGGGATTTGGCGGAGTCGTAGCTACGAAAGATAGGGAAAATAAACAAATTTGAACAGAGTTGCAGCTGTGAGAAACCGAAAAATGGCATACTTTAATGAAGTCGCAGCTGAGAGAAACGGAAAAATGGGAAGATTTAAACAAAGTTGCGGCTGTGAAAATGGGAAAAAAAACCGATTTTGAACAGAGTTGCAGCTGCGAGAAATAGAAAAATGGGCATATTTGAATGGAGTTGCAGCTGGGAAAACGGGAAAAATGGTCGAATTTGAACAGAGTAGCAGCTATGAAAACTGTTCATTATTCAATTTTTTTTAAGGAGCTCTTCTCGAACAAGAACATGAATTAAGGAGCTCGCAGTTGTTAGGCCTCGTCGTGACCGTTGCTCATTAAGTAAGTTCCTACACAAATTCTTCAAAGAAAACCAATCAAGCGTAAAGGAAAACAGAATAAAAATAAAGAAAAACATTAATTTATTTATATACAAATTCCTGTGTGGAAATCACAGTGTCCTTTTAAAGATTGATAGGGACAGAGAAAAATTCATGTCCTTGCTTTAGCTGGAATTAGAGNTAATAAAATAATAGTTAAAATAATAAAATAATAGTTATTAATTTTGGAGGAAGAATGAAAAAAACTACTTTTTTTGTTTGTATTTTCGACATATCTCCCCGTGTTTTTACTCAAATTCCGAGCAAGAGAGATTGTTGGATGTGGAATTTAATTCTGCATCCAACGAGTACCCACACTGCATACTTTTGACAGACCCCGCTACCCCAAAAATAAGAAATATCTGAAAAAATGTGATGATGATATCATCATCACGTTTTTCCAGGTATTCCTTATTTTTGGGGTAGCTGGGTCCCTCAAAAGTATGCAGTGTGGGTACTCGTTGGATGTGAAATTAAATTCCACATCCAACGAGCTCTCCCACTTGAAATTTGAGTAAAAACACAAGGAGATATGTCGAAAATACGAACACAAAAAGTAGTTTTCTTTTATGACAAATATGTCAATTCAACCATAATGGTTGACTCATTTTATTGAAATTCTATTGGTTACTGAATTCCAACTCACAAAATTTATTGTTGGCGCGTTTTCTTATAAGGCCCATTTTAGACCCCAAATTTCCTCTAATGTATCCTGGATCAGCTACAACCTGGGAAATAAATGTGTCCCTTGAGATTGGCTTGTGATACAGTCACATCCTGTGCCCATTAGCAAATAATGGCGTATGATCTTCATCAATGGTCACCATGAGGACTATGCCATTTTCAATACCCTATCTATCTGATATGGACCCAACCATCTTGTTTGAATCTTACCTTTGAAGTCCCTCTTGAACCTAGAATCATATAGCAATGCCTAGTCTCCTTCATAAAAGACTTTCTTCTTTATGAACCAATCATGCCACTTAGATCATTGTTGTTGAATCAATTATGTCTGATGTACATCAGCTGTGCATTTTTCGTCGATTTCATTTAACTGGTTCAATCTATTCCTCTGAGATTCTGTTAAATCTAAATTTTCCTCCATAGTCGTCTTTAAGGTTCTGATTTCGAATTCAATAGGAAAGACAACATTCTTACGATACACCAAGTCATAGGGGGGAAATCTCGTATTATTAAGCAAAGTAGTGCGATAGGCCCAAAGTGCCTATGGAAATATTTAAGCTCAGTCCCTGCAATGGCTTTTGACTGTCTTTGTGAGAATATCTCCCATTACTTTGTTGGTACTTTCCACCTCAACATTGGCCTGTGGGTGATAAGGTGAAGTTATTCTATGTTGAATATGATACTTCTGTAGCAGAGCTTCCAATTTATGTGACACAAACTGTAGTCCTCCAGCTGTGATTATCTCCTTGGATAATCCAAATTGAGTGAATATTTCTCCACATAGGAAATCTATCACATCCTGGTCATTGGATTTCACCAAAGCCATAGCCTACACCCATTTTTTCATGTAATTGGTGCAAACTAAGATGTATACTTTTTGATTCAAGGGAGGGTTGATGGGCCCAACAAAATCCAAGGCCCATATGTCGAAGGGTTCAACCACCAGCTGTGATTGAAGGGGCATCTCATCCTGTATGTAGGTTGGCCCATCCTCTGATAGCTATCACAAGCCTGTACATACCTCTTCGCATCCCTGAAAACTGTTGGCCAGTAATAGCCCATTCGTAATACCTTATGACCTCTACATTTATCAGCAAAGTGTCCCCTACAGGGCTCGTCATGACAAGCCTTCAAGATACTGAAAAATTTCATCCTCTCTGACACATCTCTTGATTTCAAGATTAGGGCCTATGTAGAAAATATGGCCATGCCATCTATCCAACAGTACCTGGAACTTTGTTGGATGATCTTCCTTTTCTCTCTCTTTGACGGATGTGTTGAAAGCTTACCTACAGCCAAATAGTTAGCAACATCTGCATACCAAGGGTAATGAGCTGATACTGCAAAAAATGTTCCTCTAGAAAAGAATCTTCAACTGACATGTTGACATCACTGTTAGTAAAATGAGATAAAAAATCAGCAACAACATTCTCTTTCCCAAGTCTGTCAATAATTGTAAAGTTAAACTCTTGTAATAGTAAAAACCATCTAGTTATCCTATCATTCGTAATGGGTTTATTCATTAAAAACTTGATGGTTGAATGGTTAATGTGCACAAAAGTGGGATATCCAATGATGTAGTGTCTGAATTTGTTGATGGAATAGACAATGGCTAAAAATTCCTTTTCTGTAACAGTGTAATTGAGTTCAGCAGGGGCCAAGTTATTACCGATATAGTAAATTGCATATGGATCTTGACCATCCTTCTATCCCAGCATTCCTCCAATGGCAGTGTCAAAGTCATTTTCATGTCCCCACCCCTCGACTCGATGGAGAGGACGCGATTCATATAGTTGTTAGCTATCAACCCCATGAACATATATAGTAAAAATGTATAATGCAGTGGAATAAAAACATGCATAGATGCAAATCATCAAAATACATACACGGGTGTATTATTACTTAACATACAGCGGAAGAAAATACATATCATTCACACATTTAAACATTCATCATGTTCATTTACAAAAGAATACAGTTGCAAGGGTTTAAACACAAGAAGATACTTATCTTTAACAGAATCTTGTTCCGCAACCAGGTACGTCGCTACAACGTTCCACCCAACCATAGGCCAGTGTGCTCATCAATCACTCAGCAACACTTCCACCCCCAAGCTAGGAATGATTCCACAAGGTAGTAAGGGGAAACTAGCAGGTTCACACGTAGCCAAGGATACACAATTCAACCAATCCAACATAGTTGGGTTTATCAGGCCATCGGGGAGCTGGAAAAGCTGGCTACCAAGCTAGTGGGCTCACCAAAGAGCTATGGACACCTACACCAGAACTAACCTGACTTCTAAAACATCCACACACACCCAACACAAGGAAGAATCCCCTTATCTGCTACATAGTCCCTCATGATATGCCTTCCCTTCCAGTGCTATTCAGGGGGTGCAGAGAAGAAAACCATCCCTCTAGCTCTGTTTGTGAGGCTTCTGCACACACTAGGTTTATCAAGCAGACTCAGATCCCATTTCCACTCCAAAATAGTCCAAATACCAACAATGGTATGCACACAACAATTAACAGCTCTAGAATTGAAGGAAAAACACCACAAAGTCCAAAATCGGGTATGGCAATAAGGTAAAAATAGCTCAGACCAATCAATCTTGAATTTTAGAGTCGTTTATGGCCCTAACGTGACCAAAACAACTCAACAACAACTCACAACAAACCCAAATTCATGGAGGAAGATCACAGCTATCACTCAGTCTGCGTAAGAGTAAGAACACGACCCCTATCATGAAGGAAATTACACACAACAAAATCGGGAAGGAAGAACAATCGTGAATGCCTGCCTGCGTGAGGAAAAATGAGTTCCTGCGTGCATGTGGAATGAGTATGATGGAATGATAATATGGATGGTTCCCTCCCCGCGTGAGGAACTAAATGCGTTCTTTCCCTAGGTATGCATGAGTCTGTGGGAAAGTACTGATAGTCCTACCAATACCGATGCTACCCATGGAGATGTTTTCCTAGGGAAATAACTGCCCCCAACTAACTACAGAGAATTAATTCGATGGATGAATGAGACAAGGAAAGGTGAGTAAGACAAAATATGTTTGACATCTAGATGGGATCACATTTTAACACTTGGTTCTTCCCCGATGTCTCCCAAGGCTTAGACATCCCCCCCCTTATCCTTAGGAAACCATGCCCTTTTCATTATGGTTGCATTGACATAGCTGGTTGTGGGTATTTTAATTAAAATGCATATTTACATGGTGTCCAACATTATATCATGCCTGGATATCACAAAATACCATCGGCATCAATTTTAATTACCGAAACATAAAAATAATCCATGGCGGGGCTTTTTCCTTTAGCTCCTCACCATGATTCATTACAATATATACATCATATACATTTTAATGCAAATGGGGTCAAAAATCAGGGTGTTACAGGAATCAAAAGAAATATGAAAAGGAAGATCCCAATTGGGCCTCCTTAAGATAGGAGCTGTAGACAGCCCCTTAACTTTGGTTAACGTTGTTTGGCATGCATCATTCAAAATGAACTGTGCATCCTTCATCAACAAAGTAAATAAAGGAGAAGCAAGTTTGGAAAATTTTTCTATAAAACTTCTATAATAACCAGCATGCCCTAGGAAGCTACGTACTTCTTTCTGGGTTCAAGGAGTGGGTATGTTTTCAATTACCCTGATTTTGGATGGATCTACCTGGATACCATCAGCAGAGATGAAGTGACCTAAAACCACACTGTCCCTCATCATCATGTGGCACTTTTCAGTGCTCAAAGATAGTTGAGTCTTCTCACAGCATGTTAAAACCTTCTCCAATTTTTTCAGTGCCTCCACAAATTCACTGCCATAAGGGGTAAAGTCATCCATGAAAATCTCCATACTGTAATTGACCATCTCTGAAAAGATGCCAATCACAACTCTATGAAAGGTGGCAGGTGGTGGCAGGTGCATTGCACAAACAGAAGGGAAGTACCCTGTATGCAAAATTACCCCAAGGACAGGTGAAGGTGGTCCTATCTTGGTCTTTGGGAGCAATATGGATCTGGTTGTACCCACTAAACCCATCCAGGAAGGAAAAAAATTTCTTCCCAGATAAGGTATCAAGTACCTGATTGATGAAGGGCAAAGGGAAACGGTCTTTCTGTGTCGCCTTGTTTAACTCCCTATAATCCACACAGACTCTCCATTTCCCGTTCTTCTTTGGTACTATCACGAGTGGAGAAACCCACTCGTTGTCTGAGGTCAAGTAAATAAACCCTGCTTCCAAAAGATTTTGAATTTCCTCTTTCACTATGTCCCTAAGGTTAGGGTTCATCCTTCGTTTTGGTCAACACACAGGTCGGGAGTCACTTTTAATGTAGATGTGGTGGGTGCACAAATTAGAAGGGATACCCTTCATATCTATGTACTCCCAAGCAAAATATCCCTTATGTTGTTTCAGGAGTGTGACCAGATGTTCCAATTCATCAGGAGCAAGGTTCGGATTGATATTCAGTGTTTTACTTGGATCTGTCTCAAGTTTCAATTGAAATACTTTTTGAATTCTTGAGCACTGGAATTATACTGGTGTCACTGACTAAAGTTTCCTCTGTAAGATTTTCCTATTTTTCTTCATCTAAGGTACTATTCAGGATCCGGTAAACATGCACATTGACAGATGTAGGCTCACTGATGAAACTATTGATAGTATCTTCCTTTGTTTCATCTTTGAAGGTTAAGGCTTTCCCTATCGTTAACAAAGGACGAACCTTGTCTTCCTCCTCTAGCTCCATCCATAGTGGAGTTTCATATTATAATCGAGGTTGGGCTAGAGGGTATAAGGTAAGAATTTTTGTTTCAGTCCCATCTGAAATGGTCATAGACCCTGACCGACAACTAATGTAAGCATCTGACATGGCTAACCAAGGTCTTACAAGGATCAGCGGGTGTCCCCCTAGCCGTGACTTCGGTTGTAACACCAAGAAGTCTGCGAGGTATTCCCACAAATATACTGAGACAAAGAGGTCATCCAAGATTCCATTGGGTTTGATGGTGGACCAGTCAGCGAGCTCTAAAATAGCAGGGGTTGGCCGAAGGTTGGTGAGCCCAAGTTTTCGTACAGTTTCTATGGTCATAATTTTGATGGTTGCACCTAAATCCACCAAAACGTTTGGTGTCTGTGTGTACCCAATCTAGATTGTGGTGGTGGGGTTCCCAGGATCATTGTATTTGTCTAAGGGGGTATTTCCCATTATTAGTTCAGAGAGTTTTCCCAAAACATGGACAGTAGGAGGATCCCTAGGTTTTCTTCCTGGTTTCTTACACGAAGGTCCCAGACATTCTTGGCATAGATAGGAACATCATGGAGGGCTTGCAGTAGTGTAATTTTGACATATAAGTTCTTCAATTCTCCCAGGAGGTTAAACTAGGGTTGTTCCACTATTTTCGGTAGTGTCAGTCGTTCAGGATATGGTGGTTCTCTAATTAATTATGTAGGTTGTGTTTCAATAAATATTTCTCCTTGTGTTTCAATCAGGGTCTCGGTAGGACTTTCAACGTCCTCACTAATGGGGATTGTCGTGTTGGATGGATATTATTGATTCACCCTTACTTCAGTCACTGACGATGGAACATCCTCAATGGCTAAAGGTTCCACCACTCTCCTTGATCGTAAGTGTATGTCATTACAGGGAACTGGAGTGATAGAGTAATTTGGCATGTTGGCAGTATCAAACTGGTGGACTGCTTTATTGCTTGGGTTTAGGTTAGGTTGGGCAGGCAGCTTCAGTCTTATAGTCATGTTCATTGGTGCAGCATTGCTCTGGAGCTGTAACTATGGCTACGACTATTGGTGAGGGTAATTCTGAGGATAATTATGACAGTATTGTTGGTGAGGAAACTGTTGATGGGGAAATTGTTGGTGAGGAGCTTGGTTATGAGGAAATTGATTTCCTGGATGGGATTTACTCCACCTAGGAGACCAAGAAGCCTGTTGATTTAGTGGTTGTGACCATGGTGTCCAAGAGTTGAAATTCTGTATAGAAGGCTGATATGGATTCCATTGATGGTTAGAAGAGTGTTAAGGGAATTGTGTATTCATATGAATCATATTATTCATGCTATTCATGTTATTCCAAAAGGG
This sequence comes from Pseudotsuga menziesii, assembly GCA_001517045.1. Classification (NCBI taxonomy): domain Eukaryota; kingdom Viridiplantae; phylum Streptophyta; class Pinopsida; order Pinales; family Pinaceae; genus Pseudotsuga; species Pseudotsuga menziesii. Next base: position 31,377 of record LPNX011091042.1, on the reverse strand, counting down.
AAATGAGTCTAGATTCATACCTTGGTTCCGAGGTTGCCAAGGCTTCTTCTGGGTGATGAAGTAAGTTTTTTCCACATCTGGAGTTGATGCTTGTAGTACTTCCTTCACTTGGGGTAGTGAGGGACACTCCTTTGTATCATGGTTTAATTCACAAAGTTGGCACACTTCCACCTTGTCAAGTGGACATTCCTTCAAGGGGTTCTCCTTCATGCATTTGGGGAAGATACTCCAAGTGTTAAATGTTCTACTGCTTTCTTATGATTTGCTCTCAGGACATCTATTTCTGAGGACATGGAACTCATCATATCTGTTTTGAAGTTCTCGAGAACGTTTCCTATTTCTGCTCAGGTGGCTCCTCCATTAGATGACTTCTATGCTCTATCAAATACATCTCATTCCAGTTTGTCCCATTTTTTGGTTCTGGAGGATCCTTTAGAATACCTTCTACATAATTCAACAATCTTTTCAAAGGGTTTCTTTGAGATATCACCCATCCCTAGAAGGTTCAACATGCCTAGGAAATATTCTCTAATCCCACAAAGTAGGATAATCTTTAGCACATCTAGTCCCATAGTAGTATGTCCTACCTTTTGTACATTGTACAGAAGCCTCTCAACGAATTATTCCAGACTCTCTTCATCCTTAGTGTTACAGTACTCCTGGTATTTTTCAAGGAACACCTGTTTCATTTGATTCCAGGTGGTGACAGTCTCACCACCCAGGATCATAAACCAACGCAGATCAGTATCCTTCAAAGTATCAGGGAAAAGTTTTAATTTCTGCTCACTGGAAGTCTAGTCAAAACTACGGCAAAGGATGTCAAAATCAAAGAGGAACTCATTTGGATCCTTTGTGGCCTTCCCATGAAAACGTGGTAATACTGATGGTGATATATTTTTCATGGGGGCTTGTCTAGTTGGCTAACGAATGGGGAACTGGAGTGTGCTGGTTGTTCCCTCCTGCAGGGGGTCGCTGTCATTGTGATGGTTGTCCCCCACCACTTCTTCATGATCTTCAGGTTCACGTCCGTTGTTCATATTTTCCTCTGCTCTCTCTTGTCTTTGCCTTCTTTGATATTCCCCCTTCTGATGAAGCTGTGTCCACTCCTCCTTTGTCACCTTCCTCCTATCAATGTGGTAAACCACCTCTCAGTCACCTGCTCCCATAGCTCTGAATTTGTCTCTATCCGTAGGGACACCTGATGGTGTCGTAGCTCCTCCTATATTCTCCACTAGGGAAACTGATTCTTCCACCCTAGGGGTAATCGGGATTCTTCTGACGAATGATCCTTGATGGCGAGCTCCAGTAGAGGAGTTGGTTCTAGCAACCAGATCATCAATGAACATCCTTCTTCCCAACGCTGGGTTGCTGCCACGACATCAACCACCTGCAAAATTAGTATTTTGGGGAGTTTTGGGGGTTTGAGGAATGTCACGTTATACTCTCTTGTATTCATACAACCCAAAACATGAAATCTTAGAAATTGAATAAAATTGAACATATGCAACTACTATGTTTTCTAATAATTATCTTCCCCGACAATGGTGCCAAAATGTTGGTCACTCTATATGCTAGTTAGTTACAGCTAACATGCAGAATGATCAATATAAATTGTCAACCCAGGGAAGTCTTTTTATTTAAAAGATAATTCACACTGTCTATGCATAAAAACTTAGTTGATTAATTGAATGAATAATTAACTGTCCTACCTATCTACTCAGTCAAACTCCTCTCATGATTAACTAATCTAAATTACCTACTTCATAATTTCAGAATTGCAATTACCTTCCTACAACTTTAATCTAACAACTAATGATTCCATAAATAAAGAACTAGACTACTTTTGAAAGAAGTTAAATCCTAACATTACCAGACTATATGCAGATCACTCTTCACTAGTTTAATTCCACTAATCTAAGAATTGGACATAACAGGAATTGAACCAAACAACTCTCAGCTATAATATGACTAACTTAGCAAACCTGAGAAGGACAAGAAAATGAGAGATACTAGAGACGAGCTTGACTGTTACAGCTAACACAGACTTGCATAATAGAAACTAACCTACACAGTCAACTGTCGCACCACTCTGCTACAGCTTAAGAGAAATACAAATAGTAATTATCAAAGAAAGCACAATGATTAACCATTATTGTTGCAGCTACTGAAAGAAATGCATTTACTATAATTTACACACCACACAACAGAATAATCAAAACATCTAATTAACTCAATGATCTCTATGAGAAGGCGTGCCCAACCTTCGAACAAAGACGCAGAAACTAAAACGGATTAAAACTCAGAAGTCTGAATAATCCTGCTCGTTATATTAAAATGGTAAAATGAAAGTATAGTTCTCTATCACAGCTTACACAGTATAATATGATATCAACCAACCCTTAATTCAGAATGTTTTCCCATATTTATACATGATCAATCATAACCTTTTCCCACTATTATCAGGAAGCCATGAAGATCTACGATCTTTAGGATTCCTTGTTACAACAAGTTGTATAGCTATGAGTAGAATCGAATGAAAACAGGGAAAATAGGGAATGTTGTTGTATACACCATTAGTGATAACAGAACCAATTCAATGAATACCCTTTCTATTGAAGCTAAATCCTTAATGACCGACGCGTTGTCATAGCTAAGTCTGTTGCATCTAAATATGGAATAACGACCTTTATTTGTGCTCAGTGTATGGGGTTGCGACTGGGAGGTAATAGCTGGCAATGAAAGTTCATCTTCTCTTCAAGTGACTTGGCTGCTACACCTGTACTTCTCAAAGCTTGAACTATCTTTATAAAATCACAATGTATTAGCATAATTCAAGAGATAGAGTTCCGAACATAACAATCATAGGAATTAATAAGATAAAACAATAATTAATCATACCTATAATATTCAAGGCTCAATATGAGGAAAGAATGTCTATCTGGTGCAAAGAATGGATTAATACAAGGCAAAAAGGGTATGATATGTGTGGTCAAAAAGGGGCATTTCAGGACCCAACATGGATATAAAGCATGCATGATTGTTTCATAAGATATGAATATAGAGCTGCATGATTGATTCATGAGATATGAATGTTGGGTTGCATGACTGTTCATAAAATATATGAATATAGAGTTGCATGATTATTCATGATATATGAATGTTGGGCTGCATGATTATTTGATTATCATATGCTTTTATAAAATCATATTTTGTTTCATTACAATATGTATTCCTAGATTAGGAATGATGTTATGGTATAAACATGATTAAAATAATATATTACTATATTTCTATTTATCGGTAAATAGAAAAACTCATGTTATGTTTAAATTAAGAAAATAATGGGTTACATAAGTCTTCATGAGATCTAAATATAAGACTAATATAAAACTACAAAACATTACATGAAATATGAATGGGTTATGTCAAAACTTTATTTTAATGTGTACATAACCATATGAACCACTGCAAATACATTGAAGTATTCATGTGATTAAAATTCATGAGATATGGTTATATCGAAACATTGGTTAAAAAAATTTGCATGTAAGTATGTGTTGTTTGTCACTTTATTGAAATGACTGAATTATGCAAGGTTACTAATTACTTGATTGAATTTGGTTTGTAGAGAAAAACTATATGCTTTGACCTATAAGTAAAAATGACATGTATTGAATGAGGAGTAATTCTTATTGTTGATCCTAAAAGAGAGAGGGATGGTGTGAAGCGAGAAGCTTATGGTAGCTAATCATGATGTTCCTATGTATTAGAAAGAAGTCAGAATAGAATCCCTAATCCGATTCTGAGAGATGTAAAGACTCTTGAAAGTAATTAAATTATCTTATTTACATTCATGTGTCAAGAAGAGCTTCAAACATAGATGAGCATGAAGTCTCCGTAATGGAGGACCCAGATTATGATTCCCACATCCTTATGGTGAGAGGGAGTAGCTAGATTCATTAGCTTCTAAAGAACTAGTAAAATTGATTGTTGTATATTATGTTAAGAGGAGACCTACATGATGCTCATATTCAGAAGGAAGCTGAGAAATGTATTCAAGAATCTTGTTATGATTGTTATGATTAGTGGTGTGGTAGTCACCAGACAAAGATTTTTCCCAGTTAAGGAAAACGTGCAGTAAAAGAGCATGAAGAGTTTCAGGATGATGGACTATAAATCCATGGCCACACATATGAAGATAAATCTGAAAGTTTATAATTTGTATTTCATATTTGGAGGATCTCAAGTCAGTTGAGATGTATTTGGCTAGCCACAGGTCCCATGATCGATTATATGCTTTGCAGTCTATACATAGACATGTACAACAAATCATGTGTTGTGGTACCTACTTGGTACAAGTGTATATGAACTTAGATATGTCTCAAACAATGGAATAAAGATTCAAAGATATATGAAATATAAATAGCATAGTGATTGAGGAAGGATCACATATGTTGTTCTAGATAGAGCATGTTTAAAAGAAGTAAATATTTATGAGGTTTCTAGTCAGTTATATCTGAGACATTGTGCATATCCACAGATGAGCAACATTTCCTTCATTCTTACTAAGCCTCTGTTTGGGACAAGCTTGGTATAGTACATAAAATATCCCCCATTTGATGAGGGATTATTGATGTGTATTCATAAATGACAACAGATAAATTTCCCACCAGTTAGTCATGGTACATGGCTCAAGAAACCAAGGGCCATGATATCTTGTGGAGAGAATCCACATGAGAAAAGACATGGTCGAAGTCTCAGAGACTATTGATACTCAAGAATAGTTATTTTCTGGACTATCAAATAACAGTTAAACCTATCGAAGAGTTAGTTGGGTTGCTTCAGTATAAAGAGAAGAATCACTGAGAAAGTGATTAGGCCTTGAATAACATCACATAGAATGGAAATATCACATAGAACTTCTCCAGATAGCATAAGATTCAAGAATTCAACAAATCTTGAAGAATGAATGAAAAGATGAGACTTTCCTTCTGCATGATATTACACATTTGTTGTATAATTTTGTATATGATGGATTTAAAATCCATTATTTCCATTTTTTAGAATCTATATTTTGGCTCGGATCCAGATGATGCTACTATGTGTAAGTAGTTGATTGGTCTTTGAGCAGACCTGTCTTATTTTATGCTTACTACTAAGCATGTGTTTGAGTTCCTTTAATGTACGTTAGAATAAGCTCTTTTTTGTATTTTGATACATGGAAAATCTATTATATGATTTCTCTATCTAGCTATTGTTTTATCCTGAGATAAGCGATGTAAATTGCGGCTAATACAACAAAACTAAGTGTATTGTGTCTAGTACTATCGAAGCAAGATGTATGTCAGAGAAAACTATAGAAGCGAATATTTTTTGTAGATAGTAAGTACTACATGCTAAGGAGTAGTGTAGCTTGGGAAGCTACCTACTAGGGTTAAAGACTTGAGCCTACAGTTATTAGGTGTTAATAGTCAAGCTTTCCAAAAAATCCTATGTGTGTTATGATAAAACACATTGAGATGAAGTTTTAGTTCAGCAGATTCATGGTCATGTAAAATGAAATTTCAGTACATAGCTACTGATGAGTAGATTGAAAATTTGTGGAAAAGTCATTGTTAGTGATGAATTTGAGTTAATTCGGAGATAAAGCTTAGTATGGCAAGAAATTCCCAGTAAATCAGAGAATTTCCTCCTCGGTGAGAGGAAGTGTTAAATGTATAGTACTAGATGTCATTTTCCATTAGACTTGTGTTGTATAAAGTCTGGAACTTATGTTGTATTAAGCTCAGAAACCTCTTCATGAGACTTGTGTTGTATCAAGCTAGGATGTTGAGGTCATGAGAGATGCATGTACTATGATCTTATGCTGTATTAAGATCAATATCGTATGGTGTATTAAGGTCAATACCGTTTGTTGTATCAGGGTCAGATACTTGTGTTGTATCAAGTCTAGAACTTCTGTTGTATTAAGTTCATGAGTCTTTTGTTGTATAAATTCATGAGGATATATTATGTGATGTATGGATAGTCATGGTCACTAGGCAATATAAGTCTCCTTTAGGGATTAGCTACCCATAGAGTGATTTGCTTTAGCATATGACTATATGACCTGAGGTAATACATATGATCATAGGTAAGGAACAATTCTTCTGAGTATAATATGATATGATAGATGATTAAACATAGACCATGCAGTAAGACAAAGAGATAAGCAATAAAGAGATTATGAGAGAAAGAGAATTTGAAGTGAACTCAAGTTATTAAAGCTTCATTAAATATGAATTCCTCAATCAGTGCTTTAGGTAAAGCATCAGTTGAACTATCAATGATCAACATTCAGTTAAGTAAATAAGAGATCAATGTTCATCAATTAATACGATTATCTATGTCATTAACAAAAGATAGAATAGCTGACTAAAGTGCTTACACTTTAGTTATACTACCATAAGACACTTAAGTTAATTAAGGATGTCACTTCATTTAAGAAAGTGTGTTTCATTCAACACTTGATTTATTGCATTATGACACTTATCTTAGCCTGTTAACTAAGTGATCAATATTCAGTTAGAGATTGAGTTCACTCCAATGTCAGTTAACTATCAGTTAATATCAACGATTGAAGGTATGGAGCATTAGTTGTGCATGATGAAGATTCAATGAATGAATTCATTATTCGAAAAAGACAATTCAAACTTGTAATTCATGTGTGGCTAATTATCATGCAACCATTCACTAGGGTTTGCATGGAAATCATTATGGCTTGTTATTAATATGTTAGGTATATGGAAAGTTCAGAGCAGTTGTAATAGTGGATATCTCTTCTCTATTGCTTCATATTCTCTCTTATCGGGAAATTTTCTTATGTTGTAAAAGTCATTCTCTACAATCTATCTATTATAATATGAAGAATTGTTGGGGTTTTTCATCATCTCTAAAATGAGGATTTTCCCCAGGGTACATCTTGTGTTGTGGTTGAATTATTGTGTGTGATTGAATTATTAATTGTTACAGGTCCTCAGCATATCATTGATAAAAGTTTTAAAGTTCAAGAATCTCCATTATTTCTCAAAACATTTCAACAATTATGCAAACAAACGGATAAGGAAACTCAAAACTCATATAAATTCCAACCATCACCCTATAAATGAAAACAATATGCAACATCTCTCTAACAAAGAAATGCATAATTTTAAGAGCTATAGTTAAACCAAGTGGTTAGCACTCTATGAAATCATTGACTACTTTTCATTCTCTTGCACTTAATTCCATATGGAAACTAAAATTTATTTTACTTCTCTTCAGATTCAATATTATGCAAATGAAATCCAAATAAAAATTAAGCAAGATATCCAACAAGGAGACAAACTTTGAATTCCAGATGAACCATTAAATGGAAACAAAGATTCCAACCATCAAACAAAGTAAGGAGAAAGTGTAGGAATTCAAATTTTAAAACCATGTAGACTAATAGTATCTTATATATTGTATTGCAACATAGTGTGCTCTCTAGTCTACAATTTTTGTACCATATCTCTAGAATGTGAGACATAATATACAAACTAGTATATCTAAATGGAGAGATTATGGAAAAAGCTAATATTTTATCATATCTCTACAATATGAGACACAATAGACAAACTTGGCTATCTAAACAAATAGAGATAATGGAAAAAGCTACAATATGTTTAACTAGACAATGGAGGATGTAAAAAGTCAAGAAATATACCAAACATTACTAAGCACAAGAGAAGGAACTTAGAAGAGATAAACTACTCAAGAATCTAAAACTAGGAGATTAGAAGTAATCATAAGATAGACATGTTAATATGAGGTTAATTTATATGGGGGAGAGTTTAGAAAATTTTAAGGATGTAATGGAAAAAATTCCATTATTCATAGGATGAGCTCAAGATATAAGGAGGAAATAAATATGCAACATTTCAATCCCTAAAATGGAACTACAACTACAACGATTGAAAAAATAAATGAAAACGTTAAGTTAGGCTATTGTTATGATTATAATGATATAGTCAAGTTAATGAAAAGTTAAAGGGCATGTAACCCTTCACCTTGTGACCCATCAATGTGCATAACTATATTTCCATGAAGGTTATTGTAATCATCATCTTATCAACCATATCAATCATTTCTTTCAATATATGGTATTATATATATTGCAGAAATCGTCTATCAATTTAATGATAAGGAGTTTTTTTATTCCATTTGGTATCATATCCATTGATTTGGACAATATAAATTAATTTTATGATCCCTTTATTGTTGTTACATACAACCATAATTTTGTGTATTTCCTATAGATTTTCATACATACCAGTATATAATTGTGTCACTACAATCCATATTCTTTATATTGTTTCCCATACATAGTCATCATTCCCAATTCACCATACTCATTTTTTTATCAGAACGAAAAAAACAAATTTACTTTGAATTATAAAAGTATATGTACATATAATCCAAGGAATGATTCCTCCTTTCCAGCGAACAATGATAGAGGACAAATAATACAAAGCAAAAAACACAGTTCAATGAGAAGATACCAACAGTGGAGACCATACATGAACATGCCCCAAAGGAACATAGATAAGAGTTAACAGGAAAATAAAAGCAAAAGAGTGCCAATACCATGCAACTGCCCCATCAACATGGCAATCTCACAGCCAAAAACATCTAGATTGAAGTCTCCTCTAAAAGCCATGAATAAACACCAGCATAGGATGAACCTCAATCGGTCGAATCATGTCCTAAAAGAAAAAAAGAGAGAGGAAAAAACAACTAATTAGATTTGTAAAGGACCATCTTGTCCTCGGAGATTAAAAGACCATCCTTCCATAATTCTGAGAAGATGACACCCTCTTGATCATTAAGCCCATGTTTGGACATAACATCTACATGAATGTTAAACTCACAGAAGATGTGAATGAAGGACATACGTGTATAATCCTTCAACAAGTACCTTACATTAGCAACCATGATTGAAGGTGCATAGATTGAATGGAGTGACAGATATTTTGACCAGTTTATGATTATCAAGGAGTCACCAACAATGTGAACCAAATTTATATTACTATGATTCACATAGAATAACACCAAGCAAAGTCTCATTAACTCCCCTCTTGTGTTTGTCCCTGAACCATAATTTAGCCATAGGTTGATATATCTAGATTCATCCAAAGAAAAAACTGCACGAGAAACACATTTTTTGGCATAATCCTGAGAAGCCCCATCAAAATTAGCTATGCATCCATCAATGTAAACTGGAGGATCCCTGGAAAAAATGTCTGAACACAGAAGAATCACTTGGCTTCCCTTTGAATTCAATAAAGGCAGAGATGTCTCTATAGAAAATCCAATTGATGGAAAAAAATTGTTTTTGAAGATTATGAGATTTCTCACCTTCCATATTTCCCAAACAATCAAACATGCAATCTCACCCCAACATGGAAAATATTTAAACCATATTCTTAAACAATTTGAGAATGTTGAGGGTGACCAATATAAATGTATATTACAAGTAGCACATGCAAAGGACCAAATCTGTTTTGAAAAATATCAATGTATAAATAAATGCATCATAGATTCAAAATTATCTAAACACGATGGTAAAATGTTTGGCTCAATGAAACCCCTTCTCTGAAGATTATCTTAGGATAGAATTTTATTTCTAAGTCCTGCCAAATAAATATTTTCATTTTGTAGGGGACTTTCCATTTCTAGCAGGCTTTATGCCACCAATGATTGTCAACCAATGTCCAATGATTGTCTACCAATGTATCAGTTATGACCACATCATATGTTAGTCGAGTTGTAATTAAACTTGTTTTAATATTCCAAGACCACTAAATCTTATCATTTGCATCCCCGAGATGAATATCGCCTCTGTATAATCCCAATGTGTAATTTGTGCATTCCTTAGTTAATTCACCATACATAACCAACTGTGAAGCTTCATTCTACTGTGAAGCTTCAATCCACTTTATAGAATGTTGAGACCTCAAATTCAATGCAACACGTTGATTTAAAAAGAAGTAACCTTTCATCCTCAATATATGAATTAGCTCAAAAGATAATTGATATTTCAAAGGGGCACCGATCATGGAATCTTCTCCCACCAATATGGAGCGATCATTCCCCGGAAACCATGCCAACTGGTCTCCCATGACCTAGAAAGAGGAAATAAGTCCCGCCCATATATTAGGAATACCTTTTTTTCTTCTTCTCTTTCAATCTGATCCACTGTAAAATTTACTTCCTTTTTATATATTTAGTTTGAATAACATTGCTCTTTAGGTTATTCCCAAAAATTTCCAGCCAGAGGATCTTTGCCAATATATCTTTTGAAAAATGAAAGATGTTTTTTAATGACCAACCTGCCATATGTTTTGGTCTGGTCAATCGATCCCATTCAATTAGATGAAACTTATGCTTCAACTACACTGTAGGACAGATGAAACTTATGAAAGAGATGAAGTTGAATATTTTTCTACGGATACACTATAGGATAGATTTTGGAATTTTGCTGAGAGATAGCCAATAGACCGATAAGATATCCAATACTAATTTTTCCAAAGTTAAACTTCATCCAATAAAAAGCCATCTTTAGCACCAATGTTGAATCCTTTTGTCAAATCGCTTTAAGAGCCATTGCCAATATTTAGCCAAGTATCTGTTCGATTTTATGAAATAACCCAGGTACTTGCCATCTTTCTAAGATCTCCAAAATTTGATAAGGAATAATATTTGAAATTTTAGCTAAAGACTCCCTCTTTAAATTATGCTTTAAAAGGGCAGATTTAGCTACATTCATTAGAATTCATGTAGCTTGGCAGAATAATTGCATAATTGTGTTATAAGCATCCAATCGTAGCTTGTCCAAACCCACAAAGAATAACATCATCAATGAATAAAAGGATCGTGATCGAAAGTTGTGATGATATTTTCACCCCTTTTATCTGTGATTCCGCTTTGGTTGTTATAATTAGTCTGCTAAGCCCCTCAATGATAATAAGAAATAATAAAGGAGAAAGCGGGAATCCCTGCCTCAACCCTTTAAAGGCTTGGATAAAAACTAACAGGCATCCATTTATTAGAACAACATAGTTTACTGAAGAAACACAAGCCATAATCCATTTTATAGCTTCCCATGGAAGACCAATATGTAGCAGAGCCATTCTGAGGAATGCCCAATTCACCCTATCATAACTAAGGAATGCCCAATTCACCCTATCATAAGCTTTTGACAAATCCAACTGCAGTATCAAGGCATTGATATTCCTAGTTGTTATGCTATGGAAAACCTCTTGGGCAACACCAATAGCATCCATAATTTTTCTATTTTATAAAAAGTCAAATTGCTCCTTATAAATATTTCTTGACAAGATTGGTTTGATTCTTAGGGAAATGACTTTGGTTATAATTTTGTACACCAAATTACATAATGATATGGATTAGTATCCCTCGAATGTAAAAAGTCACACCAAGCCTCATAAGCCTCATATATATGAGTCATTCTTTCATTGTATTCAATACAATATTTATATATATTATATATTTATGTGAAATATCCAACTATTAAGCTTTCCCTAATAACATTGGTATGGGAGCTTTGGAATTCCGATGGAAGAACTTCGAGAGTTAATCACACAATTAAAATCAAATTTTGATCATGCAGCTGAAAGTGGACGTAAAGCAAGAGCAAGAGAAGAGAAGGTGATGGGTGAAGTTCATAAATTAATACATGAAATAAAAAGAGACTTCAAGGGAATGCCAGAGATTTGTCAAGAATCAAACGCAGAAATCGCTCCTAAAGAAGAACTAAAACTTGATATCAGTGCGAAGGTAAAACTACTGGAGGCTGGCATCGTTCCAAAAAAACGAAGAGGACAACCTGTTCTAGAAAACAAAACCGCCATCGAAGAAAATTTAAAGTTGTAGAGCAAAAAGGGTTTTAACAGAAAGTCAGCATGGGTTGACAATGAAGAGGCCTAAACAAAAGTAGATGTCACAAAACGTTTAAGGAAATCAAGAACTAAAGAATCAGAGCTCATTAATAAGGCTCAGAATGTATTGACTGAAAAACAAGTTGCAATGATTGCTGATGAAGTACTTCAAGAGAGTCTGGTTAGAATCCCCAGAGGATGAATATCTTTCAAGCGAAATATGGGAGAGAAATTGCAAAGGAGGAAAGTCTGAAAAAAACAAAGTCGTCATGTAGAGGTGACAAGAGTTTAGAGGACGAATCCAATGAACAAAATAAGAGGTCACAAGGTATTGGAAGCTTTAGTCCAGCCTTTCAATCTGATGAAGCTGCCAAAACTCAAGGCTACCGCAGTCTCGAACATTCTCAGAATTCAGGGAACAAGATATACCAACCGTCATTGAATGTCATGTGGCTCATGCCAAATAACTGCGGCCCAGCGTATTATCATGAGTAAAAACAGAAGTTCTTTTCTGAGTACTGCAGTTGTTACTATGACACCCTCCAAAGTTCAATCGGTGCTGAAGACAATGCATGAGAATTGAAACAACATGAATGCCAATTGGCTCCTTATGAGCCAAACTTTAGAAGATGTAGATGTGAGTGATATTATTAATTTTTTTTAATCTATTATAATGATGATGATTATATTGAGACCAATTTTGGTTCATTAGATCTTAAGTAAGATAATACTGAGTTTACCTTATCTCTTTAGAAATGGAAAAGTTTGTTTGACTAGGAAAATCACACCAGTAGAATCAACCATGCCAATTAGGTCTATGGCACTGAATCATTCACTGTGCCACCAAACTTCATTTATTTTCGAGTTACCAGGCATCCATGCACTGATAGATATGATTGGATGTGAAAACCAGTGAACTAAACTTTAGATTATTTGCATTTTTGTCAACGAAATTTGTTAGAATAAGGGAAATTGTTTTTGTGAAATTGCTATTTTGATTGCTGAAATTGCAATTTTGGTTGCAAAATGGATTAGCACCCTCTATAACCCTTAGGGCACCTTGATTATGCAATTTCAACAAACTGAAACTACAAATAGTGCAAATGGTCTAGAGTTTAGCTCAGTAAAATTCTTGAAAAAAACAAAGGTATCGTGGCATTCATCACACTTTTTTTTCAATCACACTTATCAGAGTCCAAGTTTTACACAAATCATCAAGTTTCATTTTTACATCGGTGGGTTGTTTCGATGGAAAGGTCGCTACTTATGGAACCAAAAAAATTTATTAACTATTGAAAGCGCTTTATGTGATTTAAAATGTCTTTATGCTTCTTTCTCAAGTGATTCTATATCCCCAATGATTTCACCTTCCTCGTTCTTGAGAACCCTATAGAATTATGTACTTTCTGTGTTCAAAAAATTTATGAAAAAAATTGTTATTTTGGTCTCTCCTAGACACTTAAATAGTTCGACTTTTTAACCACTACGACTCTTTTTATATTCTAAGGATTTTTGGCCTATCCTACTCCATACCAATCAAAATAATTTTTATCTCATCTTAGCAGGGACCCAAAGGGTTTGATATAGATATATCATGAATATGAGCTTCAATTCTTAGAATATTAGCCTTTTGTGATTTTTTCAGGTTTATTTCCCATAGTCTTGGCACCTTTTTAACATTTGTACTAGTGAATATGAGGCCGATATATTTTCCCCTACATAAAACATCAACCGTTCTTCATGAACCTAATTTTTCAATTCTTCTTCCATCATCCATGTATGATTGAGTTTGAAAGGGTAGTGAATTCTATTTCCATCAAACTCAAATTCCAATAAAAGTGGAGAGTGGTCCTAAATGGAAGTTGAATCCATCCAGGATTGATATTTAAACATAGCCTCCATAACCCGATCGGCCACTAAGAACAATCCAATCTTTTGGACATGCCATCTAACCCAATTTTGATATTTCCCCAAGTTGGGACAATAGGATTAGGCTCAATATCATTCAAACCCACTGAAGAGAAAGTTTCCACAAAATAATTGTTAAGGTTGTCTCTTCTAGCATTGTGGCCCCGAATCTCTAAAGACAAAAGAGTTATATTTGAATCACCTGTAATAATCAGGTTTGGACACTGCAAAAAAGCTTCACCAACCATCGTGTCCCAAAGAGATTTCATGTTATTGAAAGGGCCATAACAATTGATTAAATTTACTTTCCCCAAAAGACCAAGGATCTTTCCACTTAGTTAGATACCCATATAAATCTCATTAAGCTAAAAAATTTGCATTCTTAGGGTTCCAAGAAGTTAATGACCCCCTATATTGTCCATCAACATCAATGGAAACAATTTCCCAATCCTTTTTTATTTTGGTGAAAAAAGCCTTATCTTTTTCCACCGATACCATTGTCTCTTGCAAAAAAAAATGGTTATCTTTTTCAATTAGTCTCTTAAAGGCTAGAGATTTTAGAGCCCCCCCACTTCTCTGATGTTTAGAGAGAGAAAAATATTTTCTTAACCCTATCCTGGAATTTGAGATCTCTAAGATCCCGAGAGTTGGATGATGGAGATCCTTCAACTCTTTCTTTTCAAGTATTTCTTGTTTTTGGGGCAGCGGGGTCCGTCAAAAGTATACAGTGTGGGTACTCATTAGGTGCGGAGGCCCATTTTAGACCCCAAATTTCCTCTAATGTATAACACTATGTGTTTTAATAGGGGAGGAGTCTTGTTTAAGTCCCCTCACCTAATCCCCCTTTGTAATAGGATTTAAGGAGTATTTGAACCGATCTCCATTGGTTTTTTTTCCACCGGAACAACCCTTCGTAGGTATCTTACCTATGTAAGATTGGAGATGGTGTTTTTTGGAAACCTCATAGTATGTAGGAATTGGGACCACGTTGTCTAGAAGCGCAAAACTTAATGTCCCACCATGGCCCCCAACACATCCTGCTTGGACAAGGGATCTAAAAGATCTGCAAGAGAAATCAAAGAATACCTAGGCACCTTGATTCCATAATGTATCTCATCCCCATCCAGTCCCAAAACATTATCTTTACCCATGGATACTAATAGGTTGGTTTCTCTATTTTTCCCCACATTAGGATTTGGACACAAATCGAGGTTCCTTTATTCCCCTGCAGATTGAGAACCTGTTGAGGCCCCGAAATTTGCAGGCAACAACAATAAGGGATTCTCCCCAATCAACGTTCCCAACTAGCCCGTTGACTGTTTGGTATAGGGAATCCATCCGGTTTACGGTCCGGCTACCGTAGGTCAAAGTAACAGAACAAGGTTTTACCGGTTACGGCCCGGTCCATCATGAATTTTGTATTTTTTGACTTAATGTATGATATGCAAGTGCCTAATTAACCATGCAGGGCGATTAGATGCAAGGAGCAGTCACAATGTGATGCGCAGGTTCTTACCTCTCATCTTAGACTCACTAGCATCTAAATCACATACAACAAGAAAATAAACTAACTACCTAAACTATCCCTAGGGAGCAGGATTGTCATTTGTAAGTGAGTAATACATTGTGTACATGCATAATGAAGAGTTACAGTTAGCTGACACTTCTTTCAAGACACATGAACAATTACAGATATTTAAACAACCAGATAGCCGATTATTTTATGAACAACATTTATTACTCACAGTGGAAAGCATCCCAAAAGATACTGACGAACATTCAACAAGAACATAGGTTCAGGAAGTTAAATACTCTCACAGTAAATGAAATACAGCTGAAAACGAAATAGTTCCTCTTCAACATTATTCATTTAGTCGCATTGATACTTTCCACATTTCACTCTCTCCAGCAGGAAAAAGTTGCACTTTCTGACTATAAAACGAAGTAGTTCCTCTTACAAGCAAAAGAGTTTACAAATTTTTTCAGGGAAAAAGCCCCTTCTCAGTTCTACTTTCAAATATTTAAACTACAACTGCAGACCGCTTGGGCTGCCCCCCAAACGCCTGACCCTTCAGTTCCCTAACGCTTCATATTCCTCTATCTCGCATGCTCGTGATTGGCTGAATAACTACCGGAATTTTCAAAGCTGCTCCCCTATCACCGTTCATTTTGTCATTTTCCTGCGATCCGGCTAGTTTCGGCCTTGCTTCTACCAAACTGTTCATCTTCCTCCACGCCACGGTAGTTTGACCGATCTCCTGAACCAACCTGCAACCAATCGACAAGCATCATTCATTGGAATGGTGTTTCAAACACAACATCAGATTCTACCGATTGAGCGACTATTCCACAAGAAAACGGCCCGTTGCACCACGGCGGAAGTCAGAATGATACTGACGTCGGAAGTCAAAGGCTTCGACCAGCCGCAACGGCGGAAGAGGAAAGGCTACAAGTACTCAACGGTGGGTGGGAAAACCTTTGAATCGGAAATCGGACGGCTTTCCCTTTCAGAAGCTCAATGACCTTGAGAGCCGCAATGGTGGAAGGGGAGGCTGAAGACACGCGATGAGGGCGGGAAACTTTAGATCGGAAGTCGGTCAGGTTTAGACATTGAAAGGTAAAAGGCTTTCCCAGCCGCAACGGCAGAAGAGAGAAGGCTTCGGACATGTGACGGAAAAGTTAACGCACATCGACAGTCGGGGCAATTCCCACGTCGGATGGCCAATCGGATTGGGAGCCGCAACGACAGACGAGAAAAGGCTATCAGCCTCCGATTTCACATAAAAATGACGCCTGATCATAGGAAAACTTAAGCGTTTAGAAAAATTAAAATCAACAAAGGTCAAACTGTCTCACCTCAGAGACAATGGTTCATTCAAAGAGCAATTGATCTGACAAGTTTCAAACTAGCAATCCAAATTCAATCCCGCGACCCACAACAAAATCTTAACACAAGCATTCTCTAAAAACAAGTCACAAATTCATCTTCAGAATCAACCAAAGTCAGAACGAGACCAAACATTTATGGATTAAACGGAACCAACGCAATTCTAAATGATGAGGAGGGGCCCCAAAATTTAAAACTTTGGAGAGAATAGTTGCAGCTGCAACAATTGGCGATTACCTGGTGAACCTAGATCTCTGGGCGATTAACCTTTGAGTGACAAACTGTTTAACAACACAAACCTCATATTGAATTCTTCCAGCAAATATGGATTTCTCAAATGACAGAAGTGTGTACCCTTAATCATTGATGACAGTCCAATTAGGGAGAGTGGAAACCAGAATCGTTAAGTCCAGATCACTATGCTAAGGCCAGAGGATGAGTTTCATTATTACCTTTGTCTTCAGGTGGTTAATAGCTTTGGACACTACAGGATTGTAGCATATGGTAAACAGAAATATTCGTTTGTTCCTCATTCCCATGCCATTTTAACACTTTTTCTTGTGCTTTTGGACTTTTGTCCCTTTTCATATGAGTTTGCTTACATGCCTTTCTTACTGAATTTTACTAGAGGATCCTCTATCCTATAGTGTCATTTTGTGTGAGTGGTGTACTTCAAATTTAAGCTCACGGACGGAGAGGATCTTTCGGCAATTTAGTACTTATGATTCAGCATTTGCTTTGATGTATGATGCTTTTCATAGGAGTTCTTGGATTCTTATCTACCTTTTGGCATTTGTTTCTTGGCATGGGATCATTTATATTTAATATACTGTTCACCTTACTCCTTTCCATGGGTCTTCTACTGTCGCTCCTTAGAAAAATTTAAATGTGACGTGGATGGAGCCCCAACATAGTGTTCCAGACTCTCTGAATCCGGTTTATTACACAGGGATTAAGCAGGACTTCAATGCACACAGAATTATTCGAGAAAATGACTAAGCTGGAAGAAAATCTTTAATATAAACAGCAACCCACAGTCTGATCACTAAATTGTTTATCACTCCCAAAAATTCTGATGTTCCCCATGCAACCGCAGGTTCGTCCCCTTTATTAAAAACAAGAAAAATCAAACTAAAGCAAACTGAAAAACATGACTCAAAAGAACTACCAGACGGATTATTTATACACAAGACAGAAGAAATCAAACAACTCAGGAAAAATAAGGCTTGAGAACCAAACCATTTACCGGTAGGTTCTCCTCCCACCCTTACAGATCTTGCAACTTGTAAGTAGAAGGACCAAGCTTGGCTGCAATCTGAAAGGGGCCTATCCACAACTGCTGGAATTTGGTATGCTTTCCCTTCTCATCATGGGGGTGGTCCCATTTGAGGACTAAGTCTCCTACTTCAAAGTCTTTTGTCCCAGCTTTATGCTTGTCAAACCATCTCTTAACTGACTCTTGTTGTTGTTTAAAGCGTTCTTTGGATTTAGATCTAGCCTCTTCTGCTTTCAGGAGATTATATATTCTTATCTGTAAAACTTCATCATCAGACCCTCTAGACTCTTGAGCTAGTATGGAAGATGGTAGCATGATGTTGGGAGGAAGAATGGCTTCTTTTCCATAGACAAGGGTATAAGGAGACACTCCAATTGCAGACTTGGGGGTGACTCTATCAGCCCAAAGGGCATTTGGTAATGCTGAGTGCCAACTCCTCTGGTTTTGTACCACAGTCTTCTTTAGGATTCTAATCAGATTTTTGTTAGAGGATTCAGCCAAGCCATTTCCTTGTGGATAGTAATTAGCAGAATAATGCAATTTTATCCCTTTATCATGAGCAAAAGCAGTCAACTTAATTGATGAAAAGTACTTGGCATTATCAAAAACTAACGAAAGTGGAACTCCAAACCTAGTCATGATGTAGTCTTGTAAGAAGCTGATGACTTCGTCTTCGTTTATCTTGCGTAGTGGAATAGCTTCGACCCAGTGAGTGAAATAATCTGTAGCAGTCAAAATGTACTTGTGTTGGAGAGAAGAATTCGGTTTTATTTCTCCAATAATATCCAACCCCCATTGCTCGAATGGTTCCGTGATCATCACAGGCTTTAGGGGTGCTGCTGCTTTAGGTTGTCTCCCACCACACCTTTGGCAGATGTCACATCTCCTGGCATGTGCATGTGCATATTTGAAAAGTGTAGGCCAATAATAACCTGCCCTGAGGATTTTTTGGGCTGTAGTGTCTCCTGAATAATGTCCCCCAGCAGGCCCATCATGCAACTCTGTCATTACTTTCTTCGCATCTTCCTTTTCTAGGAATCTGAGAAGAACCCTGTCATAATTCTTTTTGAACAATACCCCTTCCACAATTTGATAAGATGCTAACTTAAGACGTAGCGCTCTTCTTTTCTTGGAATTCCAATGTTCAGGTAACAACCCTGCCTGCAAGTAATGCACAAGGTCTCTATACCAAGATTCAGGAGCCGTAAATAAAGGACATACATCCATTACATGTAATTCGACCTCATCCCCCCAGGCTTGTTCTTCATTGTTCCCACTTTTAGTCATCAATTTACACAACCCTTGACCTTTAACTATAGGGGCTAGCTTGAATTCAAGGTCATATTCTTGAAGAGTTGTTACCCAGTTACCTCTTCTTTCTCCTAATTCCTTCTGTATAAGAAGAGATCTTACGGTTGGGTAAGGAACTATTACCTTGGTTTGATTCTTTAATATATAAGGCCTGAAATGCTTTACTACTTTGAATATTGCGTAAGCTTGTTTATTAATAGCTGGGTAGTTCAATTCGGCTCCTTGTAGGCCAGTACTCATAAAGGAGATTGGGAATTCATCCCCCCCTTCTTCCTTTTGGGTGAGCACGGTTGCCAGTGAATCATCGGAGGCAAATGTATACAAAATAAAGTCTTTATCAAAGTCTGGGCTTTTCAGGGAGGGCGCATGTGCAACAACAGTCTTGATTTTGCTGAACGCATTCCTTTCAATTTCATTCCACTTAAATTATGCATTTTGTTTCACCATCTACTGCAGTGGCTTAACAATCTGAGCAAAATCAGGGACAAATCTTTGCACGAAGTTTATAGTTCCCATAAAAGACTGCATCCCTTTCTTATTGTGGGGTAAGGGGATTTGTTCAATGGCCTTGATTCTTTCTAGATCTATAGAGATTCCTTTTTTCAAAACTATGTGACCCAGCAACTTTCCTTCTGTGACCGCGAACACACATTTCTTAGGATTGAGGGAGATGCCATATTTCCGGCATCGTTCGAAAATTTGCTTTAAGTGAAACGTGTGCTCTTCTCTTTTCTTCGAGAAAATCGTAATATCGTCAAGGTATACTACAACACTTCGGCCTATCAATCCACGGAAAGCTATGTCCATAGCCCTCTGAAATGTTGATCCAACATTTATCAGTCCAAAGGGCATCCTCCTATAGGCAAAGGTTCCCCATTTGGTCCTGAAAGTTGTCTTCAATCTGTCTTCCTCGGCCACTAATACTTGATTGTAGCTAGAGAAACCGTTTAATAATGAAAACAATTCAGAACCAGAGACCATCTGCAACAGTTGCTCCATGGGTGGCACAGGGTAGTTATCTTTATCGGATGCGTGGTTTAAGTTCCTGAAATCCACGCAAAGTCTGATTTCTCCAGACTTTTTCCTTACTAGTACCATATTTGATACCCACCCAGAGTGCCTGACTTTGAAGATGATTCTTGCGTCCAATAACTTCTTCACTTCACTTTGAATCAGCGGTTCCAATTTCGGATGCATTTTCCTCAAAGGTTGCTGATATGGCTTGATGCTTGCTTTAATGGGAACGACATGCTTGATGATGCTGGTATCATACGTTTTCAAGTCTTCGTACGTCCATGCGAAAACATCTTTATATTGTTTAAATAGACTGATAAATTTGTCTCTCTCTGTTGGCGAACAGCATTTGCCGAGATTCACGAACTTAGGAGCTGTTTCAGTCCCCAAATTTATCAACTCGAACTGTAGTGATGAGATGTGGGTCTTTACATTGGCTGGTCTTCTGAACTTTTCATTTAAATTGAACATTTTTTCCAACGTTCTGACTCCTTTAGGAATGAAATTGTCATATTTCATCTCGGCCTGATGTTCCTCATCATCTATAATGGATCCTTTAAAGACCTCGTCATTTGTCAAGCATTCTATTATTTGTTGATCATTGTCGAACACTCGCAAGTTGGTGATCATATCCGGTATGGAGGGCCTAAAAAGCAGTTCGACTGAGCATCGATTATTAGTGGGTACGAATCTAGCGACTGATGTGGCCAACAAATCAGCAGCTGTGTTTTTAATTCTAGGAATTGAAATAATGTTAAATGCATTAAAATATTTCAGCAAATCCCATACCTCGTTCTGGTAAGCCTTTAAGTGAGGAGAAATACAATGTATCTGATTCCGGATTTGTTTCACAATAATTTCAGAATCCCCAAAAACTTTTAGATTACTTACCTTTAATTCAATTGCCTTCTTTAGTCCCTGCACCAGTGCTTCGTACTTAGCTATATTATTAGTACACTCAAACTCTAATCTACATGAAAGGAAATGTTTATTCTTCTATGGGTCAATCAGGACACAGCCAGCCCCTGACCCTTCTAATGTCTTAGAGCCATCGAAAAATAAAGTCCAAAAATCATTAACTACTCAAAATGAATCTACTCCTACTGCTAAGTCTACTATTTTACGGTCAATCTCATCATCCTGTGAGAATCGAAGGAGATCAGGCTGGGCGTCAGATGTGTTGCTGGCTTCTTCCGCTTGATAATTCCTAGGTTCTAGCTCAATAAAATAGTTTCCCAAGACAGAATCCACTGGTACATTCTTCTCATCCAGCTGAGTGACGTTATATTTCATATGAGGCTCTATTAAAATCTTAATCTGATTCGGGCTTCCTTTGTATGGAAACCACAGATGTGACCAATCAGAAGCGAAATATCCATTAAGCTTGGCCGACCAATCTCTGCTCAGGATAAGGCCGTACACATCTGGTATATCAGCCACCATGATATTAATGACCTGGCATACTTTATCATTTGAAGCTAGACGGACGAGGACATCTTCCATCTCACCAATTACCTTCACATCTGTCCTGTCCAATTGAACTACTCTCCACGGGGATGGCTTAGGCTTCCCATTGATTCTTTTACAGACAGATATCGGCATGACATTAACAGTTGCCCCTGAATCTACCAAGCAATTATGTACATTGTAGTTAAATATTTCAAAAGTAAGGAGGAAAGGTGGATGCTTGTGCTTGGACTTACCTCCACTGCTGGTCTCTCCAATCTCTTCTTCTTCTTCTGGTTGATTGTTAGTGGGCGTCTTCTCCTCTGATGCTTCAAGGGCTCTCAACAGCCTTTCCTTTTGCTGCGGCACTTTGCACATCTCGAATAGTGGAACATTCGCCTTTATCTTCTTTAAATCCTCCACAATTTCATAATCCATCTGTTGTTCCATGGGATGAGGCCTATCAGCGTTCTCCTTATCTTCATTTGGCTTGGCCGTTGTATCATTCTGTCTAAGATTTTGGCTAGTAATCGTGAACTCTGGAATTTTATCAGCCAAAGATTTGTCTTGAAATCTCTTAACATTTCTCTGCAGCCTCTTAATCTTTGGGAGTATAAGACTGTCTTCCTTAACCGTCCCTTGGCTCCTTGTGGCTACGTTGGTTTCCACAACGTCCTTGTATCCCTGAGTCTTTTCTTCTTCAACGTCAAATAACGAGACAGAATTCCACAAAGCCATGGTTTCTTCTTCCTGTTCTTTAGTGGAAGTGGAAGTAGAAGTCTCTTTTCTTTCTTCTTCTCCCTCTTCTGTTAATCTAGAATCTAACAGTTGATTCATAACCAACTTCATCGAATTAATCCATTGAGGACAATTATTTTCAGAGTGTGGCTGTTGGTGGAAAGTGCAAAAATTCTTCCAGAATTAGATTATGGAACCCACTGCTTTCAGAACTGTGACTGGTGGAATATTCTCGGGAAAACGAGTTTCCTCAGCCAGCCATACACTAGTGGCCCTCCTTCTAGCGCCAAAACTGTTGAGGCCCCAAAATTCGCAGGCAACAACAGTAAGGGATTCTCCCCAATCAACGTTCCCAACTAGCCCGTTGACTATTTGGTATAGGGAATCCGTCCGGTTTACGGTCCGGCTACCGTAGGTCAAAGTAACAAAACAAGGTTTTACCGGTTATGGCCCGGTCCACCGTGAATTTTGTATTTTTTGACTTAATGTATGATATGCAAGTTCCTAATTAACCATGCAGGGCGATAAGATGCAAGGAGCAGTCACAATGTGATGCACAGGTTCTTACCTCTCGTCTTAGACTCACTAGCATCTAAATCACATACAACAAAAAAATAAACTAACTACCTAAACTATCCCTAGGGAGTAGGATTGTCATTTGTAAGTGAGTAATACATTGTGTACATGCATAATGAAGAGTTATAGTTAGCTAACACTTCTTTCAAGACACACGAACAATTACATATATTTAAACAACTAGATAGCCGATTATTTTATGAACAACATTTATTACTCACAGTGGAAAGCATCCCAAAAGATACCGACGAACATTCAACAAGAACATAGGTTCAGGAAGTTAAATACTCTCACAGTAAATGAAATACAGCTGAAAACGAAATAGTTCCTCTTCAACATTATTCATTTAGTCGCATTGATACATTCCACATTTCGCTCTCTCCAGCAGCAAAAAGTTGCACTTTCTGACTGTAAAACGAAGTAGTTCCTCTTACAAGCAAAAGAGTTTACAAATTTTTTCAGGGAAAAAGCCCCTTCTCAGTTCTACTTTCAAATATTTAAACTACAATTGCAAATCGCTTGGGCTGCCCCCCAAACGCCTGACCCTTCAGTTCCCTAACGCTTCATATTCCTCTATCTCGCATGCTCGTGATTGGCTGAATAACTGCCGGAATTTTCAAAGCTGCTCCCCTATCACCGTTCATTTTGTCCTTTTCCTGCAATCCGTCTAGTTTCGGCCTTGCTTCTACCAAACTGTTCATCTTCCTCCACGCCATGGTAGTTTGACCGATCTCCCGAACCAACCTGCAACCAATCGACAAGCATCATTCATTGGAATGGCGTTTCGAACACAACATCAAATTCTACCGATTGAGCGACTATTCCACAAGAAAATGGCCTGTTGCACCACGGCGGAATTCGGAACGATACTGACGTCGAAAGTCAAAGGCTTCGACCAACCACAACAGCGAAAGAGGAAAGGCTACAAGTACTCAACGGCGGGTGGGAAAACCTTTGAATCGAAAATCGGACGGCTTTCCCTTTCGGAAGCTCAATGACCTTGAGAGCCGCAACGGCGGAAGGGGAGGCTGAAGACACGCGACGCAGGTGGGAAACTTTAGATCGGAAGTCGGCCAGGTTTAGACATCGGAAGGTAAAAGACTTTCCCAGCCGCAACGGCGGAAGAGAAGTCAGAACAAGACCAAACATTTATGGATTAAACAGAACCAACGAAATTCTAAATGATGAGGAGGGGCCCCAAAATTTAAAACTTTGGGGAGAACAGTTGCAGCTGCAACATAACCTAGATTTTGTAAATCAATACCAAGATAGAAGAAAGCCCTCCATCAATAATAACCCCCGCCCCCCCTCACCCCCACACAGAAATCCCCTTTTGGTTCTAAAAATATTATGAATTTTATTTCATCCTCCAATAATGATGAAACAAAAACATGGTTTAATGTTTGGAACTTACTTACTACGATGGAAGGGGTTGAGAGTTTTCCCAAAGCCAAGTCACATTTACAAGAATCGATATTCCTCGCCTCGCTTGTTGCATTTTCTGGGTCACTGCAATCATCCGTAGACAATGATTAAACCTCCTCTATCAAATCTTCGTAATCCGAGCTCGAACTAGCTAAAGAATAATTTCTCCACAAGTGACCAACACATTTGCATTTTGAGCATCGAAATGGGATGCCCCAGTAATCAAGGTTTTGGGAGAATCCCCCCCCCCCCCCCCCTCCATTCCATATTAATTTTCTCTAGTAAACCCTTGTTTGTGTCAATTTTCATGAGCATACGACCAACCCTTCTATTAATTTCCTTTAGTACATCATCACTAATAAATATAAACCTCCCCAAATGGTTTCCAACAACTTCAAAGGATTTTTTGTTCCACATTGCTAAAGGGAAACCTAGTAGATGAATCCATAAATGACATAATCTAACCCTCTCAGTATCAGGGTCAAAACCTGAATGCCAACACTTTAGAAATAAACAACCATTGCCTCTAACCCAGGTTCTTTTAAGGATGAAAGTTGCATGTTTTTCTTTTATGAATACAAATCCATACCACCCCTTTGACAGAATCGAGATGTTTGGTCTGTAACCAATCAATAGTGCCCATATAGTAGAGGCCCATTGAGCTATATCAAGAGGATTAATAGCTTTGTAACTAAACTTTTCAACCAAGAATTTCAAAGAAAGACCCACGATGCCTTCTAAACCCACATCACGACACAAAAAATGTTGCCTTTTGAAACCGACATGCATGTGCTAAAGCCCAAAAGTAGGCACACTAGCCGATGGCAATTGTGAAAAGAGCAGTCAATATCACCACACTCCTCTCTTCTTCACTTCAGGTTGGTTCTTCTCCAACTCAAGGGGGGTTTCCCTAAGGTAGGATCATTAAGGCATGTACAATGAAGGACAAGGTGAACTGAAGAGACTTTCTTAGAGAAACAATTGTAGTATAAAGGTACTTTGAATGAGTAATGGAAAGGAAGGAAAGATCATTCCTCGAGAAAATATCAGTGCCAGTACATCAAAAGGGAAGAATGGAGTTAAAAAGAGAAGTGAAGTGGGAATTGTGTCATATGTGACTAAGAGAGAGATTGCAAGACTTGGAAAACCCTACTTAGTCGAGTTACGGCTACTAGATTTACTTCCTCCTCCTAACCGCAGGAGATTTGCTATGGACACAAAATATCAATATTACACAATCAACCTAGATTATATGTAAAAATCAATGCCTGTAAAAACATGCTCACAAAGGGAAAAAACTAACAATTACTAAAAAATTTCACATTGTCTTGCCACCAATCTATGTATAACCTCCAAAGAAAAACTAACTTCTAGCAATATTCAAAGTCATTAAATATCCACAAAATCACGCTACACATTTGAAAGAATGCTCAATACCTATCCATAACAACACTTTGAATATTTTTTCTATTAAGACAAAAAAATAATCGTCACAACTTTTTACCATCCTTACAAATAGAGAGAAATGGCATTTTTATAAACCAAAAAAGCTCCCATGCCTTTTCTAAAAAGAAATAACAATAAAATAAAAGGGTCGACTGATCCAAATGAGCCATCGGGTGCCAAAGCGTGAGTCAACTCGTGGCTACGTTAGCCATAGCAAGAATGCCCTAACAGCAGCCATGTACCCAAAGGAGGCTGCGTAGGTGGATATGATAGACGCTCCAAATCAAGAATGCTCTAACAGCCACCTACCCAAAGGAGGCTGTGATAAACGCTCCAATCTCCTTGAAAATGAAAATGAAAATGATAGGTACTAAGATAATAAAAAAAAGTAGATCAACTTTTTAAGTGGATGTAATGGTTAAGAACATCAAGAATTACAGGTTCAAAAATTTGTGGTGTATGATTGTTCATTGATCTTTAAAAGTTACAGGTTCAAAAATTGTGATGTGTTCTTGCTCATTGACCCATTGTAACAGGATCGAAAGCTCTGCCCTCATAAATTATTCGTTTATTTGGTTTACCGAGGATTAGATATACTCTTGAAAAGTTACTATTCCCATAATTAAAACAAAAAAAATAGATCAACCCTACTTTGTAAACTCCACATGACACTCCACCTATTCCTATAGCAGATATGAGGATGGCGAAACTCTTTTAGTACTTCGTTTGCACATTCAAAACAACGACCATCAAGCTCTTTTAGCTTTCATTTCTTGGTTATTATCCTCTGCTGGACGTGGGGAAGAGATTGACAACCACCAGTTCCATCCTCCCAAATGCTGATGCAACCATTTCCTGCTTCCAAACCAGAAATGCTAAAATATCATCTTTGATAATATACCTTTTAACAGTAAATCAATTACAATATGCATTTATCCAATTCAATGGGCTCTATCAATAACTTAGTCTTCAGTTGTTGGATTTCGCCAAAGATCAAGAAGAAGAACATGCCATGCTGCGATCATGTTGAGACCAAGGATTCCAGCTTTCACTATCATAATAGTTACCTCAGGAAGTGCTTTAGAAACATTCACAGCTTTATCCCGGGCTAGTTTCTGTCCTTCCCATGGACCTTTTGTTCTGAGTGGCGCCTTGAGCATACTAGTCCACTGGAAGAAATTATGGCTTTCTCTGACATCTTTATGATCTACTTCTTTAGACTTGGTTCTGCATACTGATTTCTTTTCACTGTTTCTCGAAGCTACTTTGTACAGGTTCTTTGGTGGATGAAAATGTAGTTCAAAGCCTCTTTCCTTTGAAAACAAACCCAAGAAATAACCTATGTGCAAAAAGTCATGTTCTTCCCTCATCTTGTAAGCTATAAAAAACTGCCTTCCAAGTGGGCACTCCTGAAAAAGTGGGGGTGGTAACACTCTACACGATTTTTCTTTTCTAAAAAAGCTGAAAAAGTGGGGTGGTAACACACTACACGAATTTAATTTTCTAAGTTGCTTTAAGTTTGATAAATACACACTACATGATCATATGCTTTAATTGATATAACATAATTAAACTTATATCATGTATTTGTTTAAACATATTCATACATGCCCAATACATTTAGTCAAATCTTTTTTATTTATATTTTAAATCATTTAAACCATTTTTTTAAAGACTTTTATATTGCCCTTCAAATAAACTTAATTTTATTTTTGATTTGGAAACTAAGTGTTACAAGGAATTCCGTACTTTTTTTATAATGGAACTGGCAAATAAACTTTTCAACCAAGTCTGATTTTTTCAATTGAAATAAAAACATGTAACTTGTTATTCAAAAAAGAATCAAAGTTACATAATATCCACCAATCTTCCCAACTTCTAACAAAATACTAATTCAAAGTCTTATTGCAAAGATATACAAATCAACTCAATAAAGCGCCTTCACCTCATACTACTTCTATCTTCTCAACACTAAGAATCGTAGTTGTTCTACCATCTTCATAGTAAAATACACCTAAAGCAAATTTCAAAAACCATTCTCTCTCATGAGAATAGAAAAAATCTAGGATAACAATTAGAAAAAGGAGTAAGGCTCCTCATCAATCAAAATACCATCCAAATATTCAAAATACTTAATGTATCATATCATAGACTGAATCGCTTCTTTTGATAAAGCATTTACATCCATGTGGACGATTCTATAGATATGCTTGAAAGATAAAGCATGAAATTTCTGGAAAAAAAACAGTCTAGTTCTCTACAACCACCCGTATAAGCCCACAAGTTGCATATCATTATAAGGATTTTCCCAATCTATAATAACGTTTGAGTCTCCATAAACATTTAAATACATAAGACCTCTCATATGACCAAACCAAAGTAAACCCCACAAAGAAAGAAGCTCAACAACAATATTTGTTCCTTTACCAATCCCCATCTTGAGCTTTATAATATGATCATTTTTTACTTTAAAAATCATACCACCTCCACACCAACCATTTTTTTGAGCACCATAAACAAAATCGATTATATTATCTGATGAAAAAGAAGGCCTCAAAACAAACTTTGAAGGATTTGAAACACCTTCCTTGTTCCATTCTAAAACTTTTGCATAAATCCTAAAAACAATATAAACCATGAAAGGCACCTAATTTTTAAATAAACATGTGTTACACATTTACCAAATCTTCCACATAGAGAAAAAGGGAAGTTCTTTATACTTATTTTTTCTTTTGAAACCATATATAAAGACTATCATCGAGACTACAACCCACCCAGTCAAAAGATAGGTTCAGTTTACAGCATAACTCCTCCCATACTTCCTTAAAGAAGGAACATTTATGAAAGAGATGAAAAGTCGATTCCTTCTCAACTCTACATTGAAAACAAAAACTGGGGCCAACATACTCGCACATCTTTAGATTTTTCGACACTAAAATTTTGTCATTCATTGCCAACCAATAGAATCACTTCACCTTTAACAGAGAATGACTTGTCTAAATAAACTTACTCCACTAGCTGTAGTGGAACATATTACCATTCTTCACTAAAACATTATACGATAACTTTGCATAAACATCCCCAATATAATCGTTTTGATCCCAATTAATAATATCCTGATTATCATCCAGAAGAATCCCCACTTGAGAAAGGGAGAAAATATAGTTGTTCCATTCATTAGAAAACTCAAACGGGAGACATAACTGACTAGCTAAAAGCCAATAACTTAACCATTACACAAGAGATCATTATTCTTTAACTGGGAAAGGACCCAAGTGTTCCTATTGTGTAACTCATTGATGAGAGAAACTAAAAGTATACCCTCCCCATTAACATCAACAATAGGATCTATGCCCACAAAACCCTGGGCTCTTCTTACCACTTTCCAAATGAAGTGACTACTTATTAAAGGAAAAATATTTAGAAAACTTTTCCAAATGAGAGAATCTCTCTACAAATTCAAAACAAGATCTCTGATCCACTGAGATAAGGCACCAACTGTGATGTATTTAACTGAAATAACCTTGTTCCAAATCCCACATGAAAAAATCACCCACCACTTTTAGTGCACAGAGACATATTGAACCATCGCAGGTTTTTCAAGCCCCAAGCACCGAGAAACTTTGGAAGAGCCAATTTTTCCCATGCTACCAAGTAAAATTTTGACTTCTCTAAATTTCCTGCCCAAAGAAAAGCAGACATTATCTTCCCTAATTGAGAAATGACCAAATCGGGAAACAAAAAGAGAGAAAAAACAATAAAATGGAATTCCTTGTAGCATAGAAATTTCTAATACCAAATGACCTCCCAACAAGAGGAATTTGAAGGACCAACACTTAATCTTTTTTCTCAAACTTCCTAATAAACTAGTTCCAATATTTTGAATCTATAAGAATTTGGCTTAAGGAGAAAACCAGGATACTTGAAACCATCATTTAATAAAGACTTGGAAACTGACAAAATGGAAAAAATATGATTAGAGGTATCTTCATCATCACAATTTAAGGAGAATTGAGATTTATGATTATTAACTAGCATACCTGAAGCTTCATAGAATAAATCAAAGATCTCTTTATACTGTCTCCATTCCTCGTTTATACCATTGCCTAAAATGAGAACATCGTCCACAAACAGTAAGTGGGTAATATATAAAGTAGGAGTAGTTTTAATACATTTTATTTTCCTCTTGAGCTTCCCTTCTGCAATTAACCTACTGAGACCATTAATAACCAACAAGAATAGTAAGGGTGTTAATGTTTTGAACAAAATCGGAGGAACTTGAACTTTAAAACTTTTATCAATATATTTCAGCACATATGTATCTCATAAATCAACCAAATTTGAATATATCAACTACATGTGAATGTCATAAATATATCAGCCACATGTAAATATGACACATATATCAGCCACATAAATCATCTTCATAAATCAATCAACTATGAGAGATAAGATATACCGCGGGAAAACCCTCCAAACATGGAGGATGAAAAACCCAACAATTCTTTGAGTATGATAAATAGATTTGCAAGGAATGGTTTACAACACATAAGCAGATTTCCCAATAAGAGATATCACCACAGCAGTATAGAAGAGAGATCCAATGTAACCCTGCAAAAACAACTGTATGCAACTATCTTGAACTTGCCATATGCCTAGCATATTAATAACAAGCCAAAAACCCTAGCATGTAGAAGATAGCGCATAGGAGGCTCAATAAGCATACTGAGAGCGCCACATATTACATTTCACAAGGAGGAGATAACTAGAACTCCCTCCATGCAAACAATAGCATCCATCCTTTCCTCAATTAGATTTAACTGAATGTTCATTGTCTTGAACTGAATGTTAACTGACTTGAACTGAATATTAACTTAAATGTGAAATGAACTCAATCTTTAACTGACCGTTGATCACTTAGTTAACATGCTAACTTAAGTGTCATCAGTTCTTCACTCTTGGTGCCATCCATGCACATTTCTATTATTATATTTTTCATGGATCTCTTTAGTTAACTTATGCATGTTGATTGATGAACATTAAGCTCTTCTTACTTAACTAATTACATTTATTAATAGTTTAACTAATGCTTTGAATGAGACATTCATATTTTATTGAAGCTTTATAACTTGAGTTCTCTCAGACATTTTCATGGGAAATTCGATTTTTCTTTCTCTATGCTTTATCTCATTATCATTAAATAATTAATGAATGGTCCATATGTGTATTATTTATCCATATTATCATATCATACCTAGAATAATTATTCCATACATGTTGATGATCGTATATGGGTCAGTGCAAGAAGATGATGGACCTTTTTGGCGCGTTAGATGCAATAGAAACCTGAAAAATCAGGCATCCCTCAACTTACTTGGATTTTTTGAGAT
>LPNX011091026.1:109482-121799 GCA_001517045.1 Pseudotsuga menziesii | reverse complement strand
GGGATAAAAGGAAAGTTCTCTTCAGGACTCTCATCAATCTAATCCTCTTGTATGGGTGTGAAGTTTGGGGTTGCAACATCACTAGAGAATCTTGGAGAAAGATTATGCAAATCTAAACTTAGTGTTTTATAACTTATAATCTCAAAATTAAGAGAAATATGCCCTACCCTATTCTCGTAGAAGTGGGTTTCACCCCATTGTAAGCTTAACTATGAGATAGGGGACAAGAGACTTATTAAAGTTTCTTTAACCTCTAGCTAAAACCACTTGAGGATCAAATGAATTTGGCATTAATATGCAATTTTAAGTGGCTGAAACATTCGGGGGTAGATTAAAGTAACATTTTGTAAGATGTGGATAATGTTAAAATTATTACTACATCAAAGTTTGAAGAGAAACTATGGTGCGGTAAAAATTTAAAAGCTAAATGAAAGATAAGATATGGAGGTCATTAACCCTAATTTAGAATACCAAAAATATATCTCTATTTTAACTAATGTTAAGAAGAAAATTAACATAGTTAAGATAAGAATGAATTCTCATGAGGTGCATCTTGAAAGAGATCAACAATTCCTAAAACCGCTTGTGCTAAAAGGATATGTCATCTCTTTGAAACAAGGATATGCCATATCTGTGAAACTATAAGTGTCTTAAGGATTACAAAAAAAACATTTTATTTTAGATTTCCCTACATACACCCACATTGATCTTAGTTTCAAGATTTATTCTACAATACAAACTTTCCTAACCTTCTAACTTAGGTGAAAATTATGGTAATTTAGGAATACTCCTCTTTAATCTTTTTGAGCACATAAATAAAATTTTAAACCAAACCAAGTAGTTTTCTTAAGGTCCAATAGTGGACATTGACCTTCATGATCATGATCATCATCAATATAGAAGAAGAAGATCAACAACATGGGAGACAAACGACTTACTAATAATGATTCAAACTTTGGTACTCCAATGATATTGACATAAAGATGCCAAGTTTTGGTTAAAGTTTGCATAATATTGGTAATATCAATTTAATATTGTTACATCTAATTTTACTGAGAAATTGTGGTGCAATAACAAATTAAAGGATAAGAGACCATAATTTATAAGATTAAAAGTATCTCTTTGCTTTAAGTAAAATAAGAAGAAAATCACGATAATACAAAGTATCAATAGCTCTTACATTTGATATTCCTAAACATATGGGTAGAAATAATTATCATCTTTGTGAAACTACGAAGAATAAGAATTAAAATCACTTTATTTTATAATATCCTCTATTTAACCGCATTAAATTAAAATTTCAAAATATTTGTAATAATTCTTAACTTTTAACTTAATGAAACTATTAAAATATTCTTCAGAAATTTACATTAAACTAAAATTTCAAAATATTTGTTAGAATTCTTAACCTTTTAACTCATTAATCAAAATATTTATTAAATTTTTAACTTTTAACGTATTAAAATATTCTTCACACATTTTAAAATCGTATCAAAATTACACATTGTTAGGAACTACTAAGAGACCAAACATCATGTATAAAATAAAATTAAACTTTTAAAAGTAAAACTACTTAATGAGAATCATCAATGTTATTAATTGATATCAATATTACACATTGTCACGAACTACTAAGAGACCAAACATTATGTAATGACATAACAGGAGGATTATAAATGGTTATACACATTGTAACGAACTACTAAGAGACCAAACACCATGTAGTGACATAAGAGGAGGATTATAAATGGTCATAGGATGATGATGATGATGATTAACATTTTATAAAAAAAATTAAGAATATTTGAAAAACTATAATTTTAAATTAGGTTATGTTGTTTTTTTTATTGACTTAGGCAATGATTTAGGATACACTTAAAATATTTAAAATATAATCTTAAAAAATCATAAGAAACATGTTGTTTTAAATACAACTTTAAAAAACATCTCATCTTATTATCAATATCATTAATTTACATCAGTATCAATATCATTATCATGACATTCTCGTCTACACCGA
This sequence comes from Pseudotsuga menziesii, assembly GCA_001517045.1. Lineage (NCBI taxonomy): Eukaryota > Viridiplantae > Streptophyta > Pinopsida > Pinales > Pinaceae > Pseudotsuga > Pseudotsuga menziesii. The sequence goes on along the minus strand of LPNX011091026.1, from coordinate 119,779 downwards.
CGTTAATGTTTTCAGTTCTGTCGGAATTTTCCACCATTACGACTTTGCATTTCTTCTTGCCAATGAAGAATTTAAATTTTTTAGTTTTTAGAAACTAAAAACGGTCTTAAGTTGTTTTTGGAGTAAACTTTCTATCTGACCATTTGCATCGATCTGACGACTTGGCTTGCGTGAACTTTCACATCACTCATTGCTGATCGTCGGATCAGTACAAATGGTCGCGTAGAAAGTTTACTCCGTTGTTTTTTGTCTATGCAAATCCACAATAATAAAGCATAACTTGGTATGTGGAACCCATGAATATATATAACCCATTCTGTGGTTTTTTAAAATGAAAATTTTAAATTTTTGAGATTTTAGAAATATAAGACATGAAACTTATATTTACTTTTAGAATTTCAATATATAATAATTTTTACATTTTTACTTGTATTTTTTACAAAATAATTGTTGTCATTTAATAGCTTACATATGGTTTTTATTTGACATATATTCTTAAAACTTAATGTTAGAAACTTAAAAGGAAAGGATTGCATTTCATTTTGTAAATATTGTGAATATTTAGTTTTAGTGATTAAAATTAGTTAAAAAGTCTTATGGTATGAAACTGAAAGCTAAATTTTAGTTCTCATTTTATTAATAACACATCACATTCAATAAAATAGCAGAAGTCTCATACCTTTGTTATCTCTCCTTATATTAATAAGGCCAATTGAAAACTCTCCTTATATTAATAAAGACATGGGTGAGTGTACAAAGTTGATGAACCTTTTAGATGCAATGGTAGATTCAAGAAAATAATTCAATATTTATAAAAGATAAATCGTCTCAAGCAATGTCGATCCTGCTAAGCTTAGTCCCAAGTCTACCAAGTTGATTGCCAAGTAGAATAGTTAAACAAAACATGAGTGCGTTATATTGCTATAAAACGTGCACTTCTCCAAAAACATGATTTACGACCAAAAATGGGTGGCGCCATTTTCTCCGCAATAGTCAATCCTAGCAATTTCGAGCTGACCAAAGCAGGCAAGGGTGAACATGATTTGGGTGATAAAGGCATACGATTCCACCTTCCATATCAATCTCTTTAGGTATTTAGACCAAATCTCGTCCTCCTAGTTTCACTATTTTCAACAATTTGTATGCTCTAATATGAATTGAAACCATAATTTTTTAATTTCTATTCCCTAAAAGAAACTTACATGCCCAATGGAAACCAAACCCCCAATTTAGTCATAAAAACAAATCAATTTCACTATGTGCAACATATATATTCATGAGCATTCTTGTGAATCCAAACCAATATTTACAAATATCAAAAGATTCTCAAGTATATACGATTGCATACAACTAAAAAAAATTCAAGTAGAATCAATATATTTCCCAAAATACATAAAAAAAGACACTAAATGGCCTATAGAGTCCACAAAAATTCATGCCATAACAAATAATAACATATCAAAATCCTTTCCAATATTGGGAATTTATTCATCAATAGCACAATTTACCCCTCCTTCGAGTTCTATGCCTTGTCTCTATCTGGAATATCGAATTTTGTCCTCCAAGGACATTAATCAACACCTTATAGTTTTGATGAAAATCCCTAATCCAATTGATAAAATAAGGTATAGAAACTTCCCATGCTTAATAAATGTTTTCACTTGAGTGACGGATACATTCAGGTTAAGTTCAAGACAACGGAGTTCAACAATAGGCTCTACCAACATCAAGATACATGGGGAGGTTGATGTGTTTGATTACATGGAAATCACATAATATCATACATGATAGAATCGAGTGGAAACCTTGCAACCCTATTAAATCTTGAAAACTGTTAATTCTATTGAATTCTAGTTCCCAAACCACTATACACAAATATGCAAAGTCTATCATGGTTATATAGAAAGAGTGCATACAACTAAAATAAAATCAAGTGGAATCCATGCGTGCCCCAAATTACATATAAACAAGATGTTAAATGGCATATAGAGTCTGAAAAACTTCACGTTACAACAAATAATTACATATATCAAAATTATTTCCTATATTGGGATTTTATTCGTCAATAGCACCTTGTGCCCCATCCTCTAGGCTCTATCCCTTGCCTCTACCGAGAATCTTGGAGTTGGTCTTCCAAGGGAATTATTCAACACCCCACATTTTGATGAAATTTCATAATCCAAGCCTTGAAATAAGGTAGAGAAGCTTCCCAATCAACATATACACATGGGACATTTAATGTATGCATCTAGCAATTGAAATTAATAGACATATGAGACATAACTTTAAGATGGAAAAATGTTAAATGTTTATTCTTCAGTGTAAAATTTGTTCAATTTTAAATTGTAAATAGTTCATGATGTTATTTGTCATACACTAGTTTTATATTTCTCATTTCCTAGAGATGTCATTATATCATGTGCATTTTTCTAATGATATCATTATTGTATTTATGATTGCAGTGTGGCTGTTGTGGACCATAATGCAGATTTTTTTAGAGTGACTGGTCATTTGTGAGATATTGGTGCGGATTGGAGGAGTGGATATGAAATTCATCATTCCTTGTGATAATTATTAGAGTCCATTGTAGACACTATCAACAAATCCAACAATGTGTTGTATATCATAGCATCATACAAAGAGAGAAAACAACAAGAATATGTTGATGGATTGAGCTACAATGACATCAAGAAGATGGAAATAACCAAAGCATAAATATATTCAAAATTTAAAATGACTTGGACAAATAACATTCCAGAGACTAGCATACCACATATTTCAATTGAGTGGTGCATTTGTCAACCAATAAGAGATCACTAGATGGACAGATGGTACATGGTTTTTTACATACCCCCACACAACAATAGGGGAGTACCATTGTACTTCCTCTGAAAAATTTATTCAGAGTTTGTGATGTGAAAACATTTCAACTATTTTGACATGTTGGGGTTCTAGGTCGCTAGTAGGGGGATGCCCCAAATCCCTCCCAATGTTAGGCATAGATATGTCGATCGACATATACGTCCACCCCATAAACAACTACTGAGGCCAGAAATTCCTCTTGTACATGATATGACTCCTCAAACATAGGAGGAATTTATGATGCTAGCCTAGATGTTTTCCCACCACACCACATCTATTGACAAAGTAGGGCCCTATTCCTCTAGTGGGATACGTCCATCAGCTTTCAGTGGTAGAGGACCATCTATTGATAGGGATATACTGAAATCCCATGAGCCCCATATTCATACACATGTGTGCATGGCGTGTGGTCAATCCTGCTATGGTCGTGGACCAACACATGGTACCTCTACGATGACAATTGCTCATGTAAGGATATTGTAAAAACTCTAATGTTGTTCAATTTATTTTTTCCATATTGTACACCTATTAAAATATTCTTAATATATACAACTTTTATTCTTTTCGGATCTTGATGCCTCTATAGGGGTTGGTAATGTACCTGGTGTTGTTGTATCTAAGGCGGAAACAACTAACACTAAGGCCATATTTCAACATTTCATTTTGTTAATACATGCCATTTTGTCAACACATATTAGTTCATTAATTTATTAAATGGTCTAATATTTACAATTTTTGAAGTTTCAGGCACTGTATTTTGAACAAGATGCAGGAGACTTTGATACTAGTGAATTCCCCTCAAGTAGCTTCTATGATTACCTCAGGAATGTAAGTACATGGTTTATGACTGAATCTTGTTCAAAATATTTTTTCTTATTGTATTCCTTTATAGATTGTTAATATTGATCATTTTTAACTTGTAGGTGTTATCTGGGTCTGTACAGGGGTAATAAATTGTCAGCAGCGATCCCTCCCATGGGAGAGATATGTCCCAGAAATAGGTAAGTATATTAAACCATGTTAGTTTTTTAGTACATTTTATTTCAATATCCATTCATGTCCATTTATAACTATGACAACAATGTATGATTGTAGGCATCAACACAAATCCCTACACCATCGATTTGGTTTGGATCTCCATGTAGTCCAAATGTAGAGAAGAGTTTTGTCTACACTTGATGACCCTCTTCTATAGAAAGAGCGGGTGTCCATGATCATGGACCAACATATTTCACAGTAATGTAAACATATCCTTCGATGATAGTTGTTGGTAAGCTTTCAATTCACTCCACAACTTGTTTTTCTTAATGTTTTTTTCAAGTGTTTAGAGCATCACGATGGGGAGTCCTACATTCCAGACCTTTGTGGGGTTTTTAATTATGCATTTATTGTTGAATCTACAATGGGGATAAGTCACAAAAATGTATCTACTTGAATAATTTTATACACGCACGATTCATTTGAATTGTGTTTGCAGAGGCATGATGTCTAAATATTTTAGAATTTGGTGAATGTAGCCTCACTCTGGTCCATTAGTGCATGTGACCAAGGTTAATGTTCAACATATGACTCCACTTACTACTAAATAAATCCGGTCTCCTGACCCACAACAATTGTTTTCGGTCAGATGTTCATTAATTACAAAATTGGTTAGTACTTTCTAATGCACACATGTTGATAATTGTTGAGATAAATGAAATAGTTTATTTTATTTGCAGAGCACCATTGAAGTGAGTCTCTCAACAAGGATGAGGATACCACATACATATATACCTCGAATAGATTCAGTGAGTGTTTGTTTTATGTAATTGAGTTGTATTTTAAATTTTCAAATTTTGTTCGTGCTTCAGTATTAGTTCAGTTACCTGATCAAGAAATGTGATCTTTGACTTGCAATCGCTAGAGATGCACAGTGGTCATGGACATAGGAAACAAGCATCACACTCGGGAAAAAATAAGAGGAAGTTAGAGTTTTGATGTGTCATTCTAGGATATATTTGTACTTTTGTGTACAAGAGAAAGTTAGAGTTTTGATGGATGGTTTAGAACATATGTACTTCTGTTTGCATCTACATCCTTTATATTTTTGATTCATGTACATTGAAAAGCCATCTAAGGGTCGTGTATTTTAGTATTATAACTTCCATGATATAATATATATTTCATATTGTCTCTTGGCATATTCCCAGTTCAATCTTATGTGTGATCATACATGTGTGGCTAATAATGTTTCTATGTAATGTTTCCAATTTTTTTATAGTTTTAAGAATTGCATGGAGATATCAGTGATAAATTGGGAACAATGCTCAATTACAACAATGTGTAATGACAACAATGCACAATAATGTACATTTAAATTTTTCTTGACCATGATCCAATTGCATATACAATGTTAAATTAAAACGATTAGATTATATTCACAACAATGCACATTTACAACATGTTATTGACCACAATTGAATTATAGGAAATTGCATGTGAAATCATACAAGTGATGCACCTAATCCACACAATTTTTTATCACACTTAAAACCTACACAATAATAAAATAATACAACTAAGTATTAATCCCTTTATCATAAACCCCATTCACAACCCACCAACAACACACAAACCATTTTTATCCTAACCCACTAATATTGTTAACCCTAACCACCTAATGCATCTCATGTTTCACCTCATCGACATAATAAGCCAATGTACTCAAGCAACACACATAAGGAACAAACCAATCTAACTTTAAAGGATGCAGATAGATGAAACACCTATGAAACACACTTATTTATCAGACATAGGTGATTCTTATCTTTTACCTTGACCCACGCAACCCCCTCTAACTCTAATCGATATAGCTTTAACCCCATTTATGAATAACCCACTACCCCCATAACCCCCAACACATAACCTACTAATAATCCTAACCCTAACTTCCTAATTCAATTTGCAACATACCTAACACACATAAGCACCCAACACACCTATGAACCTGACCCAACTAATTGGAACACATAAGCACCTTTCCCACATAAGAACCTAACAAACATTTAAAGGACGCAAAAATTTGGCACTCCTAAGTGATGCACTTGTATGGCTCACATGAATGAAATTGGTGTTTGGCATGACGACTTTCATCTAACGAATATATGGGATGCACATATATCATCTACAAAAAAATACATATAGGTCATGCATGATCAACGACATATAATAAACCATATGTATGAATAACTGTATACCCCCCAAAAAATTACAAATGACTTGAATACTTGTCAAATGAAAATGAAAGAGATTAGCAAGCCTAACAATATATTTTTCTCAAGTGGATCCTAAGAAACCACAAGGACAAGTAACTTAATGAAAGTGCCAAATCTAGCAAGTATTAGAGGGATATCATCGATGAAACATCACCTTCATTTTTTATATGGAACTTTGAATTCTAAAAAACAACATTAATTGCTCAAGATGCAAATATAGTGGAACATTAAGGACACATCAAATGATGTGGAACACTAAGGACATATCAATGTATTAAAAGTTCAATGTGTTTGGTTTTATTGACACTCTTTGGATGCCTAATTATAGAATATAAAAAATTAACACACCCTTACAAAGCAAAACCCTAGTTTCCAAAATTGTCCTATAAGGCAATCCCTGGGCCATGGAACCCCTAGTACTATCCTGATATCTTGAATAGAGTGTAGTCAATGATTCATATATCCAAGCCACGATTATCATTCTATGGAATGTTTAAGCTTTCCTCCAAATGGTTTCAGGGACACGTGTTGAATCCCTACACGGGGCATAGAATTCCAACCGTGCAACCAAACTAGATTTCAGTAAGCCATGTAAGTGTTTTTAGGACCACTTGGACACACTAGCCATAAGTTATCAATCAAGGAATTTTCAAAAGTTGACCCTATGTGAAAAAATTGCACATTCCCTTACTTAGCAAAACCCTAGTTTCCAAAATAGACCTAAAAAAGAATCCATGGGCCATGGAAATAGATGAGAGGGGCACTCCTAGAACTATATATATGTGTTGAATCCAACAGAGTCGAAGGTTTTCCGATCTTAGCCATGATCATCATTATATGGCATGTTGACGCTCACCTCCTAGAATTGTTCATGGACACATGTTGAATCCCTAATTGGGGCATAGAATTACAACCATGAAACAAAACTGGGTTCTAGAAGATCCTATAAGTGTGTTTAGGTAGGTTTCACATGGGAATGCTAGCCAAAAGTTCTTGATCGAGGAATTTGAAAAGTTGATTCCTTTGTGAAAAAATTGCACATTCCCTTACTAAGAACAACTTTAGTTTCCAAAACAAACCTAAAAGAGGATCCATGGGCCATAGAACTATAGGAGAGGGGAACCCCTATCCCTATCCCAATCTATTGAATATGACAGAGTTGACAGTTCGTTGATACGAGCCATGATCACCATTCTATAGCACATTGAAGCTCACCTCCTAGAGGCTTTCAGGGACACATGTTGAATCCCTACATGGCGCATAGAATTCCAACCGTGTAACAAAAATAGGTTTTGGGAGGTCCTACAAGTGTGTTTAGGCATGCTCTACATGTGAACACTAGCCACAATTTATGAGTCAAGGAATTGGAAACATTAACCCCTATGTGTAAAAATTGCACATTCCCTTACTAAGAAAAACCCTAGTTTTCAAAATCTACCTAAAATATGATCCTTGGACCATGGAAGTAGAGGAGAGGGGCACCTATAGCACCATCATGATGTCCTAAATCCAACATATTTGACTGTTCGTAAATCCTAGCCACACATAATTACATGGCACGTTGAAGCTCGCCTCCTAGAGGTTTTCAAGGACACCTATTGAATCCCTACCTAGGGCATAGAATTCCAAACGTGCTACAAAAATGTGTTCCAGGAGGTATTGGAAGTGTGTTTAGGAAGGTTATATGTGGTAATTCTAGCCACAAGTTATTGGTAAAGGAATTTGCAAAGTTGACCCCTATGTTAAAAAATTGCACTTTCCCTTACTTATAAAAACCCTAGTTTCCAAAATAGACCTAAAATATTATCCCCGCCCATGGAACCAGAGGATATGGGAACCCCTTGTACTATCCAAATGTCCTGAATCCAACAGTATCGACGGTTGATCAATCTGATTCACAGTCATCATTAGATGGAACATTGAAGCTCACCTCCTAGAGTATTTCAAGGATGTAATGTCCCATTTTTGGAAATTTTATCAAAATGGCCAATTCTTCAATTCTTTCACAATGTACTAAAATTCATCTTCTTACAACTCTAGTTATATGGATTCAATTTATCCAAAATTCCTCCAATTGATATCAAACTTGGTGAGGATTGTCCTGAGGTGTGATGGGACATATTAGAAAATATATAAGACATATAATCAACTGATATACCCAACCATGGTCTGAAATTTTCAATGGAATAAGTTTTGAGACAAGACTAGTCAATTTGGGAGGTGGAAATCCCCCCTAGGTCCTGGAACAAATCTCTTCACAACACTGTACAACCTTCACTAATGGTGGGTATGATTTATTTATATGTTATCAGACATTAATTAAATTATATTTGAAGCATCATATGTGGTTTTGGTGTCGAATAGGTATCCAAGGGAACTCCATGAATTTACTAGTAATTTTGAGGTTCCAACCCCCAATGGTAGATGACTCTAAATAGATCCAAATGTTCTCGAATTGTAGAAGAAGGTGTATGAGTGACATAATAACTTAATTATAATTTTCAGGTTTATATTATTTCCTTCCAATTACTTCTGCAAGTCTATATCAAATTCTGAATAAGATAGATGCTTTAACTAGCAATTTTGGGGCTCAAATCCCCCCTGGGTAATTGTCGGAATGGCTTCCCAAATGTGTATAAACTCACTCAAATTCTCAAATTAAATAAGGGAATATGTATAATACATTATCAGAGACTCATATGCATAACCAATCGAACTCCCATGGCTGTTATCACTTCTTTCAATCAGATATAAAAAAAACTAGTTTTGGACCCTTGGGGAAATGAGATGTAGTTTTCTCCAATTGCTATGAAATTTGACCCAATAGACAAAAATTATCATTTGATGAATATGAAACCCCAAATATTATTTAATTACAGTCCCTTCATTCATAAATCATCAAAATTTTACACATCGATTCAAATCTATCAATATTATAAGAGTTTACAACAAGGATATGGGGAAATGGCACTGTTTCTTTATTATTGATCAATAATACATGATTTTTCATGGTATTTAGACCTGAAAAATTTCTGAATATATATATAAGATAATTTACATCAGAAAACAAAATACCAGAGCAAGAGTATCTCCCTGAAACAAATAAATGGCTCACCAAGTGTGCCTCACTCCACTGGGCTAAAATATGGTGAAAGAATGTGAGATGGGAGGGGGAATGAGATGAATCCTGAAGTGTACAATAGATTCTGTAGCTGCACATATATATTATAACTCCATTTAATATCCTTGAAAGACCTGACTGGCCTCTCCAATCACCAATTATGATGGGAATCTTTCACCCTCAAAATTGGCTCAAGCATGAACTAGTCAATCACTAGCCCTCTCTCTTCACAACAACAAATTTAAAAAATGATCAAAAATATATTTCCCATGGCTTCTCCCTATATTTTATAAAAAATAATAGTCTCCTCAGATTCCAAATACATCCATAAACCAAATCCATATCGAATTGGTGTGGCTTCTCATGCTATGCCATGTGGCCTCTCTCTTCACCTTCCATCTTCTCCCATATTGAGTAGGAACCCATTGGGGTTCTCCAAATCACATGAGAGCTCTATTGGATGCTCTATTTCGACTTGATATATCAGAGATGTCAGATTTCAGCCTTCATATATGACTTTTTTCATAACTGTCGTAGAATCTCCATCATTGGTGTCATAGATGTCATAAGTGTAAGGGGAATCTAGCCAAGTGTCCATGAAACTCCCCATTTGTATATTCATTTCTCATGCAAGTTACACTTCATCTTAGACCTATGAAGTATATGGAAAATTATATTGACCTTATAATCCATCCAAAACATTAGGCTTTCCATAGATTTGAGATTGCAAGAGGTGGATGCCATTTAACATAGGAATTCTATCTTGAGTGGGCCCCATACTCTCCATATGTCTCCATTATTCCTATCCATTTCATTATTCACTTCCATTAATTTAATTGAACTTATTAAATAAATATTTTATTCCTTCTAATTTCTAAACATGATTTATTGTCCCCCTTATTCCAAATCTCAAAGCTTCCACCCCTAACCTAGGAAACTAGTGATTTTCCTCCTTGGCAATTATTGACCTTTAGCATCATTTTGAAAACTTTCATGAATTTGGAAAATTTTATTTGGCCATTGTGACCCAATGCAAAATTTGGGACTGTTAGAATAATCA
>LPNX011091026.1:66765-89786 GCA_001517045.1 Pseudotsuga menziesii | reverse complement strand
GGGGGAATAGGGGGGTTAGTATGAATTAGAGGGGAGATGGGATATGTGTGTGTGAGCGAGAGAGAGAGAGAGAGAGAGAAAGAGATAGAGAGAGTAGAGGGGGGTGATAGTGGTAGTGGATGACCTATGGATGTTTGTGGGTTTCTCTTTGTGTGTGTGTGTGAGAGAGAGTCATAGAGAGAGAGAGAGAGAGAGAGAGAGAGAGAGATCTAATGGGATGATGGTGTTTTAGGGGGTCCTGGAGATAGTGGGTGGGTTTAGGTGTAGTTGGATGAGTTGGGGAGTGAGAGAGATGTTAGAAAATAGGACCATAGAGCAATAACATATATACAGTTAAATCAATAAACAAGATGAAAAACACATTAAAACATTACAAAGAGACACATATGTAACGTGGTTCACCCAAACGATGGGCTACATCCACAAAGAAATTTCCAGTCCTTTTATTACAGTCCAGAAAGATGAAGGGATAAACCCTACAGAAAAACCATTGCACTTCCTCTTCATGCTCTCATAGTCTCTCTTCCAATACAATACAATACCATACTTAGTCGTTTTACAATGCTTTCTTTTATATGGGAAATACAATGGGAAAATTCTAGGGTTAACCCAATACCATGGGTCCACAATACTATTGGCCAACACACATCCCAAATTTTTTTATCGCAGGCTTCGCCCACAAACCCCAAGGTAGGGGGAATGAGTGTATAGTACACCTGGGTTACAAACACAAATGAATAATATCTCTAGATTTGGAATATTAGGCTCCACAACCAACAATATCCCACTTGGAGACTGATCACAACAACTCCACCCCTACTGCAATTTCTGGATTATGCTCTGGACCTTGAACTTGGCAAGTTTCTTATTTTCACCTTCATGCTTGAAGGCCAACAGAAACTAAGCAAGAACTCAGTTTCTTTCCGGTTATTCCCTTTGTTAACATTTCTGTAGGATTCTAGCTAATATGTATCTTTTCCAGTTTTAATACTTCTTAATCTAGAACAAATCTTATGAAGTGGTACTTGAGTTGTATATGTTTAGTCCTCGAATGAAAGGCTGAGTTCTTTGCAAGATGAATGGCACTCTGGATATCACTGTACAGCCTACTATTCTCCTGCTTCTTACCCAATTCTTCCATGAACCTCTGCAACCAAATCATCTCCTTAATAGCCTATGTAGCAGCAACATACTATGCTTCCGTTGTTGAAAGTGCAACAACCTATTGCAGCTTTGAAATACAACTTACTGTTGTTCCACCAACAGTAAACACATACCCTATGGTGCTCCTCCTGTTGTCTTTATCACCAGCCATATCTGCTTCAACATACCCCTGTAGAACAATGTCTGAACCTCCAAAACATAAGGCATGTGAAATGGTACCTCTCAAATACCTGAGAATCCACTGTACTACTTTCCAATGCTCTTTACCTGGATTATTCATATACCTTCTCACAACTCCCACTACATGTGCAATATCTGGTCTTGTGCACACCATGGCATACATCAAGCTTCAAACCATTGATGAATAGGGAATCTGGGACATGTAATTTATCTCTTCCTGTGTCTATGGACACATATCCTTGCTTAGTTTGAAATGGTTGGCCAAAGGTGTACTGACTGGTTTTGCATTTTTCATTCTAAACCTCTGCAACATATTTTCTATGTACTCACCTTGAGACAACGTCAATTTGTGATTTTTCCTGTCTCTTGTTATTCTCATACCAAGGATTTGCTTTGCAGAACCCAAATCCTTCATCGCAAATGATTTAGCTAGTTTTATTTTGAGCACATTTATATCCTACATGTTAGACCCTGCAACAAGCATGTCATCCACATACAATAACAAGATAATATATCTTCTATTATATAGCCTCTTGAAATAAACATAGTGGTCAGAATGACATCTATCATAACCTTGTTATGTCATAAACTTATCAAATTTTAAATACCATTGCCTTGGAGGTTGCTTCAAGCCATACAAGCTCTTCTTCAACCTGCAAATCAAATTTTCCTTCCCTTTGACCTCATACCCTTGTGGCTGCTGCATATAAATCTCTTCCTCCAAATCCCCATGGAGAAAGGATGTTTTTACATCTAACTATTCAAGATGCAAATATTCTACCACCACTAGACTTAAAATAGTTCTAATTGAAGTCACTTTAACAATAGGAGAAAATATTTCATCAAAGTCTATAGCTTTCTTTTGTGCAAACCCCTTTACAACAAGTCTAGCCTTGTACTGCTTCTTGCCTCCATCTTATTCCTTCAACCTATAAACCCATTTATTCTGCAATGCCCTTTTTTATGCAAGCAACTTAACCAGATCCCAAGTCTGGTTTCTTACCGATGAGTCCATCTCCTCATCCATGCCTTGCTCCCACTTCTTTCTAGTTTCTATCTGCATTGCTTTTTAAAAACATTCTGGTTCACCAGAATCAGTCATCAATAAATAATACAGTGAAGGAGAGAATCGTTCAGGGGGTCTACTTAACATGGTATAATTTCTTACAGTTGCAGGAGTTTTAGGTACCTGCTGCTGCTTTTGATTTTCTGGTGCTTTCAGAAATTCATTTTCTTTGATTTCATCAAGCACTATGTACTATGTGTTTTCCTTTTCTTCTCTCTTTCCCTGCAACTGATCTTTGTACATGTCCTTTTCGTTGAATACTACATCTCTACTCCTAATGATTTTGCAATTTTTAAGATCCCATAAGCAATAACCAAAATCATCAACCCCTTATCCAATAAAGGTACATTTCTTGGATCTAGCCTCAAGCTTTGTTCTATCATCTTTATCAATATGGACAAATGCTCCACAACCAAAAGTTCTCAGAAATGAGTATTTTACCTGTTTATCAATCCATGCCTCCTCTGGAATGCTGCCATCCAAAGCACTTGAAGGCCCTCTGTTTATTAAATAAACAATAGTGTTTACAGCATTAGCCCAAAACTGTAAGGGAAATCTTGCATGCAATATCATACACCTTGCACGCTCCATGATCATTCTGTTCATCCTTTCTGACACACCATTTTCTTGTGGTGTTATAGGGACTGTCTTCTCTCTGCGAATCCCATTGTGTGAACAATAACTATCAAACTCCTTGCTGCAGTACTCACCTCCATTATCATATCTAAGACATTTCAACCTTTTTCCTGTCTCATTCTCAGCCAAAGCTTTCCACTTCTTAAAATTATCAAACACATCAGATTTTTTTCTCATGCAATAAACCCAAGTTTTTCTAGTTGCATCATCAATAAAAGTAACATATTAACAAGAGCCACCAAGAGATTGTACTTGAGTTGGTCCCCATACATCTGTATGGGCAAGCTCTAACTTTTCACTCTTCTTTTGTTTCCCAACCCTGAGAAATCTAACTCTCTTCTATTTTCCATAAACACAGTTCTCATAGAATTCCAAACTTACCTGCTTCAGATCTGGAAGTAGTTTCCTTGAGTGGAGAATCTGCATCCCCTTCTCACTCTTGTGGCCAATCCTATGATGCCAGAGTATCGCACTTGTTTCTGTGGAAGTTACAGAGATAGAATAATCAGTATTATGAGGACATAAATATAACATACCTATCCTATCTCCTTTTGCAATTACCATTGATCCTTTAGTGATATTCCAACACGTTGCTCCAAATGTAGACAAAAAGCCGCTATCTCCCAACTGCCCTGTTGAGATCAGATTTCTTTTCATAGCAGGAATGTGACTTACATCCTTTAGAATCCATTCACTTCCATTATTTAACTTAATCCATACCTTACCCTTTCCAACAATTTTACATGGTTCATCATCCCCCAATAGCACATGCCCAAAATCACCTTGAATATAATCATGAAATAATTTCCTATGGGGTGTAGCATGAAATGAAGCCCCTGAATCTACTACCCAGTAATCAGTAGTATTATAGAATGCAAGAATCAAAGCATCTTGTAACACATCACCTGATACATTCGCTTCCTGATTAGTCTCTTGCTATCTGTCTCCTTTTTTCTTTGGAGCTCTGCAGTCTTTCTTCAGATGTCCTTTCTTACCACAGTTCCAACACTTCTTTTTTTTCGAATCTAGACTTGGATCTACCCTTTTTAGACTTGCCATGATTTCCTGGGCTCCTTCCTCTCTCGTTTTGTCTCCCTTTGCTCTCCATGGTCAACGCATTTCCTGATGTCTCACCTGTGGTTTTTCTTCACATTTCCTCGCTAAGAGTAACACCAACAACATCATCAAATTCAAGAGTGTTTGAACTAGGGATAGAGTTACTTACAGCCATGACCAAGCTATTCCATATTTCTGGAAACGAGCACAAGATTAGAACATCCCTAACCTGATCATCAAATTTCACTTTTACATAACTTAACTGACTGGTAAGTGTATTAAACTCATTTAAATGGTCAGCAACAGATCCACCTTCCAACATCTTCATTAAAAATACCTTGTTAGAAGCTAAGGGTTTTTCATAGAGCTTACTCAATGCGCTCATCACACCCTCTGTTGTTTTTTCTTTTGAAATATTGAAGGCCACCGACGAATCCAGGATAGCCGTATTGTTCCTAGTTCCTTTCTATCAAGAACCTCCCATTCTTCATCCTTCATAGCCACCGGTTGTTTTTCTTTTCTACCAAACGGCAGGTACAGATCCTTTTGGTACAGATAGTCCTCCATTTTCATCTTCCATAACTAATAGTTTTGGCCATTAAATTTCTCGACCCTAAACTTTCCTTCTTCCTCCCTTGCTCCCACTCAAACTAGGAACCCTTCTTTCCTACGATTTTACCAACCAAATAGACCTTTTGGCTCTGATACCAATTGTTAGAAAACAAGACCACAGAGCAATAAAATATATACAGTTAAATCAATAAACAAGATGAAAAACACATTAAAACATTACAGAGAGACACATATATAACGTGGTTCACCCAAATGATGGGCTACGTCCACAAAGAAATTGCCAGTCCTTTTATTACAGTCCAGAAAGATGAAGGGATACACCCTGCAACAAAACTGTTGTACTTCCTCTTCACGCTCTCACAGTCTCTCTTCCAATACAATACAATACCATACTCAGTCGTTTTACAATTCTTTCTTTTATAGGGGAAATACAATGGGAAAATTCTAGGGTTAACCCAATACCATGGGTCCGCAATATTGTTGGCCAACACACATCCGCAATACTATTGGCTGAAATAGAAGCAACTGTGCTACCTGTGATCAGTAATTCATCAACATATAAAAAAATAATAATAAAATGACCATCATACTATTGTACATACACATTTTGATATGATATACACCTTCGGAATTTTCGCGAGAGAAGGAAGCAATCCATCTTGGAATACCACTCTCTTAGGGCTTGTTTTAACCCATATAGTGACTTCTTTAGCTTGCAAACCAAAGATGGACCAGAGATGTGGCCCTCAGGATGATTTATGTATATCTCTTCATGAATATATCCATGCAGAAAGGATGACTTAACATCCATATGATGCACTTCCCAGTGCTTAGATGCTGAAATTTCCAAAACTAGGCGGATGGAGTCCATTTTTGCAACTAGTGCAAAAGTCTCATGGTAGTCCACACCTTGGACCTGGGAGAAAACTTTTTCCACTAGCCTTGCCTTATATTTGTAGGTGCTTCCATCTGTAGAAAACTTAGTCTGAAACACCCACTTGCATTGAACCAATTTCCTTCTCGGAGGAAGAGAAGCTAGCTCCCAAGTAGTGTTTTTCTGAAGAGAATTCATCTCTTCATCCATGGCAACTTGCCATATCGGATCCTTCCAATCATGGTCGTAGGAATTTGGTTCTGAAATTATCATCAAATAACAAGACTCAGACAGCAAATAATCAGGACAAGAAAGTGTAATACCTTCTCTTTGGAAATCAGACCGGGTTCTCCTTGGATCATCCGGATTTCCAATGTTATCTTTTGTAGAGGAGAGTGTCTTTCAGGCCCATGTTGGGAGATGATTTTGTGCTTCAAGTTCTGATTCAGAATCTGATGTTTTCTATACAATGATATCAGAAATCCGAGGATCCAAATCAGGGTCATCACCCCCAATTTCATCATCCAAATATTCAATAGAATAGGAAGGAAATTCAGCAGTTTTCTCCTTCACTAGTTCCACCTCCTGAAGAGGCTCATCGAACTTGACACTCCTTTTGATGACGATCTATTTTTTTTTATATCCAGCAGCTTGAAACCTTTTGATTCATCAAGATACTCAATAAGAGGAATTCAGGCCCATGCAGTGGACCCAAAGACCCACATGTTTGACACATCCCTCCTTTGATTTCGGGCAGTTGCAAATCCCTCCTTTTATTAAGTGGAATTCGGGCCCATGCAGTGGATCCAAAGACCTGCATGTTCGACACATCCAGCTTGTGTCCGAAGTATGCTTCAAAAGAGGTCTTCCATTTCATGGATGAATGTGTCACTCTGTTTTGAATGTATGCTACAGCATGCATGGCTTCAGCCCACAAATTTGCAGCCAACTTCTATGATTCCAACATACAGGTGGTCATCTCCTTGAGAGACCGATTCTTCCTTTCCACTACACCGTTCTGCTGGGGAGTGTAGGGAATTAAATGTTGGACCTAAATACCAATTTGGGAGCATATGTGCAGCGATTCATTACTGACTTGATCCCCACCATTATCATATCTCAAGGTCTTGATCTTAAGCCCAGAGGCATTCTCAATCAAGGCCTTCGGTTCAGTGAATTTTTCACATACTTCAGACTTATTTTTGAGAAAGAAGACCCATGTGTACCTGGAAAAATCATCATTAAAGGTTATAAGATACCTTGATCCATTCATGGATGTGATAGGCATGGGACCGCAAATATCAGAATGTATCAGCCCCAAGATGCATGTAGCTCAGTTTGCCTTCCCCCGATCAAACTTGTGCTCAGGGTGCTTTCCAGCAACACAGGCCTTGCAAATTCCAGTGGTTTCCTTGATGAACGGGAGGCCTTCAACCATGGAGTTTTTCTGTAATTGCTGCAAATATTTGAAATTTATATGGCCAAACCTCTCATGCCATAGTATACTAACTTCATTTCCATGAGTCAACAGTGCGGTGGGATTTGCATCTACCACAAAGTGGGAAAACTCATAGGATTTTGCATGATGGTTTGCAAGGCCTTTAGCCACAAGTTTCCCGGATGCAAGTTCCATTATCTAAACATCATTCAGGCTGAAAGATACTCTCTTAGGCACTCCTCTATGTGTCATCTGATAGACACTAAGGATATTTGATGCTAGAGACGGTACATACAAAACATTTGAAAAATAGCCATTCTCAAGATCAACTATACCTTATCCTTCTGAAATGATGGTGGAGTCATCTCCCTGTCGATGGGGATGGATTTTACGGTATCCAAAGATGAGAAGGATTCTATTTCGGCCATCATGTGTTTCAAAGCTCTAGAATCAATCAAGAGTGCTTTGGACTTCGAAGTGCTTGCCATGAGGGCATGACCTCTTTCATGTTGTGGTTCCCGATCTTGTTGATCTCTCCTCCGAAATATTTTCAGAATATTGATGTGATTTCTCTCAAGGAGAGGGGTAGCTTCATCAAGCTTCTTCTTCATGCAGGCCTGTTCAGGGTGGAATCCCTTCCCGCAGTATGAACACTTGAATTTTTCCTTTCCATGATGCCCTTTTCCTTTGTTCTTCTTTGAGGCGGAAAACTCATCATGCTGTTGGTTTTCAACTTTAGGCTTAGGAGCTTCAAATTTAGTTTTTGGGTTCTTCTGCTGCTTTCCGTTACCCTTCAAATCTTTGGGCCTCGAGACATGGAGGGCTTCATCACAGGAGGATCTGATGTTCCCCATCTGGACAAGCTTATCATGTTCACTTGTTAGGGACTCAATGAAGGCATTGAGTGTAGGCATCTTCCATCCAAGGGTTGTGAACTTCCCCGCATAGAATGTAGATACACAAATTGAATAATTAGCTCCAATTTTGGAGAGTATGGCGAGGATGAGCTAATCATCCTCCTTCTCCAGTTTGCATTGCTTCAATAGTAAGACAATGTGCTTGAACTTTGTGAAAACGTCATTCAAGGTATCGAAATTGGAAGGCTGGAGAGACATCAATTCATTTTCGAGATGGTAAACTCTCAAATAATCCAGCTTTCCATACAGGGTTTCCAATTTGTCCCAGATTTCCTTTGGAGTCTTCAATACCAAAACATGGAATAGAAGATCCCAAGAAACAGAGAGGCATAATAATCTGAATGCTTCATCCTTCTTTTTCAAAAATCTAGCTTTGTCTGTCACAAGAGCAGGATCTTCTTCAGTGTCCATAGTGACCCTATAGAGTCCTCTGGCACGTAGCTAGATCTCCATGTCTCCTTTCCATGAGTGGAAATTGAACGGAGTCAAGAGTTCTACGGAAGAAGCCATCTGAATCTGCTGGAGCGAATGCTTTCACCTGTTAAAAACTTGAAAATCACAACAAAAAGGGCACCATAAGGTTGGACAGCCTACACATTTTAGGATTTCATCATACCCAACATAGTCAATCAAGTAAGCTTGATCAACAATTTCCTTACTTGGGGTATTAAGTGGTAATCCTTGGCTTCTTGTGCAGTGATGGATTTTTGAGCTATTGCTCAATTTTCATGCAAGATCTATCAAAAACCTTGTTTTTGAGAGACATGAGCTTCGTCCTACCGTGAGATATGATACCATATTAATTTGTCATAGTGGTCTAGGAACTGAAAACACAGTCTCACAAAGAATACAGACAGATAATCATAAAATTGGAAAAATGGTGCTGCAATGGAAGTAGCAGCTCTATATAATCAAATGAATAATGAATAATACAATACAATGATCATGCTGCAAGCATGAATGACAAAGCAATTCTAATTCCCAAGGAGGTCATTCGAATTGAATGAGTGAGTCTATCATAACTGAATGTAAGCCACAGTCAACACTCAAGTTAACCACTGATCAAAACCTTAATTGACTCAACTGAGCCCTAACTGAAGTTGAAGTGCAATAAATGACTGAGTCTAACTAAAAGTAGCTCAGACACATGTCACTGCAAGCTAACCAACAAGTGGTAGTGCATCAATGACTCCAATGAACCCCGATGAGGTCAACTGAAGTGTAACTGACCATCAGAAGTGGTTGGAGGCACCCCTGTTGACTCCAGTTCATTAAATAATTAATAAATAATCAATTTAATGAAGGAAGGCACCTTCACTACTTTGTTTAACTGATTGTAACCATTAGTTAGCAATATGGGGCAAAAATGACACTTAGATCACCCTCGAAGTGCTCCAGTTAGCCTCCTCGACTAAAGGTAGGCGTGGGTGTTCTCATGCTGATGTCATCTAGTGCTCCTCTGATGTAAATTAAGTCAATAAAACTTAGGATAGTGGTTTAGCTAGGCCAAATTGAGTGTGTATGGTGGTAAATGTCTCCAACAGTTCTATAATTTCTCACGGTATCTATAGCACTACATTTGTGAATAGGTATAACTTTGATAACTTTCTATTATGAACTAAAAAAATTCCATAAGGATGGATTGAGTATATCCTTCATAACTAGTGCATACAGATATAGGCTTGAACCCATTAGAAAATTTAAACTATGTGTCTTTCCATTGGAAAGAGGATTAATCCACACCAATATATCTTCTTTTTCAAAAAAAACTCTATTTCCTTTTCCTGAGAAATCCATGTTGGAACCATTTCCCTTAAAACAATTGTCATAAAGTTTGCATGCAATCATTTATTCTTCATTTATCTTCCCAAATAAGGCATTCATGAATTTAGTCTTGTCATAAAGTTTGCATGCATATGCAATCATTTATTCCTCGTTTATCTTCCCAAATAAGGCATTCATTAATTTAGTCCTTTTCTTTCAATATTATTTTGTATGATGTGAGGTTATTACTAATACCATATTATTTTAAGAAAATAATTTGTTCCTCCATATGATTTTTTTTACTCATTTATCCAATGTTTCCCCTATGTAAAAATTGTACTTGAAATTTTTTCACAACAATTTTTGCATTCTTCATCATAACAATCATTTAGAAGGTCTCTTTTTATGATTCCTCTTACAATATTGAAATAATTTATCATTCACCCATACCAAAATTTTCGCTAATATAATGTTCATTTCTTTGAAACAAATAAGCCACGTGACATTGTTGATTGCACTTTATACCTATTGGGAATATACTTCTTTATTTTAGTTGTTTAATCACCATATAAGATATGCAATTGCTATCTATTTTTGTTTCAAATTTAGACTCTTTAATAAGAGATATAAAATGGGTTGTGATGAGGGATTTTGGAATTTTCTGCATCCCAATTCTAAAACTCTCTATTTGGTATATTGGTATTTATGTTGTTCTTTATCGTGCCATCTGTTACCCTTATCCCGTCCCTATTTGTAAAGTGTGTGCTCATTGCTTAATATAATATGGTGTACCATTACAAACCAAAATATCAAATGAAGTACATGAACATACTAAATGTTTACCCATCATTATGGCATCCCCTATATCTATTGAATTACTAGACTAGATCTTAACTCTTATTTATGTCATATCAATTCATTTCATCCATGTAGAATACCTACTCTTTATATGCTTATTTCCTTACATGCAACCTATCCTAGGATTAAAATTTCCAACTAAAATGATTTTCCCACTTGTAAAAGTTATTAAATATATTCTCTTAGGTACACATAACACTCATCCTAAGATATATTGTTATCCTTTTATATAATGGATATTGAGGTGGAACAAAGTAGATGACAACTATGAAAATATCACTACAAGGAAAAAAACTTGTAACAGAGGTTTTTGTGGAACTTCTCTAAAAAAAAATTATGTTCTCTATTTATAATAGAGGTTGGTAGTGAAGGAAGGACGTTAAAGATTTTTGCAGATATTTTCAAAATGTTGTGCTTAAAATGGAGCAATTGCATAATTGTTCTTAAATACATATAGCATCGATGCATAAAACATAAGGAACACCGAAAACATTTATGATTATAAAATACTTAATTATCATTTTTTAATTAAAAAAATGCATATAGATGCTTTATAACAAACACAGAGCATTGGTGCAAGTTGAAAAAAGGTGTTGGATAGGTTAAAACATATCAATTTTTAATTAAAAAAAACTACACATGTGTGATATGGAGAATAACGCACCGATGATTAACAAATAAAAAGGGTCGATAACACCAATTCTTGCTAGCTCATTTGGTTAAGGTGTGGGTCTTGTCAACAGGGAAACTGGGGTTCAATTCCCCTTAGGGGTGAGCTAGTTGGAAGGAGACACCCAAAATACAACTAGTTGAGTGTTTGTGTGGCCCAAGATGGGTGCGATCCTCAAGTGATTTTAATGGCTTATATGCTCCTAGGTCATGGTTTCTTAGACCAAAGGACACTCCCACAAGTGATGGATATTCTAGAAAACAAAAAAATAAGCATCAATAAAAGTTATTATTATAAATGATAAAAGATAGTTTTTTTTTTAATTAAATGCATATAGGTTTTCCATAATACTTAGGAGGAACCGACAGACCTTTTAATGACATACAAGATCATGTTCGAAAATTTTCTTATTCAATAAAAATAATAATTTAAAAAACGAAAAACTTTATCAACATGCCAAATTGCACCAGTGCATACAAAAATAAACAAACACACTTCTGCATTTCTTGTAAGTAGTATCAATAATTGTTATTATTACAAAATCCTAAATATTGGCTTTATTTAAAAAAACTAAAATGTAATAGATGGCCTTAATTGATTATATTTGAACAGTAGTAATAATGGTGTGCTCAGCAAGAACATTTACCAACCTGGGTAAGATTCTTGGAACATTGGTTATATGCCTCCTCAACATGCAAATTCAACTTATCATCCAATGGGAATGGTACACCATGGTTGATCATTGTACTCAATTCTACCTAGAATGGTTGTATGATTGTTTGAGTCCACAACCTTGTTATTAATTATCCCCCAACTATTGAACTTACAGATACATGTATCTATGTCAATATAAATGTAAATTTTGTCTATAATTTCCAACATTCTTAATTCCTAAGTAGAAAGTATATTTACCACCCCCTTTTCCACTTTAGTTGTCTTATACCTGGATTGTAAATCTTTCCCTGTCTTGCTCATGTATTTAGTCATGTTTTTATACAAAATGTTCAATTCTAAATATAATTGGATATGATTCCTTATTGAAGGAAAATAATTTGAAACATGTTCCAAAACATAGTTCTTTTTGTCTCAAATATTCTTAACCATTCTTCCTTCATTGAGAGTTTTTCCATTCCTAAATTTCCAAGATTCTATCTCATCTTTAAGCTTTCCATTTTTTTTTATCTTCATGAAGTTGTTTATTTGATGCATCAAACTTTTTTCCTTGTTTTCTCAATTTATATTGCCTTTTGTTATCTAGATCTTAAGGTCTCACTACACTCATGGAATTTTTCCTAATGATTGTGATCTACTTTGTAAACTCTTGGGTCAGTTATTCAATTATCAATTCAATTGTGATATGGACTCAATGGAAGTATCCTATTAATTTTTGGAAAATACTAGTGTCGACTCTTTATGAAACTCAATGATCTCATGTCTATGGGTGTCGAGCATGGCATTGTCTTATTCTAGTTGAAATACCATTTTCCCCATAGTACCCTGATCAGCCTCTAACACAACAATTATGATTTATATTCTCTTAGTTCGTGCTAATATAGATGCATTATTCCTTCTTAATAAATTCACTCCATCAATATTTTTTCATTGCTCATTTGGCATATGTTGTGTACCTAAAAGTCCAAAGTGTCTATGGTCATAATACCATTTTGGGTTTAAACGCTCATTTTATTCTCCCTTAATATATCTATAGGGTCACAAGTATCCATTGGCTAAACTACATTGGTTTATCAAATCTGATGTCTTTCCTTCTAAGATGAATTAGTGCTAGGTGTTGCAGCCCCCTCAAATGTTGAAGCAAAATCAATGTTAGTCATCTTAAGAAAAGAGAGAGGAAGTGATGTGTGAGGGACATATTCCCCTTCTTGTAGATCACTACTTGGTTCAATTCCTCCTTGATATATTCTCTTAGATAGAAGTATTGTCTCATTTCTAGTTTCCTTCATGATCATTTGAGTAAGAGACCCCATTCTTGACTTTTTCTACTCAGGTTTTTCTTACACAAGCCAATCATCTACCTTCCTTTTACCAAATTTCCTTATATAAATAAGTATATCTTCTTGTAAATGAGAGGGGAATCCTTCCTCTTATTCCTAGGGACATTCATCAAATGTATTCTCTTCTTATTGAGGATGTTTCTCCATTATGTGGGTTTCCCTGCTAGTTGTGAGGATGGATATTTCATGATTGAGACCTCGAGGGATACCCCCTTGAGTTCCCTCTTTAATTATCGGTCCCCATTGATGAGTTATATGAGTCAGGGTGATGAATATTTCAAATATATCTTCTTTCTCAGAAAAAGGTGCATATGGGTATACACCCAATCCTAGTCCTACTAACCTCTTGTCCAACATTATGGTATCATTAATTACTTATCCCTACTTTCCTAATCCTTTATCTTATGAGTATCCCATGGCCTGCATCGTGGGGAGTTCCTTAGAATAAGGCATGGGGTATTTTGGTTGGGGTTCTTCTAGAGTCTCACTAATCCCCTTTTTCTACCTTCCTTATCACTTCCTCCATCGACATTGTTTCTCCCACTACTTCCATTCTCATTATTATGGGATATTCCTCTTCACTGTCATGAAGGTTATCATAAATTTTGTTAAATTCCTCATATTGAGGGAAATCAAGGTATGCCACATATCATTTATTCAAATATGTCTTCATATTACACTAATCTTATGTTATTTGTCTGTTGAATTCATCCTAGTTTACTTTATCATACTCTTTTTAGAGAAGATTTAAAAGCCATGTATTTCTCAGCGACTATAGATCCCTTTATCCTATAAAAGGTATAATAAGTTGGTGTTTTTGGTACTTCAAGGAGAGGATTTGGGAATTCTTGATTTTTTGGCATATGGGGCTCAAGTTCACCACTCATAATAGATTCAACTTCCACATAGGATTCTTTGTTTTCCAATTTCTCAATTTCATGCCTAGGCTCATGGTCTTAGGGGTTTGGTAGTTTTTTCCCCTCTTGCTATCCAATAATTATATGTGGGTCATTCCTACAAGGTTGATCTAAGGGTATATCAAGCCCTTTCAATGTATCTAACTCCTCCTTGATATACCTTTTGTCATTTATTTCATATTCCCATGTAGATACTAAGAAGAATATACTAGCCTTCTTATTTTCCTTTAATAAATGTAGCTCATTTACCATCCTTATATGATTCATGTATTCCAAAAAAAACATCCTAGAGTTTAAAAAACTAGTTAATCCATGATGGGTTGGCTCAATCCCATATAATATGATAACTTTAAAATCAGCTCACAAGAAACAATATCTCCTTTTGGTCATCTCTCCACGCTGCAAATAGGGTCTGACCTCAGTGGGTATCCTATTTGGTTCCTCCCATAGAATTATGGGGTAATCCTTGTACACGAATTATGAATCATATATGATGAAGGAAGACTCAAATCCCCCTTTTTCACTTAAGGAAACTAATCATATACTATGTTAAGTGATCCTCACGTTGTCCTTTGCAAGTTGAGTGATTCAAGGTGATGTGTTTCATGATGGATGAATAGGTATACAAGGTAAGAAGGATACTTGAATACCCCATTAGCGGAGAAATTGGCTAATTGTGATATTTCTCTTGATAAAATGGATTATGCATATATAAAGTTGGGTATGTCCTTTGCATTGTAAGCATATAACATGGCTAGAATCCTCTCATTTATGTCTTTGTTGGTGTTTCTTCCCAAATATAGGGTGAAAATAGAGAAGCATTCTTGATTCCAAGAGGGAAATCTCTTGATATTCAATTGTATAGGAGGAACCTCAATTTGGCCCTAATTTTACTTCAGTCTTGAGAATAATTTTCCCTTTGAGGTTGGTTCATCTTCTTATACTTGTTGGTTTTCACCTCTTGCAATAGAACTACAATGCCCAATGATGTCTCCAACATTTGAGTGATATATAAAAATAATTTATATGTAATAAGGTGGTTTGGAAATTAACAATGATGATCTAGGAGGAGGCAGGTGATAGTACCTGACACATAGCTCTATGAACTCAGGAAAGGGAAAGGTGTGCGAGACAATATTTTGGGCTAGCCCAAAACCCCAGAGAATTCTTTATGATTGTATTAAGGTATATTTCCTTCTGGAAGCTCTAGTGAGATGTTTAGGGATGAGTTAATCATGTGAGGAGTAGAAACATGAGTGATTTCATAAGAAAAGGGAGGGAATTTATATTAAGAGATGTCATTAGTATCATAAAAAAATTTAGCAGAATGAGACAAGGAACTTCTAGTGGTGCCTCTGTGGGCTCTATATAAAGTTACAAATATTCATAGTAGATGGGGGGTAGGTGGAGTTAATAGTGATGGGTTTATAAACAAGATGGACTCACAACTCTTTTTTTAAAGGAATTTATCAAGTTGGGAATTTTAGAAAATTTCCTCAGTAATTCGGAGAGTGAAAACTTCACTTGTGTCACTAGGTATAAGGATGATGATGTTCTGTGTTCAGTTGAAATTTTCTTAGGTGGATTTGTGAGTAAGATTAATTTATTTGGGTTCTATTATAATTGGGGGTTCAAATATATTTTTAGTTTTATAAACCAAGGATATATTCATCAATATCCATGGATATCAACATATAAATGATATTCATAGTTTTCTAAGGGAGATGCCATAATTTTGTAGTCGCAAATAAAGGGACATGTTCCTTTCTATTATTGGTGACTAGGGATGGATTGGTTAATCCTACCTCATGTAATAATTTTATTGGAAAGTAAGTATTCGTTGATATTCAATCTAAGGCGGTAGCGGTGTCCCCTCCCTGGGAATATTCTTTATTCCCTGCATGTGCAATAGGTGGTGGATTCTCCCTATGCACAAATGGATTTAATTATATGTTGTTTCTACAACATCAGGAGTCATTCTCCAAGAATTGTGTTGTAGCAAGTTAAGGACTTGTGTGGTATCAATTTAGGACATTGTGTTGTATCAAGTCCGATTATTTCCTCATGTATTGAGGTGGTATGCATGTATTATGATCTTGTGTTGTATCAAAATTGGAATGCTGTGTTGTATCAAGATTGGATTCTTGTGTTGTATCAAAAATGTGGACTTGTGTTGTATCAAGTCAATGATTGTCATAGACGGTACCCTATGAGAATGGATCTTCAATTATGGCTATGCACTTGTGTTGTATCAATTCATGTGGTTATACTATGTGATATATTACTAGTCATGGTCATTGAGTTCTATAAGTCTCCTTTAGGGATTAAATACCCCTAGAGTGAATTACTTTAGCATATGACTATATGGCTTGGGGTAATATATATGATCATTAGTATGTATGGAATAATTATTTCGAGTATAATATTATAAGATTGATAAATAATACACATATGGACTAGGAATTAATTATTTATTGATAATGATATAAAGCATAGAGAAATGGAAATTGAATTTCCCATGAAAATGTCTATGTGAACTCAAGTTATAAAGATTTAGTAAAATATGAATGCCTCAATCAATGCCTTAATCAAAGAATTAGTTGAACTATTAATGAATGTAATTAGTTAAGTAATGAAGATATTAATGTTCATCAATGAACATGCATCAACTAAATAAATCCATGCAAAATTTAATAATAGAAATTGTGCATGGATGGAACTAAGAGTGAAACATTGATGACACTTCAGTTAGCATGTTAACTAAGTGATTAGCAGTTAGTTAAAGACTGAGTTCAGTCCAAGTAAAGTGAACATTCAGTTCAAGTAAAATTAACATTTAGTTCAAGTCAAGTTAACATTCAGTTCAAGTCAGTTCACTTTCTGTTGAAGACAATGAAAATTTAGTTAAAGATAATTGAGGAAAGGAAGAGCACTATTCTTTGCATGGAGGGAGTTATAGTTAACTCCTCCTTGTGAATTCACTATGTAGTGATCTCAATATGTTTACTAGCCCTCCTATGCACTATATTTTGCATTCTAGGTGTTTTGGCTTATTATTAATATGCTAGGCATATTGCAAGTTCAATACAGTTGCATACAATTGTTTTTGCATGGTTACATTGGAACTCTCTTCTCCATTGTTGTGGCGATATCTCTTATCAGGAAATCTACTTATGTGTTGTAAACCATTCTCTGCAAATCTATATATCATACTCAAAGAATTGTTGGGTTTTTCATCCTCCGTGTTTGGAGGGTTTTCCCATTGTATATCTTGTCTCTTATGGTCGATTGATTTATATGGCTGATTTATGGAGCTGATTTACATGGATGATTTATTTATGAGATTCATATGTGGTTTATATAAATATTGTATGTGGCTGATATTATTATGATATTCACATATGGCTGAGATATTCATATGTGGCTGATTTATGAGATACCTATGTGATGAAATTGATTGATAAAAGTTCTAAAGTTCAATATTCTCCAATTTTTCTCAAAACATCAACATGATATCAAATCATAGGGAATGAAGGAGCTTAGTTTTTTGCAATAGGATAATTCTACATAGATATTAAGGAGTTGATCAAAAGATTGCAGTCATGACGTTGATCTCCATTTGACCATAAGAAATCCTTGAAGGTACTTCCAGCTTCAACACATGGAAGAGAGGATGTTGAATATTCTTGAATAGAATGATCTTGATTCATTCGTGACCACTGTGGTAGAGGAACCTACCACCAATGAAGGGAAAATCAAATTCAATAAGAATAAATCAAAGGACAAGCATATAATCTTTGATTTGGTTAAGGACAATTTCATGCCCATGATCATTCCATTGAATAACAAAAAGGAGTGTTTTGATACACTCACCAATATTTTCAAGAAGGCCTGGAGTCAAGAAGAGGGGTGCATCCAAAGAAAGGTTGTGTACACTAAAGATGATAATATTTAGCACAAGATAAGTTCATTGTATTCATGCCTAAATCTCTCATATAATTATGTTTGTGTCATGTCAAGAAAATGTTTAATGTGGGGCTCATTTAAAAATGACCTATCACACCCGCTTGATGACAAGCTTGGTGAACCTTACAACTTCCAAGCATGGAAGTATAAGTTTTCACTGGTTCTTGAAGAAAATGAATTGGACACCTACATAAGGGGAGAGGTTCCAGTTCCAGAGGGAGATGAGGCTAAGGCCTTACATAAGAAGTACTTGGTCAAGGCTAAGAAGATCATTTCTGATTCAATCAAGGATCACCTTATACCACAAGTGTCTTCCCTAAAGACACCTAAAGAGATGTTTGATTCCTTGACCAAGATATTTGAAGGGAAGAACATAAATCAAAAGATGACTTTGAGAAACCAGTTGAAGAATGTAAAGATCCAGAATGGAGATACCATATAGTCATACTTTACAAGGGTCTCTCAAATCAAAGAACAAATTGAAGCAGTGGATGAAGAAGTAGAGAACGGAGAAATTGTGATAACCACATTAATGGCCTCCCAGGATCATGGTATTCATTCATTCGAGGAATGTGTTCCAAAAGGAAGTGATTACCTTCAACAGACTCTCAGAAGAGCACACACAAGAAGAAGCTCGACTCATAATAAGACAAGAGAAGATGGGAGCAACTGAAGATCAAGCGCTCATGATTCAAAGAGGATCCCTCAAGCGATGAGGATTATGGAGGACTCTTTTCTTGAAGAGCCTCTTATCCATATTAATAAATTGGATAAGAAATGATGTTGTTATGAATGAAGAAGACAATGAAGCTGAAAGGATTCTACCCATGAAACAAATAAAGATAAGTATTCAATTGTCATTTCATGATATTGTTTATACTCAGTTGATGTATTATGCATGATAGAATGTTTGCATTAATGAAAATATACTACTAATATGCATGTGATGGGTAAGCAGCTCATGGTTCTATACAACTCTCCATTTCTACTTATCTAGAATGAAACCTCTTTGCTGACATATTGGATTAGTGCACAATATCAATGATGTCTTGGTAGAGATGGAAGCCATATAGAATGTTTCCGTGAGATATGGATGAATGTTGTATTGGCTAAAATAGTTGCATGATTATATATTTATGCATAAAAATTTTCCATTGTGAATATGCCTTATGAAATGCTTCTAACCATAAAACTGGTGCATTTGACTTGTAGGAAAGATCGCATACAATCGCCTTCAAGAAAAGAAGGATGAGACTTGTTCTGAATAAAAAGCGACGACAGTTCGATCCAAGATGAAGAATAATATGATGATGCTTTAAAAGAAAGAAGAGGTCTCAGAAACAGTGTAGTTATGTGACACTGTTGAACGACATCATTGATGTAGAGCCTTCCAACTATGAAGAAGTATCCAAGAAGAAAGGGAAAGAGAGTACCATTTCAAGAAGAATGATGTCTAGGATGCAGTATTGAGACCTAAAGGGAAGTCCATAATGTCTTCCTTGTGGATCTACAAGATCCAACATGAAGTAGATGGAAACATCGTGGGATACAAGGAAATATTCGTAGCACAATGCTTCTCACGGAAATAAGGCATAGACTACGAAAATCCATTTGCAACCACTGGAAGATAAGACACATGAAAGGCATACTCATGTGTGCAAATGAAAACAGGCCTTGTACAAGCTTAGAAGACACCCATGGGACAACACATACATGAGGAGCTTGAAGATCACCTAGAGTGATGAATATCTTAACCTTTTCTATAAGGTTGAAGATGAAATCCTATAGAGAATGACAAGCTCACATATGTGTGCGAGAAGAAATTTTGAAAAGGTTCAAGATAGAGGATCTTGGTATCCAGTGACTCTAGATGGATACATAGAATATTAGTATTAGAGGAAGCTACTTGTCACTCTGGTACATAATGTTTCAATGCATAGAGTACAAAAGGCAGAGGGAGAATGATGCTCCACTTCATAGGGAGTGACTGTAGAAGATCCTGAGTTTCGACATGGTACGGCAGGATGGACAACTTACTGATGGATCCAGGATTTATTGAGTAAAGAATATTCCAACCTTTGCTTCACGGTTGAAGGTGAAAGACCAGTGATGCTCCTGTTATATGTCGATGACTTGTTCCTGACAGAAAATAGGAACTCATTAAAGTTGCAAGAAGGAGACTTGCTACCAAGTTCGAGATGAAGGACTTGCATATGATTCACTAATTTCTAGGCATGAAGGTGTGCAGATGGAATCTCCCTTGGACAAGGGAAGTATGCAGTAGAGATCCTGAAGAGGTTCAGGATGATGGACTACAAGGCCATGACTACACCTATGGCATCTAACTTGAAGCTATTGAGTAATGCTTCATCAAAGATGATTGATTGCATGACGTATCGTTAGATTATTTGTTCCTTGATGTACCTGACGAATATGAGACCACATATTTTCTTTGCTATGAACACATTGAGACATGTTCACCTAATGGTTGAAAAGCATGCATTGAAGTACCTGAAGGGTACAGTTGAGTATGGGCTCAAGTATGAAGAGAATTAGAAGACTAACCTGGAGGGTTATGTGGATTCGTATTGGGCAAGCAGTTCCATTGAGAGGAAGAGCACTTCGGGGTGCTGCTTCAGTATGGGATTATGTGTGATCTCTTGGTTTATAAAGAAGTAGTCCTGCATGGCACTGAGTACAATTGAGAGAGGATCAGTGAAGCTCCATTATGTGATCCATATCAAGATCTCTCGAAAGAGGGAGTTCTACCATATCCGATGAGACAAGTTGTCTGGACATAAAATATTGGTGAAGCACGTAGGTTGCTCAGACATAAAATGGTCTTGTAGGTTGTCCTCAGATGTAATCGGTCCTCGCGAATCTCACAGGTTATCCTTGAACATAATCAAACTTGATGTGATTCTATGCTAGAAATGGCCAGAGTGAAGTTTGAGTACTTCAGGGAGAAGCTTGGTGTTCTCTAGATCGAGGTTCCCTCCAAGGGGAAGTGATGAGTCCATGAGCCCTTCCGACATGGTGGTAGGCTAGGCTGCCCATGGTCAGATATAAGTGTTGAGCCCTTCTGACGTGGTGGTAGGATTGGTTCCTCCCATGGTCATATGTAAGTGCAGAGGATTTCTGACATGGTAGGATTGGTTCCTTCCATGGGCAGATATAAGTGCAGAGCCTTTATGACATGGTAGGATTAGTTCCTTCCATGGTTGGATATAATTGCTGAGATATTCTATCATGGATGCAAAATGTGTTCCCCACATGGCTAGATATAAGTGCTGAGCCTTTCTAGCATGGATGCGGGATGTGTTCCCCACATGGCTAGATATAAGTGTTGAGCCTTTCTAACATGGTTTTTGGATGTGTTCCTCCCATGGTCAGATATAAGTGATGATCCTTTCCGACATGGTTCTTGGATATGTTCCTCCCATGGTCAGATATAAGTGCTGAGCCTTTCTGACATGGTGGTAGATGTGTTCCTCCCATGGTCATATGTGGGTGTTAGGCATGCCTTTCTGACATGGTGGTGGATGTGTTCCTCCCATGGTCATATGTAAGTGTTGGGAAGGAATTTCTGACATGGTTCTTGGATGTGTTCCTTCCATGGTCCGATATAAGTGCTGAAGAAGATGAAGACTTACATGGAGGCTAGGCATACAACTAGTATGAAAAAGGGATGGCCCTGTAGAACTTCTTGTGATGAGTAAAATTGAGAGATAGCAAAATTTGTTTGAGATAGCGGAAGTAGTGATGATGATGATGATGATCCATTGATGATCCAACTTTGATGATGATCCAGTGATGATCTAGTTTCGATGATGATCCAGTGATGATCCATCTTTGATGATGATCCAGAGAATAATACTTGTGTTGATGTATTGTATCTAGAGAATACCTTCCTATTTAAGAGGGAGTGTTGATGTATTTGTAACTTTAGAATGTATTCACTTGTATATTTCATATATTCTATTTCATTGTACCATGATGTTCCTATTAGGAGAGTCATTAATAT
This sequence comes from Pseudotsuga menziesii, assembly GCA_001517045.1. Lineage (NCBI taxonomy): Eukaryota > Viridiplantae > Streptophyta > Pinopsida > Pinales > Pinaceae > Pseudotsuga > Pseudotsuga menziesii. The sequence goes on along the minus strand of LPNX011091026.1, from coordinate 67,671 downwards.
AATAAAGTCATGTAAATTCAATGAGGTTAACCCTCCATTGTAAGTCAGGGAAATAGTCCCCACAATTGAGTTGAGGTTAACCCTCCTTATTGATCATGGGGCAAAGTCCCCACAGTTGTGGGTCATTAGGGTAATTAGATTTTCCTAGAGATGTTGACCCTGGTAAGTAATTGTCAAGTCGAAAATTAGTATAAATAGAGAGTGATCCTCTCTATTTGTCACACACACTCACCTAGCTATAGCACATAGGTGAGAGAAGAGGAGCTCACACAAGTGAGAGAGATAACAGTTGTTGGAGATCATCTTTCTGTCTTTTGGTTTTACTGTTGCCATTGGTCCTCATTCTATCTCTGAGGAAGTTGCGGGGTTTTCTACATTATGGTTTCCCCGAGGAAAATATTTGTGTCTATTGTGTCTTGTGATTGATTGTTGTGCATGTTATTCTCTCAGATAAGATCGTAAGATCATATTGCTTAAATGATAAAAATATAACAAGAGTGTCTTCAATTGGTCATGTCATTTGTTTAGTTTTCTGTAATTTCTTCAAGGATTTCATTGGGTATATTCTTCTTTGCTGATTTTCTTACTTGATTGCACAAATTTACCATTACCACATTGATCAATGATCTACGATGATCTCAATGGTATTTTTCTCAAGATTTTTATCTTTCTTGCTCAATTGTGTCTAGATACTCGTAAATCTGCCATAATGACCAATGCAACATTTCCTTTGATGGCCCTAAATTGCAAGAAAAAAAATGTTGGAGATGCTCTATGGTGGTCCCCAATGGGAGATTCACCAAGTTTGGTTTCTTTCTTGATCACTTGTGTCTAGATACTTGACCACAATTACCAATGAAATATTTCCTTTGATTCGCCTCACTTGCAATAAAAACTATGTTGGCT
>LPNX011091026.1:61765-64265 GCA_001517045.1 Pseudotsuga menziesii | reverse complement strand
GGTGGGGTCTAAGGGATTAGAGATATAACTATAGGGTGTTGTTAAAGGGTTAGAGGTACAGAGAAAGGGTTATGGGTTTGGGGGGAATATGAGGGCTTTAGTGGTAGGATGGACATAAGGATGTGTGTGTGTGTGTGTGCAAGTGAGAGAGAGAGGGAGAAAAAGAGATGAGGGGGGGTGTAATTATTAGGGGAAGACCTATGGATGTGTGTGTGTGTGTGAGAGAGAGAGAGAAAATGGGGAGGTGGTGTGTTAATGAGAGAGAGGAGGGGGAGGAGGGCGTGTTAGACATAGGGAGAGGAGGAGTTGGGGTGGGGTGTGTTATCGGATAAATCTACTCAAGCAGACTCAAGCTAGATCTCCCTAGTCCAAGTGGATATAGAACAAATCAAATACACATTAAAATCTACTTTCTAGATAAAATAGAAATGTAAGTTAACAGATAGATCACTTACCTGCAATATGCAAATTCTATTCTCTCTTTGTTGATCCAAGCTCCAAATCCTTCATATCTGAGCTGCAAAACCCTGTAGAGCAAGTAGAAATAAGTAAACAGCGCATGTGTATCCAAACATGAATTGATCTAAGATAATAGTTAAGGAAGAAAGCTATAAACATCATCAACAATAACAATGTTTATGGAAAGATATTTGTATTAATATAATCAAAGAGATACATAGAATTAAATAAAGAAGAAATGTCACAACCTAGCCTTAATGCTACAACTTTCCATCCAACAATCCAATCCAAAGCCTCCAAATAAAGCTAGTAAGCCTCCCAAAGGATGATAAGGTTCACCTAGAAATTCCACTAGCATAATAGTACCATAGTTCTTCTTCCCTTCCAAATGGAGAGAGAGTTTAATTTATAAGGATAAAGGGATAAAGTAGGTTGAGGATTAGGAGGAGGGGTCTAAGGGATCTTGCCCATAGGTTAGGAACCAAATACCACATCACCTAGAATGTAGGGAAAGTTCTTCATCTCATCCACCTTTGAGAAGGGTCTTGAAGCTTCATTTTTTTCCCTCAAAACACCACCGATGCACTTTCCATAAAGGGAAAAATCATCGTCGATGCACCTAATAGTAGAAGACAGAGTGCCAGCACTAGCAGACCTAGCATGAAGGGAAAGAGTGCCATCAGTGCACCTAGAATGAAAGGGAAAAGAATGAAGGGGGCTAAGGGATTAGAGATATAACTATAGGGTGTTGTCAAAGGGTTAGAGGTAGAGAGAAATGGTTAGGGTTTTGGGGGGAAATAAGGGTGTTAGTGGCAGGGTCAGCATAGGGATGTGTGTGTGTGTGCATGTGAGAGAGAGAGGGAGAAAAGTAGATGAGGGGGGTGTCAATATTAGGGGGAGACCTATGGATATATGTGTGTGTGTGTGTGAGAGAGAGAGAGAGAGAGAGAGAGAGACTCCAAATGGGGAGGTGGTGTGTTAATGAGAGAGAGGAGGAGGAGGGGGGGTTAGACGTAGGGAGAGGAGGAGGGGGGGATAGACATAGGGAGAGGAGGAGGTGGGGTGGGGGATGTTATCAGATAAATATACTCAAGATGACTCAATATAGATCTCCCTATTCTAAGTGGATCTAGAACAAATAAAATACACAATAAAATCTACTTTCCTAGATCAAACAGAAATGCAAGTTAACAGATAGATCACTTACCTGCAATATGCAAATCCTCTTCTCTCTTTGTTGATCCAAGCTCAAAATCCTTCATATATGAGTTGCAAAACCCTATAGAGAAAGTGGAAACAAGAAAACAGTACATGTGTATCCAAACATGAATTGATCTAAGGTAACAGTTAAGGAAGAAAGCTCTAAACATCATCAACACCAACAATGTTTATGGAAAGAGATTTGTATTAATGTAATCGAGGAGATACATAGAATTAAATAAACAGGGAATGTCACAACCTAGACTTAATGCTACAACTTTCCATCCAACAATATAATCCAAATCCTCCAAAGCATTATAGTAAGCCTCCAAAAGGATGATAAGGATCACCTAGAAATTCCACCAGCATAATAGTACCATAGTCCTTCTTCCCTTCCAAATGGAGAGAGGGTTTAATTTATAAGGATAAAGGGATAGAGTAGGTTGATGATTAGGAGGGGGGGTATAAGGGATCTTCCCCATAGGTTAGGAACCGAATGCCACCTCACCTAGAATGTAGGGAAAGTCCTCCACCTCATCCACCTTCGAGAAGGGCCTCAAAGCTTTGTTTTGTTCCCTTAAAATACCACCGGTGCACCTAGCATTAGGAGATAGAGCATTGACACTGGAGCACCTAGAAGTAGGAGACAGTGCACCGGCACTGATGCACCTAGTATGAAGGGAAATAGCACCATTGGCACACCTAGCATGAAGGAGAAAAGCATTGGCCTTCCTAAAGAGGAAAAAGGGAAGAAACAACCTAAATATCAATCCAGTTTAATAGAGAGAAATTTGGGGATTAGGCAAAGGGTTGACACATGGATAAAGAGGACAAGATTTTA
>LPNX011091026.1:0-60778 GCA_001517045.1 Pseudotsuga menziesii | reverse complement strand
TTTGGGGAGTGAGAGAGAGAGTGGATAAGGGGTTAGTAAGAGTTAGCGGGAAGTATAGAGAGAGGGGGGGAGAGGGGTTTGGGTGGGGGGGGGCAATATATTAATATGGGGCTCTTTAGGTGTTGTAGAGGGGATGTATAAATTGGTTTGAGGGGTTAGGAGAATATGTAATCATAAAATGTATGTGTTTTTGTTGACCAAAACACACATACATTTTGGTTTGCTAAAACGTGCACATGATATTTAACATTACAACTATATTGTCTAGTTTGGTATTGATAACATAAAATTATTTAGTAGTGGGGTAAGGGTTTGTGGAGGATATTATGGTGATTAGAGATAAAGGGGGTATGAGTGTGGAGTGTGGGTGTTTAGATTAGAGAGAGAGGGAAATTTAAGGGAGGATGGTTGGGGAGAGATAGAGAGATATGAATAGGGGGCTTAGAGGTACAAAGTGGAGTACGGGTGAGAAGAGAGAAGGGGGTTATTAGGGGATTGGAGGGATTGGTAGGGGCTATAATTGAGAGAGAGAGAGAGAGAGAGAGAGAGAGAGAGAGAGAGAGAGAGAATGGGTTAGAGTAAGGGATTAGAGGTAAGGATAGAGAGGGAGTGTTAATAGGTTAGAGTTAGAGATAGAGACGGAGTTTTAAGGGGTTATAGGTAGAGACCGAGGGGGGTGTTAGGATATTGGGGGTAAGTGGAGAAAGGGGGAAAGAGAGAGAGAAAACAACTTAGTAAGGGTTAGGGAGAAGAGCACATAGAGAAATAGGGAGCATTGAGGTTCGGTGTAGCAGTAGGGGAGTGAGAGAGAGGGTGAGAGATCAACTATAGAATAAGAAATGCATTATCCTTTTTCAAAGCATGGGAAACAACAAGAATATTGGCATTTAGAAGAAATATATGTGGAATATATACTACATCAAGGTGTCTTTGAAAGAATGAAACCAAATCATTAATTGAATTCATCAAACCTCCTGCACAAGGTTGTAATGTAAGGAAATATTCAAAAAGGGTTGAAAAGAACATAGTAGTTAAGGGATTCATTTCCATTAACTTGTCCCAGTAACATGGAAGAAGGAAGGATAAAATTTAGAGAGCCTTGTTCCTTGATGAAATTCCCACCTTCAACTACGGGTGGAATATTCTCGCAAATACTGTTAAGTTGTTCGGGCCATGTGTCATTTTTGTTTTAGTGTGTACTAGGGGAATAAGGAATGACCCCATTCTCGTACTCATGTGGCACAGGGTTGATTCCTATGGATACCAATATAACCCATAGGAGAAACCAATTGGGGACTCAACCTTTATGTGTGTTTCATCAAGACTCGAACCGGTGACCTGCATAATAGCTTATATGCCTTAACAAAATGCACACTTTCCAATCGACCTATATCAGTCATTTCTACATCTATACCTAGTGTACTAATTTTTTTATAGTATACTTTGCACATTGGCTCATCTCTGCAATTTCAAATGAATGGCCCTTGCTACAAATGAATCTCTGCTTAGAAGCATTGTGTTTTGTTTCATCTGAGTCACGATTTCATATCTTTAAGCAGGAAAGAAAGATAGTCCCAATGTAATTGCATACTCTGCCTATGTAACTTGTGTTATAGAAATTTTCAATCTCTAGCGATACCCTTTAATCCCTTCATACTCCTCTTATGTGCATGGATGAGAATGAGGGTTAAATGAAAAATCCAAGTCCCATACCAAAAATCTCATATTTCATTATTTATTCACAAATCATATCGAAACTTCTAGAGAATCATTTGCATTATGTAGACTTGTGCTTCTACAATTCTCCAAATTTGGTGCTACCTGTTAGGGTTATCCTTGACTTAGGAATGATTCAATTAGTTTAGGTATAAGAACATGTTTTTTAGGCCCATGGAATTTGGTGGACAATGACATTTTTCCATCGTATTTGGTGTCCCATGTTATTGTCCCATGGTATTGCATGTAAATAAATATTTATAAAACTTGAGGAGGCTCCATTGTAAAGTGTCCTAGAGATGAGTGGTCGCTACTTCACTTGGCATGCCTTGGTTGGTATAGGTCAAGGGATATAGTAGATATATTATGGCGTTTTTCCCAGTTTTGTTTTTTTCACGTAAACATTGTGTGTCTATCTTAAATTGTTTCTATGTGGATTATATTCTCTCATTATTAATTATAGGTATGCTTGTTATAATCCTAATAACTATTATAGAATCCATGGTTTTCCATATAGTTGTGCTCGTTGTATTATACCTGGTTTTTTTAATTAATTATGTGGTGCATGTCTGGTGGTACCCGACACCCTAGAAGTATTTTTTTGGTTCTTGGTTATAATTGTTAGAATAATAAACCCATATTTACCTACCTTAGACATTAATTAAATCATTTTTGTCTTATTACCTAGTCTCCTAGATTCCACTCTATGCTAGTTGCCTTATGTTAGAGACATTTACCACCTTACAGACTCATTTTGGTCAATTTGGCCTAGTTAAACCACTATTCTAAGTATTATTGACTTAATTAACATCAGAGGAGTACTAGATGACATCATCTAGATCATATCCATGCCTACCTTCAGTCAAAGAGGCTAACTTATCCTTCTCCTACATTTGGGGAGGCTAATTGGAGCACTCCGGGGGTGATCTAAGTGTCATTAATGCACCATATTGCTAATTGATGGTTACAATCAGTTAATTAGAGCAGTGAAGGTGCCATCCATCATTAAATTTATTATTTATTGATTATTTAATGAACTAGAGTCAACAGAGGCGCCTCCAACCACTTTTGATGTTCAGTTACACTTCAGTTAACCTCATCGGGGTTCATTGGAGTCATTGAAGTGCTACCACTTGTTGGTTGGCTTGCTGTGACATGTGTCTGACCTAATTTCACTTAGACTCTGTCATTTATGGCACTCTGACTTTATTTAGGGCTTAGTTGAGTCAATTAGGGTTTTGATCAGTGGTCAACTTGAGTGTTGACGGTGGCTTACATTCAGTTAAGCTAGACTCACTCATTCAATTCGAATGACCTCCTTTGGAATTCAAATTGATTTTTCATTCATGCTTGTAGCATGATCATTTTATTGTATTAATCATTCTTTGTGTGAATATACAGAGCGGCTACTCATTTTGTAGCACTATTACACCATTTTCATGCCTTATTGTTATTAATCTTTGATGAGACTGTGTTTTAGTCCCTAGATTACTGTGACATATTAATATGGTATTAGAGCTCACGGCAGGACGAAGCTCAGATCTCTCAAAAGCAAGGTTTTTGACAGATCTTGCATGAAAAATTGAGCAAAGATAAGAAAATTCCAGCACTGCACCAGAAGCCAAGGCTTACCACTTAATACCCCAAGTAAGGAAATTGTTGGTCAAGCTTGCTTGATCAATTATGCTGGGTGTGATGAAAGCCTAAAATGTGCAGGCTATCTAACCTTACGGTGCCCCTTTTGTTGTGATTTTCAGGTTTTAATAGGTACAACTTTGAATGGACTCATCAGTCCCCCTCCTCACCCCATTCACAAGCTATTCAGAATGGAAGTTGAAGATGATTGCATCTCTGAAGAGACGAGGTCTCTATGAGGTGTATATTGGACTTGGAAAAGAGTCTTATTAGAATGAGAATGACTAGATAAATGACGGTGATAGATATTTTTGAGCAATATGTATGGCCCTTTCTCCTAGCTTGTGATACCTTATTGGTTCTGCTGAATACCCAAAGGATCTCTAGACAAAATTGGATAGAAACTTTGGCAAGCACAATGAGGATCATAATAGAACTTTGGAGATCACATCCAGAACCACAAGATTTTTTTGCCCAAAATTCTCATCCTCTACTCTCTTTGATGAAGTTGTTCAAGATGAAGATGAAGTAGAATCTTCTACACAGTCAATTCGAATTGAAGAAAGTCTCCATGCATTGAATCCTTCTCTTGATGCTCTGGAAGTTCATGAGATCTATGATATCTCATATTCTCATATTGCTGATAAGAAGACATTCAAATATATGATATTGAAGAAATATACTGCTGCACTTCCATGCAAACATTCAACTGTGATTTTTTTTTGAATTCTGTGCAACATTTACCAATAATTGCTTCCGAAAGTGAAGAGAAATTTGAATTTTCTCCCTCTAATGTTGCTTTTGGTGTACAAATATGCGATACCTTGGATATTTTAGAAGAAATATCAGATTACCAGATTGATCCATTCGCTTCCCATGATCTATATCTTCCAGCAAATTCCTGCAGGATTGCATGCACCAAAATTCAGAATTTTGAAGAAAAAGACAACTGTGCATCCACCGTCTCGGTTGACCATCTATTTGGATCTGATATGAAACTTATTGTATCTGATATGATATTATTTGGATCTGATATGATTTTTATTGGTTCAAAATTTCAGGTTCATAAACCTTCAGTACTACTTGTAGCTGTTCTCATCAACGGTGTGAAGAAACAAGTACCGCAAGTCTCCTTCGAAATTGCTGCTGGGGATTTGATTTTATTTCACAGTTTTGGATATGTTGTGAAGCTATTCAGATTTGATTTAATTTCTGATATGATATTATTTGGTTCAAATTTTAAAATCCAAGAGCTTTCAGTCATGCTTGTAGCTGCTCTCACCAATTCCGGTGTGAAAAATCAAGTACCGCACTTTCTCTTCAAAACTGTTGATGGGGATTTGGTCTTAGTTTCCTCATATGAGGTTTCTAATATTTTATTATGTGATTCATTAGATATTACAGAATATATATCAGATTTTGGAGCTCAAGCATTCACTCTCCACAGTCCCAGGGCTTCTCTACCTTTGGTCACATGCTCATCTCCTCACAGAACTAGTAAAGAGGAAGACATTCTGCATCCGCTTGGACACTTGCTCCTAAGAATTGGGACTGATTTTACCACTCATGGTTTGCTGTTAAAGGCTGAAACATATCATTTTATTGAGTTTTCCACACATGTTTTGAATCCTCAAGAACCTTTTCTCTCTCTTCAGATGATTTCAGCTGCTCTACATGGGTCCAGTTTTCATCATGCAACTGTTTATATTTCTGGTTCAGTTGAGTGCATTGTTCTTCTTCCAAAGTGGAAGATTCCTCTAGAAATATTCATTTAGTTTGGATTTAGAGGTTCACATGCACAGTCTCAGGATTCTGTTGCATATAAGAACAAAAAATTTCTTGATTTACTACTTAGTTTGAGGGGGGGTATTTTTCCCATGAGGTTTTCCCCATTTCCTTGGTTATATTAAGTGGTTACTTTATTGTACAGGGTGAACTATGGCCTTTGTTTCTGGGGCCCTAGCACTCTTATGCAATTTATGTTTTCTACTCCTCCTGAGTATAGCTTAAGGGGGGGTGTTGGAGACATTTACCACCATACACACTCATTTTGGTCAATTTGGCCTAGTTAAACCACTATCCTAAGTATTATTGACTTAATTAACATCAGAGGAGCACTAGATGACATCAGCTATATTACATCCATGCCTACCTTCAGTCAAGGAGGCTAACTTAGCCTTCTCCTACATTCAGGGAGGCTAACTGGAGCACTCTGAGGGTGATCTGAGTGTCATTAATGCACCATATTGCTAACTGATGGTTACAATCAGTTAAACAGAGTAGTGAAGGTGCCCTCCATCATTAAATTTATTATTTATTGATTATTTAATTAATTGGATTTAACAGAGGTGCCTCCAACCACTTCTGATGTTCAGTTACACTTCAGTTAACCTCATCGGGGTTCATTGGAGTCATTGAAGCACCACCACTTGTTGGTTGGCTTGCTGTGACATGTGTCTGACCTACTTTCAGTTAGACTTAGTAATTTATTGCACTCCACCTTAATTTAGGGCTTAGTTGAGTCAATTATGGTTTTGATCAATGGTTAACTTGAGTGTTGACTGTGGCTTACATTCAGTTAAGCTAGACTCACTCATTCAATTCGAATTACCTCCTTGGGAATTCGAATTGCTTTGTCATTAATGCTTACAGCATGATCATTGTATTGTATTACTCATTATTTGTGTGAATATACAGAGCGGCTACTCATTTTGTAGCACTATTACACCATTTTCATGCCTTATAGTTATTAATCTTTGATGAGATTGTGTTTTAGTCCCTAGATTACTGTGGCAGATTAATACCTTTTACATGTCATAGAATTCAACACTTGCTAAAATTGAGTCATGGAGAGCTTTGGAATCCTCCTGGAAACCATATTTAGCATTTCTTCTTTATTCCAGATCCTCCAAAGCACATTTTTTTCTTCTTCTGTAAAGCTGCCTGTTTTATTGAGAATTAAGGCAAAAGGAAAAGCTAGACTAGGTGTAGTTGACTTGTTTTTTTCCCACATCATCCTCCATCCTTTTGTCCTAATAAAAGAATGTATGATATTTATTTCCATCCCATATTATATTTCCTACTTGAATTTTCCAATTCATGAGCATCTTAGTGGATTTGGAAATTGCTTTATGCACCTATGGGGGATTTGACTAGATTTAGTAAGCCTACTTTTTGACTATTTTGAATGGAATCCTTATGCATTTGAATATATCATGTAATTATATATTGCAGCAGCCTATTAATTCATAAGGTTGGCTATTTTAAACTTATTCAATACATATTAGTGTTATGCTCCAATTTCAGTCTCCTTTGATGTTAATTTTGCATGTTTGATTAGCAATTTTGTGAGTGTAATTGTTCTATCACTTGGATTCAATTTTCACATGGTATCAGAGCCTTTGTAGATCAATTTCTCTCCTTCTATATTGCTATTGCAGGTTCGACATCTTGACTGGGAGCATATTGTGCTGACTGAAGGGCATAATTTCTGAGCTATGGACCAATCTCAGAAGATCATCTTGACTCCATTTAATTTCTTTGAATGGAAAGATGAGATGGAGATATTGTTGAGAGAGAAAGGACTCTACAGGGTTACTATGGAAGCTAAGGCAGATCCCAATGCCGCTGTAGAGAAAATCAAATGGCAGAACAGGAGGGATGAGGCCTATGGTCTTTTGTGTCTGAGTATTTCAAGAGACCTCCTCTTCCATCTTGATGGATTGACATCACCTAATGAAGTTTGGGAGAATCTTGTAGAGATTTTTGGTAAGACAGACGAGATGAGAGGATATCAAATCGATAATGAGATGATCTCCTTGAGTCCCAGTAGCTTCGAATCCTTGTAACTCTATTTTTCCAAGTTTAAAGCCCTTGTTTTGCATCTAAAACAGTGTGGAATTGAAAAGAAGGAAGAGAAACTAGTTTTGGCCATACTCTTGAAGCTTGGCCCTCAATATTTAGTGTTTGTTTTGAACTTCCATACCACCAAGTTGACAGCTCGATCCTGGAAGATGCCTAAGCTTGCATAGTTCATGGAATCCCTCACATAGGAACAAGATAAGTTGGTGATGATGGGCACCATCAAACCTTCCAAAGACCAAGCTTTGGATGCTAAAGATTCAAGGGTGGATTCAAAAAGAAAGAAAAAATCTAAAAATCCACATGAGAAAAATATAGACAAGAACAAGTCTCAAGAGGAGCCTCAAGGTTCCAAGAAGAACTTCCAGAAGAAGAAGAACAAAGGAGAAATGAGCAAGTGCGCATACTACAGAAAGGGCTATCATCCTGAGAGCTCTTGTATGAAGAAGAAAATTCACATGTTGACCCAACTCCTAGAGAAGAATAACATCTCCCTTCCTGATTCCTCAAAGAAGAGGGAAGGAGGATCAAATTCAGAGGACAGAGAGAGAGTACATGCTTTGGTTTCTGGCACATCATGCTCACCTAGATTCATCATAGACTATAGAGCTTCTAGACATATGGTTTCGACAAAAGAGGCATTCTCCTCTCTTGACATGTCGAAAGGTCCACCAATAGTTTTGGGAGATGACTCTCTCACTAACAATTTGGGAAAAGGATGGAATGATCTTGACCATGGTAAGTTCAATAATGTGTTGTATGTTCTAGGTCTTGCCTCTAATCTCTTGTCAGTGTATCATATGACTCACACTAGGTCTCCAAAGAAGGTCATATTCTCCCATTATGATGTTGAAATCACTGAGATTTTGAATGGTAAAGTCATAGAAAAAGGTGTTGTTTATCACACTTCGAAGCTATACATGTTTTCCCATTTTATACCCTACTAAAACCCCTCTTCTCTTTTGATTCATGCTAATGACGCAAGCAAGCTTTGGCATGAAATATTTGGCCATATTAACTACAAGTATCTTTCTAATTTGAGTGAAAAATATATGGTCATAGGTTTACCAAAGATCAAGTTTTCCAAGGGAGTTTGTCAAGGTTGTATCCTAGGAAAACACCTAGAGCACAAATTTGAGAGAGCTAGTCATGAGAGAACCTCTACACCTCTTGAGTTGATCCATAGTGACATTGCAGGTCCATTTCCTCATATGTCCATGATTCAAGCCAAATATGCACTGAACTTCATAGATGACTTTTCCAGGTATTGTTGGGTTTACTTCCTAAAGCATAAGTCTGAAGTTTTTGACCTCTTCAAAGTATTTAAGGCCTTGGTTGAAAACCATTCTGAGAGGAGACTCAAGATCCTCAGATATGAAAATGGTGGTGAGTATTTAAAGTCTGAGTTCATTCAGTATTGAAAAGATGCATGTATTCAGATGCAGCATTTGATCCCTTACACACCACAACAAAATGGTGTTGCTGAAAGAAAGAACAGGTCACTGAAGGAGATGGCAACTTGCGTGGTGGAGGCTAAGACTTTGCCACCAAAGTTTTGGGATGAGGCTATAAAATGTGCATCCTGCATCCAAAATAGGGTGCCTCATACACAGCTTGATGGTATGACTCCTTTTGAAGGTTGGAGTGGGCACAAGACATGAGTGACCCATTTCAGGATTTTTGGCTCAAAGGCTTGGGCTAGAATTCCAACTGAAAAGAGAAAGGATTTGCAGCCCCAAATCCAAGAGTGCCTATTTTTTGGGTATTCTAAAGATTCAAAAGGGTACAATCTGATCAATTTGAGCACTAACAAATCTTTCATTGAAAGAAGTGTTCAGTTACAATAAGAGACTTTAGTAGCAGTTGAAGTTGGAGAGTCTTCTTCACCACCAGATACACTGATTGTAAGTGGAGAGACTAATGAGTTTGATGATTCTGATATGTCTGATCATGATGATTTGATTGCAGATATTGACATTCCTACAAGACCAAATGGGAAGAAAATATCATTCATGCAGCTGGGGAACTAGCTAGAAATCCTAGTGACACTAGGAGGACTAGATCTTAGTTTGAGAGTGCCCTGTGTATGAAAGATCCTTTATTTGATGAGAAGTGCTATCTGATGGTTGAATCATATCCGCAGACATATGAAGATGCAACACATGATCCAATATGGCAAAAATCCATGAAAGAAGAATTCAGCTCGCTCCAGAAGAACAACACTTGGGAACTGGTTGATCTTCCCCCAGTGCGGAAGCTAGTTCAATGTAAGTGGGTTTTAAATACTAAGTTTTCTGCTGATGGTTCACCTTTTAAATATAAGGCAATATTGGTAGCCAAGGGAAACTAACAAGTACATGGTATTGAATACAATGAAACCTTTGCACCAGTGGCAAAGATGGACTCCATAAGGCTAGCTTCAACCATTGCAGATTCGAAGCAGTGGGAGGTACATCACATGGATGTGACGTTTGCTTTCCTAAATGGATATCTCACTGAAGATATTTACATGCAGCAACCTGAAGGGTTTGTTTCTAATACATATTTTGTGTGCAGGTTAAAGAAATCATTGTATGGGCTTGGTATGCCAAGATTTATGGCTTTCTGCTGTCATTGAGTTTTGTTTGATGCAAGTCTGATCCTAATGTTTATTTGAATCTGATTCATGGTTGTTTGATGAATATTTTCTTGTATGTGGATGACCTTCTAATTACAGGAAGTTCAAAGAAATAGATTGCCTCCTTGAAGGATGCAATGAACCATGCATTTTCTATGACAGATTTGGGGTTGTTGAGCCAATTTTTGGGTCTCGAAATTGCTCAATCCCAACATGGAATCAAAGTACATCAGTCCAAGTATGCCTTATACTTGCTGAACAAGTTAACATGAAATATTGCAAGCTAAGCAAGACTCCTTTCCTTTCAGGAGTTAAGCTTGAAGAAGCAGGTTCTTCTCCTATGGTAAATAATACACTGTATAGGCAGTTGATTGGGTGTTTTCTTTATATTACACACACTTGAACTGATCTATATTATGTATTTAGTGTGGCTTCAAGATACATGGATCAGCCTCATGAGATCCACTGGAGGGCAGCCAAAAGGATCCTTAACTTTGTTCAAGGAACAAGAACTCATGGGATCTTCTACAAAGCAAAATCTGATCTTGATTTGATTGGGTTTACTGACAGTGATTGGGAATGTGACAAGTCAACATCAGTATATGTGTTCATTCTTGCAAAAGGACCAATCAGTTGGTCAAGCAAGAAGAATATTTCCATAGCACTCTCATCTACAGAAGCAGAGTATAGAGGAGTTGTAAATGCAACAAATCAATGTTTGTGGTTGCAGGGAATACTTGGAGAATGTGGCTTCGAATCAGAGTTTTCAACTATTATCTACTATGATAATCATAGAAACATTTGAATCTACAATGATCTAGTTCAGAGACAGCGAACCAAACACATTGATATCCATATGCACTACATCATACAGCTTGTGCATGATGGCACCATTCATCTACTCTTCTGTGCATATTCAGAACAAGTAGCAGACATCTTCACCAAAGTTTTTTGTGAGAATACATTCAGCAATATCAAATCACTACTGGATATTGTTGATCATGCTGTGAAGCATGATTGATGACACGATTTTCAAATTTTGTTTTATTGTCCATGTTTAAGGGAGGATTTTCCCACTGGGTTTTTGCCTCTTTCCTTCGTTGAATGGACAAGTAGTATGTAAAGGGTGACTAAGCCTTGTTGCTAGGCCCTATAGTTTTCTTATATTTACTCATAAAGTTAGGCTTAAGGGGGGGTGTTAGAATAATCAACCCATACTTACCTACCTTAGACATTAATTCAATCATTTTTGTCTTATTACCTAGTCCTAGATTCCACTCTATGCTAATTGCCTTCTACATGTCATAGAAGTCAACACTTGCTAAAAATAAGTCATGGAGCACTTTAGAAACCTCTTGGAAACCATATTTAGCATGTCTTCTTTTTTTCCAAATCCTCCAAAGTGCATATCTGCTTTTTCTGTAAAGTTGCTTGTTTTATTGAGAATTAAGGAAAAAGGAAAAGCTAGACTAGGTGTAGTTTACTTGTTTTTTCCCACATCATCCTCCATCCTTTTATCCTAATAAAAGCATGTATGATTTGTATTTCCATCCCTTATTAGCTTTCCTACTTGACTTTTCCAATTCGTGAGCATCTTAGTGGATTTGGAAACTGCTTTATGCACATATGGGGGATTTGACTAGATTTAGTAAGCCTACTTTTTGACTATTTCGAATGGCATCCTTATGCATTCGAATATCTCATGTCATTATATATTGAAGAATCCTATTACTTCACAAGGTTGGATATTGTACACTTATTCAATACAAATTAGTGTTATGCTCCAATTTCAGTCTCCTTTGATGTTAATTTTGGATGTTTGATTAGCAATTTTGTGAGTGTAATTGTTCTATCACTTGGGTTCAATTTCCACGATAATGTAATTTACCCACGTGTTAGAAGCACAAGGTATCTCTCTTATGCGTAGAGAAGGGATGTTGCATCAAGTTGTGGAATTAACCACTTGGGTAGGTATAAAGGTGGAAAGTGTACTCGTAACCTAAATTGATGTGGAATAAGAGAGGTTTTTGAGTCTTTGATTAAAGGGGTAATGTGAGATAGTTTAATCTCAGTTGTGGGACCAAGATTGATGAACCATGTAGCTGAAGGGAATTCATAGAGAATCGGTAGTTACAATGCCCGAGGACCCATGGAATTTGGTAAATGCATTCTTCTTTATATGGACATTGATGACAAGATTGGATGTAGGTACAAAAGGAGCATGGAGGAAAAGAGGCAAGAAGACGAGCATTGAAAAGCGAGAGAATTAAGCAACATATGGTGATGGTCAAGTCACCATGAAGACACATGAAAAAAAAACAGAGCACTTTGCATCTTTATGGGAATATGGATGTAAGGCCTAGTAAGGCATGCATACCCTTAGTAACTCACTGGTAAAGTCGAGAGATATATCTAGGTGATAGGGGGGTTGGTTTTTACTCTAAGTCATGTTTAAAGGGGATATTTTTAGGCTTAATCTTGACTCGGGAATGAGTCAAATGGTTTAGGTCTTAGAACATGTTTTTTTGGGCCCATGGTATTTGGTGGCCAATGGTATTTTTCCATGGTATTTAGTGTCCCACGGTATTTTCCCATGGTATTTCATGTAAAAAAGTATTTATAAGGATTGAGAAGGATCCATTGTAAAGTAGCATGGAGGTGAGTGGTGGCTAGCTCACTTGGCCTAACTTGGTCGGTGTAGGTCAAGGGAGATAATATATCTATTATGGTGGTTTTTCTTAGTTTTGAGTTTTCCACATAAACATTATGTGTCTATCTTAAATGTGTTACTATGTGTATTTCATTCTCTCATCAGTAATTATAGGTATGCTCGTTATAATCCTAATAATACCTAACGATTTTACATTGTTTCATTATACAATACCTCATCATTTATTCATCCCATGATACTATGTCATGTCTGACTATGTTACCAAACACTAAAATGTACCATCTCCTTATCTCATTCGCATCCTTGCAATTATATGAGTGACCAAACAAGTGTTTTTCACAAAGAACATAGCATCCACACCTTAGTTTATCCACACCTTAGTTCATCTCACTAAATCGCACCTCTGCCACTAATTGTTTTAATCCATCATATTCATCTACAACTTACTTCTTCATCAAATGTGTCTATTTAACAAAAAAATATATTGGTTAACTAAGACTCTATTTATTTAAAAATATGAGTCGACTCACTTGGGAAATCTTCGTTGGATAGGATAACTAGTTCAATTTAAGATAAATGACTAGAATAGATGTTCACACTTGTTGATTTCAAATATGACTTTATATTTTTATTGTTTGATCTCCTTATAATATTTTCTTTCACTTCAATGCTAGAATTCAACTCCTATTGTCAAATTTGTATGGGAACATTTTTGTCTCCTCTTATGGTCATTTTCTCATGAAATGATGTGCATTCCCGATGACCTGTGGTTTCTTTCACCTTAGCACAACTAACTTTATTTAGTAGAAAATGAATCTCATGACTAAAATCATGAAATTGAATTGTTGATCATGACGTTAGGGTTAGTTTTCTCATTGCATAGTTCAAATTTTATAAGGTGATTTCATATACAATTACCCCTTTCCTTTCATTAGGTTGTCTTACTTGTCATTTTCCTTGCACTCAAAGTTGCACTAGAACTGGTATGGAGACTGGTGTTAGAACTAGTATTGAACCACAGTCTTCTCTTTATAATTTCCTCTGTCATTGTTACTTTGACATTAATGACCTCAACAAATCTGTAAACATGTTGACATCAATGACAACTTCTGCTAACATGTAACCTATGTCGGGTGAATCACGTAAATTGGTGTCTCTCTTGTATTATTTTTATAATGTGTTTTATTTCCACATTTAATTATTTTATTTCTTTGTGATGCTATTTTTCTAACAATATATACCCTTTATAATCATATTTCCATGCATACATCTTGTCTTAGCATTAAAGTTTCCAACTAAAAGTATGTTTCCCACTTATAAAAATTCTTAAATATCCTTATCTAGGTACATACAAGGGTAATATTGAGATATATTATTGACATTTTATAGATTGGATACTAAAGAGGGCCAAAATGGCAAACAACTTCGAAAATATTTTACTGAACTTGATTCACTTAAATTCATACAAATTGTCTATTGCAATCAATTTAGATGAAAAATATTGTATTTTCTTAACATTTATGTATGTAACAAGAAACACATCCAAATGGCCTTTCGTTAACATTATCCTTAGGATTTGATAAATATTATTTGTAAAAATGAAGTATGTCAATTATTTTCCAAGTTTCTAAAACAAGAAACACATCAAGATTATTAAAAATAGATTATAAAGAATCTACCTTGTCTATAACTAAACCAATGATCTAAAAATTACAAATCCTAGAGATCTATGTTCCATATCCTTCCAATTTCATCTCTTGACATGGGTTATCACTTTTCCTTTTATTATTTGTCACTTTTTTTTTGTCTAAAAAATGCCAGATTTCTAGCTTTCCTACTACCTTTACTTTTTCCCAATACTCCCTTATTTAATAAGTTATACCCTGGTTAGGTATTGTCTGTCCATTCCCCAATGATATGTTGTACATGGTTTAATACTTTGGATTGTGAAACTATATTTTGCAAATTCACAATTTCATGATGTGGCCTTTCTCCTTCCTTCCAAACTCGAAACATATATATTCTGTTAAATTGTAGAATTTACACAATATGCTAGAAAAAACTTGTTAGTATTTTATAAAATATACTCCTTTTCCTGTTCATTTTGGGGTTACTTCAAAAAATATTTGAGAAAGGAGACACTCTTGTTTCTCTTTGATATTGTCATTAATTTTTAATTTCCTACTTATAAATGGTACCCTATTTTTGCACAAAATTGTTAATATAAATAAAATCTAAATTCTCTCCATTCAATTGGAATTCCTACTTATCAATTCTTTCCCATAGTTGTTTTGCAATGGGCTTGATGTTTTCTCATGAGCGACCAAATGATCAATGATTAATGCTTAATCCGAAACCAAAAACCAAAATATAAAAGAGCCTTTTCATTGTTTACTTCCAACCACTTTCTTATTTTTCTCCATAGAAATATGTTAGTATCTTGGGAAAGTGGCTACTAAACATGGTGTTTCTATAGTTTCTCACGGTGTATATATCACTACAATTGTGAATAAGTACAACTTTGATAACTTTCTATTATGAACTAAACATTTTCCATAAGGTTGGATTGAGTATATCCTTCACAAGTAATGCATACAAAGATGGGCTTGAACCCATTAGAAAATTTAAACTATCATAGCGTGAGTATCGTGTGCCTTTCCATTGGCAAGAGGATTAATCCCCACCAATATATCTTTTTTTTAAAAACCTCTATTTCCTTTTCCCGGGAAATCCATGTTGGAATAATTGTTCCATGTTGGAACCATTTCCCTTAAAATAATTGTCATAAATTTTGCATGCATATGCAATCATTTATTCCTCATTTATCTTCCAAAATAAGGCATTCATGAGTTTAGTCTTTTTTTTTTTTCAATATTATTTTGTATGTATGATGGGTGAGGGTATACTAATACCATATTATTTTAAGAAAATCATTTTTCCTTCCTATGATTTTTTTTAGTCATTTAATTTTAATGTTTTCTCTCTGTTAACTTCTCTGCTAAATTTTTATTATGACATTTTTTTTCATAAAAAATTTTGCATTCTTTATCCTACCAATCATGAGAAGGTCTATTTTTATGTTTCCTCTTACCATATTGAAAGCATTTATCATTCACCCATATCAAAAGTTTTGCTAATATAATGTTCATTTCTTTGAAACAAATGGGCCATGTGACATCGTTGATTGCACTTTATACTTATTGGGAATATACTTCTTTATTTTAGTTATTTAATCACCATATAAGATATGCAATTACTATCTATTTTTGTTTCAAATTTAGCCTCTTTGATAAGAGATATAAAATGGGTTGTGATGAGGGATTTTGGAAGTTTTTGCATCCTAATGATAAAATTCCCCATTGGTATTTGTGTTTTTCTTTCTTGTGCTATCAACTACTCTGTTACATTCACTCTTATTTGGAAAGTTTGTGTTCATTGCTTAATATAATATGGTGTACTATTACAAACCAAAATATCAAATGAAGTACATGAACATACTAAATTTTTACCCATCATTATGATATCCCCTATATCTATTGAATTACTAGACTATATCTTCACTCTTATTTATGTCATATGAATTTATTTCATCCACTCTTATTTATGTCATATGAATTTATTTCATCCATGTGGAATACCTACTATTTATATGCATATTTCCTTGCATGTGACCTATCCTAGCATTAAAGTTTCCAACTAAAATTATTTTCCCACTTGTAAAAATTATTAAATATATATTTTTAGGTACACATAAGGCTCATCCTAAGATATATTCTTAGTTTTGTATATAATGGATATTGAAGAGGAACAAAGTAGAAGACAATTATGAAAATATCATTACAACGAAAACACCTTGTAACAGAGGTTTTTGTGGAGCTTCTCTAAAAACGTTTTATGTTCTCTATTTATAATAGAGGTTTTGTGGAACTTATCCACAAAAGTTTTATGTTCTCAAAAAATGTTTCTATGTTCTCAAGTGTTTTTGTAGATATTTTCAAAATGTTGCACTTAAAATGGATCAAATGCATAATTGGTCTTAGATACATATAGCATCGGTCCGTAAAACATAAGGAACACCAAAAACATTTATAATTATACAATACTTAATTATCATTTTTTTAATTAAACAAAATGTGTATAACAAACATAGAGCATTGGTGCAAGTTGAAAAAATGCATTGGATAGGTTAAAACATATCAAATTTTAATTAAAAAAAACTATAGATGTGTGATATGGATACTAACGCATTGATTCTTAACAAACAACAAGGTTTGATAAAACCAATTCTCATTGGCTCATTTGGTTAAGGTGTGGGTCTTGTCAATAAGGAAACTGGGGTTCAATTCCCCTTAGGGGCGAGCTAGTTGGAAGGAGACACCCAAAATCCAACCAGTTGAGTGTTTGTGTGGCCTAGGATGGATGCGATCCTTAAGTGATTTTAATAGCTTATATTCCCCCAGGTCATGGTTTCTTAGAACAAAAGGCACTACTACAAGTGATGGAGATTCTAGGAAACAAAAAAAAACATCAATAATGGTTATTATTATAAATGATGAAAGATATTTTTTTTTAATTAAATGCATATAAGTGCTCCATGATACTTAGGAGGAACTGACAAAATTTTAATGACATACTAGATCAAGTTAGAAAAATTTCTTATTCAATAAAAAATAATAATTTAAAAAACGAAAAAACTTTATCGACACGCCAAATTGCACCAGTGTATACAAAAACAAACAAACACACTTGTGCATATCCTGTAAGTAGTATCAATAATTGTTATTGTTACAAAATCCTAAATATTGTTTTGATTTTAAAAAACTAAAATGTAATAGATGGCCTTAATTGATTATATTTCAACAGTAGTAAGAATGGTGTGTTCATCAGGAACATTTACCAACCTCGATAAGATTCTTGGAGCATTGGTTGTATGCCTCCTCAGCATGTAAATTCAATTTATCTTCTAATGGGAATGGTACACCATGGTTGATCATTTTACTCAAATCTACCTATAATGGTTGTATGAGTTTCTGAGTCCACAACCTTATTATTAATGATCCCCGAACTATTGAACTTAAGGACGCATGTATCTATGTCAATATAGATGTAAATTTTGTCTCTAATTTCCAACATTCTTAATTCCTAAGTAGAAAGTATATTTACCACCCCTTTTTCCACTTTATTTTTCTTATACCTAGATTGTAAATCTTTCCCTGTCTTTCTCATGTATTTAGTCATGCTTTTGTACAAAATGTTGAACTCTAAAAAGAATTGGATATGATTCCTCATTGAAGGAAAATAATTGAAGGAAAATGTTGAACTCTAAAAAGAATTGGATATGATTCCTCATTGAAGGAAAATGTTGAACTCTAAAAAGAATTGGATATGATTCCTCATTGAAGGAAAATAATGTGAAACATGTTCCAAAACATAGTTCTTTTTGTCTCAAATATCCTTAACAGTGCTTGCTTCATTGAGAGATTTTCCATGCCTAAATTTCCAAGATTCTATCTCATCTTTAAGCTCGCCAATTTTTTTTATCTTCATGAAGTTTTTTATTTGATGCATCAAACTTTTCCCCTTGTTTCCTCAATTTATATTTCCTTTTGTTAGCTATATCTTATGGTCTCTCTATACTCATGGAATTTTTCCTAAGGTTGTTTCTCCACTTTGTCAACTCTTGGGTCAGTTATTCAATTGTCATATAGACTCAATGGAAGTATCCTATTAATTGTTGGCAAATACTAGTGTCAAATCTTTATGAAACTCAATGATCTCTTAGCTATGGGTGTCGATCATGGCATTGGATTATTCTAGTTTAAATACCATCTTCCCCACAATACCCTGATAAGCATCTAACACAACAATTATGCTTTATATTATCTTATTTTGTGCTAATACAGATGCATTCTCCCTTCTTAATAAATTCACTCCATCAATCATTTTTCATTCCTCATCTAGAATATGTTGTGTACCTAGGAGTCCATAGTGTCTATGGTCACAATATCCTTTTAGGTTTAAATCCTCATTTTATTCTCCCTTAATATCTCTACAGGGTCACAAGTATCCATTGGATAAACTACATTGGCCTATCAAATCTGGTGACTTTCCTCCTAAGACGAATTAGTACTAGGTGTTGTAGCCCCCTCAAATGTTGAATAAAAATAGATGTTAGTCATATTAAGAAAAGAGAGAGGAGGTAATGTGTGAGGGGCATAGTCCCCTTCTTGTCGATCACTACTTGGTTCAAGGCCTCCTTGATCTATGCTCTTAGATAGAAGTATTTTCTCGTTCCTAGTTTCCTTCATTGGCATTTGATTAAGAGACCACATTCTTTCATTTTTATACTCAAGTTTTTCTTACACAATCCAATTATATACCTTCCTTTTACCAACTTTCCTCATAGAAATAAGTATATCTTCTTGTAAAGGAGAGGGGAATCCTTCCTCTTCTTCATAGGGAAATTCATCAAATGTCTTCTCTTCTTCTTGAGGATGTTTCTCCATTATCTAGGTTTCCCCACTAGTTGTGAGGATGGATATTTTCTTATTGAGACCTCAAGGGATACCCCCTTGTCCTTGGGGTTCCTCCAATGTGGCATGTGCTGAGGAAGTTCCCTCTTTAATTATTGGTCCCCATTGATGAGTGATATGATTCAGGGTGATGAATATTACAAATATATCTTCTTTCTCATACAAAGGTGCATTTTTGTATACGTCCGTCCTAGTCTTACTAACCTCTTCTCCAACGTTATGGTATCATTAATTACTTATCCCTCCTTTCCTAATCCTTTATCTTATGAATATCCCATGTCCTGCATTATGGGGAGTGTGTTAGATTAAGGCATGGGTTATTTTGGCTGGGTTTCTTCTAGAGTCTCACTAGACCCTTTTTTCTACCTTCCTTATCACTTCCTCCATTGACATTGTTTCCCCCACTACTTCCATTCTCATTATTATGGGATCTTCCTCTTCCTTGTCATGAATGTTATCATAAATTTTGTTAAATTCCTCATATTGAGGGAAATCAAGGTATTCCACTTATTATTTATTCAAATATGTCTTCATCTTACACTAATCTTATGTTTTGTGTCTGTTGAATCCATCCAAATTTACTTTAGCATACTCTTTTTGGAGGAGATTTAAAATCCATGTCTTTCTCAATAGCTATGGATCCGTTTATCCTATAAAAGGTATAATAAGTTGGAGTTGTAGGTACTTCAGGAAGAGGAGTTGGGAATTCCTTATTCATTGGCTTATATGGCTCAAATTCACCACTCATAATAGATTGAACTTCCACATAGGATTATTTTATTTCCAATTTCTCAATTCCATGCCTAGGCTCATGGTCTTGGGGGGTTGTTAGTTTTTTCCCCTTTTCCTATCCAATAATTATATGTGGGTCATACCTACAAGGTTTATATAAGGGTATATCAATCCTTTTCAATGTCTCTAAGGCCTCCTTGATATACCTTTTTTCATTTATTTCATAGTTCCCCATAGCTACTAAGAAAAATATACTAGCATTCTTCTTTTCCTTTAATAAATGAAGCTCATTTACCATCCTCATATGATTCATGTATTCCAACACAAACATCCTAGGTTTAAAAAAATTAGTTAATACATGATGGGTTGGTTCGATCCCATATAATTTGATAACTTTGAAATTATCTCCCAAGAAACAATCTCTCCTTTTTGTCATCTCTCCAAGCTGCAAATTGGGTATGACCTCAATGGGTATTATATTTGGTTCCTCCCATAGAATGATGGGGTAATCCTTATACATGAATTTTGAATAATATACGAGGAAGGAAGCCTCAAATACCCCCTTTTTCACTTAAGGAAACTTATCATATACTATGTTAAGTTACCCTCACGATGTCCTTTGCAAGTTGAGGGATTCAAGGTGATTCATTTGATGATGGATGAATAGGTAGACAAGGTAAGAAGGATACTTGAATACCCCATTAGCAGAAAAGTTGAATAATTGTGATATTTTTCTTGATAAAATGTATTATGCATATATAAAGTTGGGTATTTCCCTTGCATTGTAAGCATCTAACATGGCTAGCATCCTCTCATTTATGTCTCTGTTGGTGATTCTCCCCAAAATTAGGGTGAAAATAGAGACGCATTGTTGGGTCCAAGAGGAAAATATCTTGATATTTCATGGTATAGGAGGAACCTCAATTTGGCCCTAATTGTACTTCAATATTGAGAATAATTTTCCATTTGATGTTGGTTCATCCTCTTATACTTGTTGGTTTTCACCTCTTGCGATAGAACTACAATGCCCAACGATGTCCCCAACATTTGAGTGATATAAAGAGAATTTATATGTAATAAGGTGGTTTGGACATCGACAATGATGATAGAGGAGGAGGCAAGTGGTATTACTTGACAAATAGTTCTATCAACTCAGGAAATGGAAAGGTGTGGGAGACAATATGTTGGTCTAGCCCAAAACCCCAGAGAATGCTTTATGATTGTCTTGAGGTATATTTCCTTTTGGAAGCTCTAGTGAGATGTTTAGAGGATGAGTTAATCATATGAGGAGTGTAAAATTGAGTGAGTTCATCAACAAAGGGAGGTAATTATGAAGAGATTTCATTAGTATCATAAAAAATTCTAGTAGAATGAGACAAGGAACTTATAGTGGTGGCTCCATGGGCTCTATATAAAGTTACAAATATTCAGAGTAGATCGGGGGTGGAGTTAATAATGATGGGTTTAGAAACAATATGGGATCACAACTCTCTTTTAAAAGGAATTGATCAAGTTAGGGATTCTAGAAAATTTCCTTGATAATTCGTAGAGTGAACACTTCACTTGTGTCACTAGGTATAAGGATATTGATGTTCTGCGGTCAGTTGATGTTTTATTAGGTGGATTTGTGAGTAAGCTCAATTTATTATGGGTTATATTATAATTGGGGGTTCAAATAGATTTTGATTGTTATAAACCAAGGATATCTTCTTTAATATCTAGAGATATCAATATCTAAATGAGATTCATAGTTTTTTTAAGGGAGATGTCATCATTTTGTAGCCACAACTGAAGGGACATGTGCCTTTTTATTATTGGTGACTAGGGATGGATTGGGTAATCCTACCTCATGTAATCATTTCATTGGCAAGTAATTCTTTGTTGATATTCAATCTAAGGAGGAAGGGGTGGCCCCTCCCTGGGAATATTCTTTATTCCCCGCATGTGCAATAGGTGGAAAATTCTCCCTGTGCACAAATGGATGTGATTATATGTTGTTTGTACAACATCAAGATTCATTCTTCAAGACTTGTGTTGTATCAAGTTAGGGACTTGTGTGATATCAAGTTAGGATATTCTGTTGTATCAAGTCCTATATATGTCCTCATGTATTGAGGTGAGATGCATGTATTATAATCTTGTGTTGTATCAAAATTGGAATCTTGTGTTGTATCAATTCATGTGGTTATATTATGTGATTATTTCTAGCCATGGTCACTAAGTACTATAAGTATCCTTTAGGGATTAAATATCCCTAGAGTTAATTACTTTAGCATATGACTATATGGCCTGGGGTAATATATATGATCATCAATATGTATGGAATAATTCTTCTAAGTATGATATTCTAAGATGGATAAATAATACACATATGGACCAGGAGTTAATTATTTAATTATAATTATATAAATTATAGAGAAAAGGAATTTGAATTTCCCATGCAAATGTCTGAGTGAAATGAAGTTATAAAGATTTAGTAAAATATGAATGCCTCAATCAATGCCTTATTCAAAGAATCAATTGAACTATTAATGAATGTAATTAGTCAAGTAAAGAAGAGATCAATGTTCATCAATCAACATTCTTCAGTTAACTAAAGAATCCATGCAAAAGTTAATAATAGAAATTGTGCATGGATGGAACTAGGAGTGAAGAATTGATGACACTTAAGTTAGCATATTAAGTAAGTGATTAGCAATATGTTAAAGACTGTGTTCAAGTCAAATTCAGTTCAAGTAAAGTGAAAATTTAGTTCAAGTAAAATTAACATTTAGTTCAAGTCAATTAACATTCAGTTCAATTCACTTCACTTTCAGTTGAATACAATGAACATTCAGTTAAAGCTAATTGAGGAAATGAAGGACACTAATGTTTGCATGGAGGGAGTTATAGTTAAATCCTCCTTGTGAATGCACTATGTGGTGATATCAATATGTTTACTGGCCCTCCTATGCACTAGCTTCTGCATGCTAGGTGTTTTGACTTGTTATTAATATGCTAGGCATATGGCAAGTTCAATACAGTCACATATAGTCTTTTTTGCAAGGTTAGATTGGATTACTCTTCTCTATTGTTGTGGTGATATCTCTTATCAGGCGATTTTCTTATATGTTGTAAGCCATTCTCTACAAATATATCTATCATACTCAAAGAATTGTTGCAGTTCTCTTTCTCTGTGTTTGGAGGGTTTTTCCATTGTATATTTTGTCTCTTATGGTTGATTTATTTATGAGATTCATATGTGGTTTATATAAATATTATATGTGGTTAATATATTTATGATATTCACATGTGGCTAAGATATTCATATATGGATGATTTATGAGATACCTATGTGATGAAATTGATTGATAAAAGTTTTAAAGTTCAAGCTTCTCTAATTTTGCTCAAAATATCAACATATTATCAAAGCATAGGGAATGAAGGAGCTTAGTTTTGTACAACAAGATAATCCTACTTATATATTAAAGAGTTGAGCAAAATATTGTAGCCATGAATTTGATCTCCATTCAACTAGAAGACCTCCTTGAAGGAACACTTCCAACTTCAACACATGAAAGAGAGGGTGTTGAATATTCTTGAAGAGAATGATATTGATACATTTGTGACTAGTGTGGTAGAGGAACCTACCACCAATGAAGGGAAAATAAAATTCAATAATAATAAATCAAAGTCCAAGCATATCATTTTTTATTCAGTTAAGGATAATGTCATGTCCATGATCCTTCCGTTGAAGAAGGAAAAGGAGTGTTTTGATACACTCACCAATATTTTTAAGAAGAACGCATGGTGTCAAGAAGAGGGGTGCATCCAAAGCAAGGCTGTGTACACTAAAGAGGATAATCATGTCCTCACAACAATAATGAAGAAAGGGATAAAACCTTTCACTACAAAGAAGCTCTTCCATTCAAGTGAATAAAGGACTCTAGTTTTCTTTGCATGGATGCAGAGATCAAGAGGGATCCCACACAAATCAATAAAGGATAAGTAATTTATATTTTGAATCTCATATGATGCTATAAATTAGATATAAAGGTTTTTTAATATGTTTCATGACTGTCATATAGAGATTTGTATTCCTAGACTTTGGAATTGTGATGAAGAAATACATTATTGTTTGTCTTTTATTAGCATATTGTCAATCTCATGAGTCCATATTATGTGATATGATATAGGACTGACATAATACTTATGTAGGACTGATATATACTTATATAGGACTTATATAAATATAAAAATATCCTTCATAAGACATGATATAGAGGGTTGCATTCTTGCTTCATGAGCTATGAATACAGGACTACCTGATTGGTCATAATATATCAGATAGAGGGCTTCATGTTTACTTCATGAGATATGAATATGGGGCTACATATTTCCTTCATAAAATATAAATTTTTGAACTGATATAGGATTGATATAAGGTTGCAAAACATTACATAAAATATGAATTCAGTTATGCCAAAACATTGATTTAGTCTGTGTACATAACTATGTGAACCATTGTTAGTATGTTGAAATTTTTAATGTGATTACATTTATTGGTTATGTAATGTTATTAATCATTTGAATAATTTTTCTTGTAGGTAAAAAAATATGCCGTAACCTAAAAGAAGAGAATGGCATGGAGTCATTCGGATGGCTGATCCTAAAAAAGAGCAGATTGGGAGGTTCATATGCTCCTTAGGAAGAAGACAAAATATAAGCCTTAATTCTATTTGGAGAAATGTAAAGACTCTTGAAGGTAATATATTTATCTTAACTATGTTCATATCTTTTTTTGATATAAAGAAGTACGAGTCTTTGTGATGGATGACTCAAATTTATGATTCCCACATCCTAGATGTTGAGAGGGAGAATCTAGGTTTCTAGCTCATGGAAAAACCAATGGAACTTTATCGATATCTACATATCTACTGATAAGTAGATTGCAAATTTGTGAACAAGTCGTTGTTAGTAATGAATTTGAGATACTTATGAGATAAGATTGGTATGGTGGTAAATTCTCGGTAAAGCAATGAATGTCTCTCTCGTTGAGAGGGAGTGTTATTTGTACAACATAAGGAGTCATTCTCCAAGACTTGTGTTGTATCAAGAGTGTAGACTTGTGTTGTATCAAGTAAAACATTCTCATATACGGTACCCTATGAGAATGGATCTCCAATTATGGATATGTACTAATTCATGTGGTTGTACTATGTGATATATTTCTAGTCATGGCCACTGAGTTCTATAAGTCTCCTTTAGGGATTACCTACCCCCTAGAGTGAATTAATTTAGCATATGACTATATATCCCGGGGTAATATATAGGATCATCAGTATGTATGGAATAATTCTTCTGAGTATGATATGATAAGATGGATAAATAATAACATCTGGACCATGCATTAATTATTTAATCATAATGAGATAAAGCATAGAGAAAGGGAATTCGAATTTCCCATGCAAATGTTTGACTGAACTCAAGTTATAAAGCTTTAGTAAAATATGAATTCCTCAATAAATGCCTTAGTCAAAGAATCAGTTGAACTATTAATGAATGTAATTATTTAAGTAAAGAAGAGGTTAACGATCATCAATCAACATGCATTAGTTAACTAAAGAGATCCATGCAAAAGTTAATAATTAGAAATTGTGCATGGATGACACTAAGAGTGAAGCATTGATGACACTTAAGTTAGCCTATTAACTAAGTGATCAACAATTAGTTAAAGATTGAGTTCAGTTCACATACGTTCAAGTAAAGTTAACATTTAGTTCAAGTAAGTTAACATTCAGTTCAAGACAGTTAACATTTAGTTCAAGTCAAATCACTTTCAGTTGAAGACAATGAACATTCGTTTAAAACTAAGTGAGGAAAGGAAGGGCACTAATCTTCGCATGGAGGGAGTTCTAGTTAAATCGTCCTTGTGAATGCATTACATGGTGCTCTCATTATGTTTACTGAGCCTCCTATGCAGTACCTTCTGCATGCTAAGTGTTTTGGCTTGTTATTAAAATGAAAGGCACATGGAAATTTCAATACAGTTGTATATACAGTTGTTTGTGTAGGATGACATTGGATCTCTCTTCTCTGTTGGGAATGCTTTTCATTGATGTAAAAGAAGTTGATTAATAACAAAGGAAAAAGGAAAACAACTTGAACATCTTGAATGTTGGTGTAGACTTATTGTATTATAGTCGAATTTAACAGTCAATTGAAATCGAATTCAATCATCAGTCAGAGTTGAAGTTGTCTACCATTTCCAGTCAAAATCAACCTCTTGTCGACCATTTCTAGTAGGAGTCAAAGTTGTCGACCATTGTTAGTTGAATTTGATTGAAGTCGACCTCTTTTTTACCATTGCTGGTCAGATTCGAATTTGTTGACCATTGTTGACTAAAGTCCCACTTCCACTCAGATTCAAATTTGTTGACCATTGTTAATCAAATTCAACCTCTTGTCAACCATTTCCAATCGAAGTTGACTATGTGTCGACCATTATCAATCAAGTTTATAGTGTCAGAACCAGAGTCTCGAATCATAGTCGGAATTAGATTTTGACATTGAATTAGCAAGTTAGAGTCGATAAAGTGTAGTTCAACATCATAATCGATAAATGTCAGAATTAACGAAGTTCAGTTCATCAAAATTGACATAGTCAAAGTCGGAACTACGGAGTCAAAAACACTGGAATATACAATATATTTTTAAAGTTGACTTTCGACATCATAATAGATCAGTTAGATTCATAATTAATGACATATTGTAAATCAAAAGATACAAAGGGTCGAAAGTTAACGAGTCTAAATCAATATTATGAAGTTGAATATTTCATAATCATATGGTTAACTTCACAGGATTAATAGAGAAGGTAATTCTAAATTAGTTTTAAAGGGTCACATTGAAGAGTTGTGACTATTAGGTATAGAGGAATGATTGAGGGTATATAAACAAAGCTCTAGTCATATAAATAAAGTGTCTTTGTACGCACAACATTGAAAATATAGAGTGTATAGAGAACAAAACACACATAATCATTTAAGGGGGGCTGGGAGGTGCAAGGACAAGAAACATAAGCCTGCAAGAAGTCAAAACTAATTCCTTCCAGTCGTTGCTGGTAAGCAGGGTGTCGTTGCATCCTTCAGTTGTAGCTGAAAAACTAGGGTGTTAGTGCATCCTTCAGTCGTAGCTAAAAATCTTGGGTGTTGTCGCATTGAGCAAGTTGGTGCTTGCAAAATATTTGTAAATATAATTTTGCAATAATAGAAAGTGTTTATGGTTTTTGTGATTTGGTTTCCGTGATAAAATATTGTGTTCTGTTTCTATTGGTGTTTAGTTTTTAAATAAAGTGATAAAATTTAAAAATACATAATATTGTTTCACCTCCTCCCCCCTCTCAGTATTATTTGATTTTCCAACAATTGGTGTTAGAATAGGTCTCTTCACTAAAGTTTAACCACTTGATGAAAGATTGTTTATCAATATGGATCATCACGAAAAAATGATCCATAAGAAGTCATTTAATGTCTATTGGACTTTAATTTCGGTTATATGTAGAAACATGGTATGTCTATCCAAAATATCCTCGCACAGATCTGGAAGGAATAAAACAATATGAGAACAATGCAAAATCTGTTAATGGAATCTTGGTTGGATTAAACATGACAGTGTTTGTCAAAGTAATGTATTGCAATAAAACAAAGGAGATTTGGCACAAACTGCAGATCATCTATGAAGTAGATACCAAGGTAAAAAGGGCCAAACTCCAAACATTTAAAACTCAATTTCAAAGTCTAAAAAAGAAACAAGAATAGAACATATCAAAATATTTTGAGAAAATAGAGAAAATTGTTAATGCAATTCAAGGGCTAAAAATGGAATTGGAAGAAAATCAAATAGTTGAAAAAATAATAAGAACGCTTCCAATGATTTACAATCCTAAGATTTCCATTGTAAAATATAGATAAAATATTAACAAACTTACCATAAATGAACTATATAGAATCCTCATAACTTATGAGATGAGTATTGGTCAAAATAACTCTAAAAAAAATAAAGAAAGAAGCTTAACCAAAATATCCAATAAAAAGAATAAATTAAAAGAACCAAAATATGCAAACCAAAGAATCTTATGAAAAAAAAGCACGAGTAAGTAAAACCACCATCTAGAAATATACCCAAGGATTACAGCTACCACCATCTAGAAATATACCCAATATATAGAAATATGCACTATATTTATTACGTCTGCATCAATTGATGGGTTTCTAACTCATGCGCACCTTATGTGGTATTAAAACTACCCACACCACCACGCGTCCCAGATGGAATGTCTATGCTTTGAAGGGATCAATAAGATATCAGATAAATATAGACAGGAATCCCCTACAAAAAAGACAATAAGATATCAGATAAATATAATGAGGAATCCTCCTGCAAAGAGACACTTCTTGTAATCGACCAACAGGCAGAAATCATAATTCCTTTGCACCTTTACAATGTAGAAAGTAAAACCTCAAGTACAACTACAATTGCACAATCAAGAAGTGATCTTCAACGGTCGCTTTTATCATTCATAAAATTGTACAAAAATCAAGAAATGCATTTCAACGGCCATATTTTGAAAAACTTCAAACGCGTTTAATGTGTCAGTTAATCTCAGAATTGGTGATGTTCACATCTTAACATTGAGATGGAGGACCAGGGATCTGTCACAGTCGTATGCAAGATTTGAAGGGGCGTAATAGGTCGTGACATTCTGGTCTACACCGACATTGATGTTTTCCGTTCTGTCCAAATTTTTCACCAATACGAGTCTGCATTTCTGCACTAGGTAATCCACGGATATCTCTTGGGGTTCACTGTGACCAGAGTACAGAACTTCGTCATCCATAAACTCAGTTATTATCTCGTGGAGTGTTACATTTTTACCATACATGAGTTGCGTTAGCCCGTCCCTTGTAATTTGTTCGGGCCTGTAATACCACTCAACTTTGATACATCTCTTATCTGGGATTAGTTCTGTTATTTCTGCAACATAAGGTTTCGACCATAGATGTGTACGGATCTCTACAAAATCGCCCACATAAAGGTCACGATATTCTTCTAATTCTTGATTTTCTTCTACTGATTCTTGATTTTCTTCCATATAAAGTTGTGTGGGACGGCTAAAACCTCTGGAAGGAGAATCAGATATTGTGTTTACCGGAAGGATGAGCGTAGTGTTTCGCTATCTCAGCTAACTTCATGGCAATTCCAACGTCTGAGAGAAATATATACAGATTCTGTTTTTGGGTTTCCTTTCAATCCTGAAAGGCGATTCGTTTCAAGAGTTTAACAAGTCCCTTCGTATTTCTATTCCCTGTTAACGTGGTCGCATTTTAGTATGAGTGTTTTTAATATTATTATTAATTTTATAATTTAATATTATCATAAATTTTACTTAATTAAAAACATAGCTAAGTTTAGTGGGCTAGCTCAAGTAGTTGAGTGCTGTAAGTTGTGAGAGGGCTAGGTCAAACTGGCTTGGGTGGCTATACATTGAGATATAAGAGCCTCACTTGTTGATCTCAGTAATTTCTTGTTCTGAAAGTAGCTCCTAAAAGTAGCAGCTCCTTAGAGTTTGTTTAGCACACTTTAAAAAAAACTAGAAAACATAGCGGACCTGAAAATTGATTTTTTATTTTGTATTAAATAATGATTTATTAATATAAAAATAATCCAATAAATGATCATTCATTTCATCAACATCTATCTTGAGATGCAATTTGACATATATATATATATATATATATTATTTTAACTTTTTCATAAATTATTTTTGAACTTTTTCAATTTTCTTCCAAATTTCTTTAAAAAAAAAAGCTTACCCCATACAAATTTATTATCTATACCAATTTCTAACATCATAGCTGATTCTTTTTGTTGAGTAAATGGTCTTCCAATTATAAATGCATTCAAATTCAAAACCCAAGTACTAGTAAGAAGTAAGTACCTTCAATTTGTCACCATCAAGTGTGGGATAGCTATCACGAAGAGCGTTCAAAATTGAGCCCTTCATAGCCCTTCCTAGAAGTGTAAGTTAAAATTGCCCTTCAAAAAAAATTAAAATCTAAATTTTACCCTTCCAATAAAGAAGGGAAAATTTATATCAACATTTCAAAAGAAGGGCAACATTTGAAATCACCCGCCCATATAAAATTTTCAATGTTTCTCAAGATGTTGAAATTCCTATGCTATAAAGTTATGCTAGTCATTCAAAATATTGGAAATATGATAAATTATAATCACTCACTCACCCATGCCATGCACTCACTACTTAGTTGTGCAAGATGACCAGTGATCACTCATAACTACTAGGCACTAGCCATCACTTGGGGATGCAATATAAAGTGTGACAAAGTGTCAACGACTATGCTATAACAACAAAGAACAACAACTAGTCTACTACTAGGCCCAATACAAGCTCAAAACTTTGTGCCTACTACCTATGTGAACCTCGCTACCAATGTCCACTCGTTTTTCATCAAAATGAAATTCAAAAGGCGAGTTTGATGAGTCCTCCTCTACAAGACTTCATTTATCGCATGAATATCACACACTCACAACAACTATAAACAACACTCAATGTCATGAAAATACAAATAATGGCATGTACCTAAGATCACAAACTATGCAAGGTCGATTTATGCATTGCTATAGAGAGGTGTCACTAGGCACACAATATGGAGAAACAATAAGTTAGAAAAATACATTTGGACCAAAGCATGTGCACAATGGTTATTAATAAAATTAAAAAAACAATTGTTGCCTCAAGAATACTCTTCAATTTGATGGGTGGCATGATCATTATGTAATCTCCCTCTGTCCTTCCAAACATTTGTGCTTTCTCACAACATTTGTCCTCAGCGGTCGCGAGCAAAATACATAAAAATTACTTGTCTTTACATCCTCTTCTCTTTAAATCCTAGTCTCATAGTCATACCAAGGATTATTATGCATGCACATCTTCACCTTATAATATCAATCGGCTTAAGGCGCAGAGACAACCATAAAATATCAAATATGTCAAGACGCAAAGAGTAAGAGACAACTATAAGTAAGTCATATATTAAATTTACCATATAAGCCTTGAATTGACAATGCCAACTAAGATTTGACACATTAGATTGCTGTGATATTTTTATCACTGCTTACCAATGTGATTGCAAGGCATCGTTTTTGAAGGTGAAGTCCATAATTTTAGGTCATCTACCTCATTATCATGCCTTTTGGTAAGACAATAAGGAGGGTAGTGGCATGCATCAGCATGTAAAATAGTTTTGACATAGAGGTATACACATTAATTTTCATTAAATTACTTAAATCTCCTATTCGTGACTTCCTATTCACTGAATTGTGGACTAGTACAAAACAAAACAAATTTTAGAGCCGCGAGCCCATAATTACTCACACATATAACTTCCTCAAATCTAGCCATTAATAAACTTCTTTTGGTGTTTTAGTTCAATTTAAAAGGTGGATTNATATATATATATATATATATATTAGTTGTAGGTTTATTATAGTCTCGTTTTGCTTAGTGGCTTCCTTTTGTACATAGTTAACAATAAGTAATTCTCTCATGGTTCTAGTTTTTCTTTAAGACTATACCTAGTTATGACATCTTGCACTATTCATAAGATCACACAGATGCCCCAATATGGTTATCGCATAGTCTAAGTAGTTTTTCTATATAACGAAGTGTGCTCCAACTCGAAAAAATACAATAGAATAGTTTTTACATTGCTGAAATGTAAATTAATGTTACATATATGACAAATTAAAGTGTTCAAAATAAGTTTTATTGAAAATATATCATTTTTTCATGTAGATATTATAATGTGCTCAATTGTTTAAAATTGTAAAACATTGAAGAGCAATATTTGTTTTTGCAATTTTTTGGTGAAAGGGTTTAGTTAATTTATATTTGTCAATTAAAGTACAATTATTTATATTTACTATCATCTTTTAATGGCTCCAAGAATAAATTCCCTTCCAATTCAAATTAAGACCCACCCTTCAAATTTGATCACTAAACGAGCATTACTATATAGATTTTTTTTGGCAATGAAAAATTTAAATTTTTGTTTTTAGAAATATAAAATGGTATTTAGTTGTTTTTAGTCTATGTCAATCAACAACAAGAAAGCATAACTTGCTATGTGTAACTCATGAATATGTATAACCCTTTCTTTGGGTTTTTTTCAATGAAAACTTTAAATTTTTGAGTTTTTAGAAATATAAGACATTGAAACTTATATTCACTTTTAGAATTTCAATATATACAATCATTCTTACATTTTTACTTGTATTTCTTACAAAATAATTGTTGTCATTTAATAGTTCACATATGGTTTTTATTTGACATATATTCTTAAAACTTATTGTTGGAAACCTAAAACTTAAGGAGTGCACTTCCTTTTGTAAATATTGTGAATATTTAGTTTTAGTGATTAAAATTAGCTAAAAAGTCTCATGGTATGAAACTGAAAGCCAAATGTTTGTTCTATTTTTATTAATAACATATCACATTCAATGAAATAGCAAAAGTCTCATACCTTTGTTATCTCTCCTTCTATTAATAAGGCCAATAGTAATATCTCTTTATATTAATAAGGACATGGGTGAGTGCACAAAGTTGATGAACCTTTTAGATGCAATGGAAGATTCAAGAAAATGATTCAAAATCTATAAAAGAGAAGTCATCCCAAGCAATGTCGATCCTGTCAAGCTTAGTCCTGAGTCTGCCAAGTTGATTTCCAACTAGGATAGTTAAACAAAACATGAGTGTGTTATGTTTCTCTAAAACGTGCACGTGTTATGTTCTCCAAAACATGATTTACACCCAAAACGAGTCGCCCCCGTCATTTTCTCCACAATAGTCAATTGTAGCCATTTCGGGCTGACCAAAGAACACAAGGGTGAACATGATTTGGGTGAGAAAGGCATACAATTTCCACCTTCGAGATCAATCTCTTCATTCTTGACATGTATTTACACCAAATCTCATCCTACTAGTTTCACTATTTTCAATATTTTGTATGCTCTAAGATGAATTGAAACCATAATTTTTTAATTTCTATGCCCTAAAATAAATTTACATGCCCAATGGAAACCAAACCCCCAATTTACTCATAAAAAACAAATCAATTTCACTATGTGCATATATATTCACGAGCATCCTTGTGAATCCAAACCAATATTCACAAATATGTAAAGTTTCTCAAGTATACAGGGTTGCATACAACTAAAACAAATCAAGTTGAATTCATATCTTTCCCAAAATACATAAACAAAGATGCTAAATGGCCTATAGAGTCCAGAAAAATTTATTCCACAACAAATAATAACATATCAAAATCCTTTCCAATATTGAGAATTTATTCATCAATATCAATGTTTACCCCTCCTTCGAGCTCTATGCCTTGTATCTACCTAGAATATCGAAGTTGGTCCTCCAAGGACATTAATAAACACCTTATAGTTTTGATTAAAATTCTTAATCCAAGTGTTAAAATAAGGTATAAAAGATTCCCATGCTTAATAAATGTTTTCACTTGAGTGAAGGGTACATCCAGGTTAAGGTCAAAGACAATGGAGTTCAACAATAGGCTCTACCAACATCAAGATACATAGGGAGGTTGAAGTGTTTGATTACATGTCGACCACATACTATCATACATGATAGAATCCCGTGGAAACCTTGCAACCCTAAAAGCTTGAAAATTGTTAATTCTGTTGAATTCTAGTTCCCAAACCACTACACACAAATATGTAAAGTCTATCATGGGTATATAGAAAGAGTACATACAACTAAAATAACATCAAGTGGAATCCATACATGCCGCAAATTACATATAAACAAAGATGTTAAATGGCTTATAGAGTCTAAAAAAAATCACACTACAACAAATAATTACATATATCAAAATCCTTTCCTATATTGGGATTTTATTTATGAATAACACCTTGTGCCCCCTCCTCTAGGATCTATCACTTGCCTCTACCGAGAATCTTGGAGTTGGTCCTCCAAGGAAATTAGTCAACACCCCACAATTTCAATGAAAATCCATAATCCAAGCCTTAAAATAAGGTAGAGAAGCTTCGCAAACAACATATACACATAGGAAATTTAAGGTATGCATATGGAAATTGAAATTAATACACATATATGCGACCTAAATTTGAGATGGAAAAATGTTAAATGTTTATTCTTCAGTGTAAAATTTGTTCAATTTTAAATTTTAAATTATAAATAGTTTATGTTGTTAAATGTCGTACACTAGTGTTATATTTCTCATTTCCTAGCGATGTCATTATACCATGTGTATTTTTCTAATGATAGTTTTTTTGTATTTATGGTTGCAGTGGCTTATATATTGGACCATCATTGCAGATATTTTGAGAGCCATTGGTCATTTGAGAGATATTGGTGTGGCTTGGAGGAGTGGATCATATGAACTTTGATGCTCCTTTTCAACATTATTAGAGTCCATTGTAGACACTATCAGTAAATCCAACGATGTGTTGTATAACATATCATCATACAGAGAGAGAAAACAACAAGAATGTATGGATGGATTGAGCTACAATGACATTGAGAAGATGAAAATAACCAAAGCATAAATATATTCACAATTTAAAGTGCCTAGGACAAATAACATTCCATAGACTAGCATACCACATTTTCAATTGAGTGGTCCATTTTTCAACCAATAAGAGATCACTGGATGGAAAAATGGTACATGGTTTCTTACATGCTCCCACACAACAATAGGGAAGTACCATTGTACTTCCTCCAAAAACTTTATGCAGAGCTTATGATGGGTAAACATGCTAACTATTTTGCAATGTTGGGTTTCCAGGGCACTGGTAGGGGGATGCCCCAAAACCATCCCAATGTTAGGAATAGAGATGTCGATCGACATATACCTCCACCCTGTAAATAGCTATCAAGGCTAGACATCCCTCCTACACATTATATGATTCCCCATACACATGAGGTGTTTATGATGCTAGCTTAGATGATTTCCCACAACACCATATCTATTGACTAGGTAGGGCCCTCTTCCTCTAGCGGAGTACATCCATTAACTTCTGATGGTAGAGGACCATTTGTTGATAGGGATATAATGACATCTGATGAGCCCCATATTGAGCCACATGTGTGCACGGTGTGTGGTTCATACTGCTATGGTCATGGACCAACACAAATTTGTACATCTACGATGACTATCACTCATGTAAGGATATTGTAAAAAATCTAATGTTGTTCAATTTATTTTTTCCATATTGTACACCTATTAAAAGATTCTTAATATATAGAATTGGTAATCTTATCGGAGCTTGATGCCTTTATAGGGGGTGGTAGTGTACCTAGTGTTGTTGTATCCTAGGTGGAAACAAATAGCACTAAGGTCATATTTCAACATGCCATTTTGCTAATAAATGTATTTTTTTCAATGCAAGCTAGTTCATTAAATTTTTAAATGGTCTAATATTTACAATTTTTGAAGTTGCAAGAACTGCATTCTAAACAGGATGTAGGAGACTTTGATATCAATGAATTCCCCTCAAGTGGATTCTATGATTACCTCAGGAATGTAAGTAGATGGTTGATAACTAAATCTTGTTCAAATTATTTTTTATTATTGTATCCCTTTATAGATTTTTAATATTTATTATTTATAAACATGCAATTTTTATTTGGCTCTATAGATGGGAAAGAAATTGCCAGTAGCGATCCTTTCCATGGGGAAGATATGTCCCAAGAAGAGGTAAGTATATTACAACATGTTATGTTTTCAGTACATGTTATTTCATCCATTCATGTCCATGTATAACTATGACAACTAGCTGTAGACATCAACGCAAATCCCTACACCACCGCTTTGCAGGTTTGGCTCTCCCTATAGTCCAAACGCTGAGAATGGTTTTTTCTACACTAGATGACCCTCTTCTATAGAAAGAACAAGTTTACATTATCATGGACCTACATATTTCATGGTAATGTACACATATCCTTCGATGACAGTTTCTGGTAAGCTTTCAATTCACTCCATAACTTGTTTTTATTAATGTTTTTTTACATGTTTATAGCATCAAGACAGAGAGTCCTCCATGCCAGACCTTTGTGTTTTTTTGACAATGCAGTTAATGTTGCATCTACAATGGGGATAAGTCACAAAAAGTTATATACGTGGATATTTGTACATGTGCAATTCATTTTTATTGTGTTTTCACATGCATGATGTCTAACTATTTTACCATTTGGTGAATGTAGCCTCACTTTGGTCCATTAGTGCATGCGACCTAGGTTGATGTTCAACATACATCTCCACTTTCTACTAAAGAAACCTAGTCTCCTTCCCCACAACAAATTTTTTCGGTGAGGTGTTCATTAATTACAAAATTGGTTAGTAATTTCTCAAGCACAGATGTTAATAATTGTTGAGATAATTGACATAGTTTATTTTATTCACAGAGCACCATTGTAGAGAGGCTCTCATAAAAGAGGAGGATGCCATAGAAATATATACCTCGAATGGATTTAGTGAGTGTTTCTTTTATGTAATTGAATTGTATTTTAATTTTTCAAAGTTT
Source organism: Pseudotsuga menziesii (assembly GCA_001517045.1). NCBI lineage: Eukaryota > Viridiplantae > Streptophyta > Pinopsida > Pinales > Pinaceae > Pseudotsuga > Pseudotsuga menziesii. The sequence goes on along the minus strand of LPNX011091026.1, from coordinate 24,384 downwards.
CTTAGTGATTCAGTATGAGTTCAATTACCTGATCAAGGAATACGATCTTTGACTTGCAATCGCTAGAGATGCAGGACAGAGGCAACAAGCATCACACTTAGGAAAAAATAAGAGGAAGTTAGAGTTTTGATGTGTTAGTTGTTGGCCTCTATCTCTTTACTTAAGAGACCCAAGGTTCAACAATAGCACAATACTAACAAGACACCAAAATACATTAGCTCGATAGAGCAAGCTCAGACAGAAATGATCGTAAGGTAGGCACAGTCTCACCTGAGATATCTTAATGTGTAATTGCTAGAACCATGTTTTCACAGCCGACGAAGGATTATAGTCCCTTGGCACATGTCCAAGGTGCTCAATAGAGATGGAAGGATAGAGTCTATTGTTGTGTTAGAATAATCAACCCATAGTTACCCATATTTGACATTACTTAAATCATTTTTGTCTTATTCGTAGATTCCTAGATTCCCTCTCTATGCTAGTTGAATTCTACATGTTCCTAGAAGTCAATACTTGCTAAAATGGGTCATGGAGAGCTTTAGAATCATCCTAGAAACATATTTAGCATGTCTAATTTATTCCTGGTTCCTTAAAACACATATCTACTTTTTCTGAAAGCTGCCTTGCTTTACAACAATTTTAAGGCATAAAGGAAAAGCTAGTCTAGGGGAACTTGCCTTGTTTTTTTACCACATCATCCTCCTTCCTTTTCTACAAAAAAAAGCATGAATGAGTTTTATTTCCACCACTTATTATCTTTCCCACTTGCTTTATCTAATTCATGAGGATCTTCATAGATTTGGAAAGTCCTTTCTGCACCAATGGGGGATTTGACTTTATTTAGTAAGCTTGCTTTTTGACCAATTCAAATAGAAAACTAGTGATTTTGAATATCTCATGTAATTCTACATTTGAGAATCATATTAATTCATATGGTTGGCTTATGTACACTTATTCAATACATGATTAAGTTATGCTCCAATTTAAGTCTCCTTTTTTGTGAATTTTGCATGTTTGATTAGCAATTTTGTGAGTGTAATTGATCTATCTCTTGGGTTCAATTTCCACATGGGATCAGAGCCTTTGTAGATCAATTTCTCTCCTTCCAAATTGTTATTACAGGTTCGACAACACTAACTAGCAGCACATTCTACTGACTGAAGGGAACAGGAGTTGAGATATGGACCAATCTCAAAGGATCATCTTGAATCCATTCAATTTCTTTGAATGGAAAGCTGAGATGGGGATATTGTTGAGAGAGAAAGGTCTCTAAAGGGTTACCATGGCTACTGATGCAGATCCCAATGAAGCTGCATAGAAAATCAAATGGCACAATAGGAGGGATTAGGCCTATGGTCTTTTGTGTTTGAGTATTTCAAGAGACCTCCTCTTTCATCCCGATTCATTAAAATCTCCTAATGAGGTGTGGGAGAAGCTTGAAGATATTTTTGGAAAGAGAGATGATATGAGAGAACATCAAATCGAGAATGAATTGATATCCTTGAGTCCCATTAGCTTCGAATCGTTGAAACTCTATTTTACCAAGTTTAAGGCCCTTGTTTTGCAGTTAAAACAATGTGGGATTGAAAAGAAGAAGGAGGAACTAGTTTTGAACATTCTCTCAAATATTGGTCCTAACTATTCACTGTTTGTTTCTACCTTCTATGCCACTAAATTGACAGCTCAAACCTGGAATATGCCTAAGCTTGTTGAGTTCATGGAATCCCTCACTCAGGAGCAAGATAAATTTGGTGATGATGGGCACCATCAAACCTTCCAAAGACCAAGATTTGGTTGCTGGAGATTCAAAGGTGGATTCAAAAAGCAAGAAAAAATATAAAAATCCACCTGAGCAAAAGAGAGAAAAGGCAAAATCTTAAGAGGATTCCTCAGGCTCCAAGAAGAACCCCCAGAAGAAGAAGAATAAAGGAGAAATGAGCAATTGCGCATAGTGCAGTAATGTCTACCATCCTGAGAGCTCTTGTATGAAAAAACAAATTGACATGTTGACCCAAATCCTAGAGAAGAACAACATCTCCCTTCCTGATTGCTCAAAGAAGAGGGAAGGAGGATCAAATTCAAAAGACAAGGAGAGAGTACATGCCTTGGTTGCTGGCACCTCAAGCTCACTTAGCATCATCATTGATTCTGGAGGTTCCAGACATATGGTTTCGACAAGGGATATATTTTCCTCTCTTGACATGTCAAAAGGTCCACCAATAGTTTTGGGAGGTAACTATTTGACTAACAGTATGAGAAAGGGTAGGATTGATCTTAACCATGGTAATTTCAATAATGTGTTGTATGTTCTAGGTCTTGCCTCTAATCTCTTGTCAGTGTATTAGATGACTCACAATGGATCTCCAAATAAAGTCATATTCTCCCCCAATGAATTTGAAATCACTGAGATTTGGAATGGTAAATTCATAGAAAAAGGTGTTGTTGATCACACTTTGAAGGTATACAAGTTTTCCCATTTTCTACCCTACTGAAACCAAGTTTTCTCTTCTTACTCATGCTAATGAAGCAAGCAAGATTTGGCATGAAATATTTGGCCATATTAACTACAAGTATCTTTCTGATTTGAGTGACAAAGACATGGTCATAGGGTTACCAAAGATCAAGTTTTCTAAGGGATTCTATCAAGGTTGTATCCTAGGAAAACACCCAGAGCACAAGTATGAGAGAGCTATTCATGAGAGAACCTATGCACCTCCTGAGTTGATCCACAGTGACATTTCTGGTCCATTCCATCATATGTCCATGAGTCAAGCCAAATATGCACTCACCTTCATAGATGAATTTTCTAGGTATTGTTGGGTTTACTTCCTAAAGCATACATCTGAATTTTTTGACCTCTTCAAAGTCTTTAGAGCCTTGGTTGAAAACCAGTATAGGAGGAAACTAAAGATCCTAAGATCTGGAAATGGTGGTGAGTATGTCAAGTTTGAGTTCATCTAGTATTTCAAAGATGCAGGTATCTAGATGTAGAATTCTATTCCTTACACACCACAACAAAATGGTGTTCCTGAGAGAAAGAACATATCACTGAAGGAGATGAAAACTTGCATAATGGAGGAAAAAAAATTTCCACCAAAGTTTTGGGCCTAGGCTATAAAATGTGCATCCTATATCCATAATAGGGTGCTACATAAGCAGGTTGATGGTATGACTCCTTTCAAAGTTTGGAGTGGGCACAAGCCAGATGTGACCCATTTCAGGATTTTTGGCTCAAAGGCTTGGGATAGAATTCCAACTGAAAAGAGGAAGGATTTGTAACCCCAAATCCAATATTACCTATTTGTTGGGTATTCTAAAGATTCAAAAGGGTATAAAGAAGAGCCTTTAGCAGCAGTTGAAGTTGGAGAGTCCTCTTCACCACCATAGCCATTGATTGTAAGTGAAGAGACTAATGAGTTTACAGATTCTGATATGTATGATAATGATGAGTTAATCAAATATAATAACAGCCATACAAGTCCAAAGTGGTCAGCAAGGACCATTCATGCAGTAGGGTAACTTGCTAGAAATCCTAATGACACTAGGAGGATTAGATCTCGATTTGAGAGTGCCCTTTGTGTGAAAGATCCACTCTTTGATGAGAAGTGTTATTTGATGATAGATTCTAATCCATAGGCATATGAATATGTAACACATGATCCAAGATGGAAAACAACCATGAAAGAAGAATTCAGTTCGTTGCAGAAGAACAACACATGGGAACTGGTTGATCTCCCCCCAGGGAGAAAGCTAGTGAAGTGTAAGTGGGTCTTTAAAACTAAGTTTACTACTGATGGTTCACCTTTGAAATATAAGGAAAGTTTGGTATCCAAGGGCTACTCTCAGGTACATGGTATTCATTACAATGAGACCTTTGCACCAATGGCAAAGATGGACTCCATAAGGCTTGCTCTAGCCATTGTGGCTTTGAAGCAATGGGAGGTATATCACATGGATGTAAAGTGTGCCTTTTTGAATGGAGACCTGAATGAAGATATTTATATTCAGAAACCCAAAGGTTTTGGATCTAATCCAAATTTAGTGTGCAGGTTAAATAAATCATTGTATGGGCCCAAGTAAGCCCCCAGGGATTGGTATGCCAAGATTGATGGTTTTTTGCTGTCACTAAGTTTTGTTCAATGCAAGTCTGATCCTAATGTCTATTTGAAGGTGATTCATGGTTCTTTAATGATTATTTTTCTCTATATGGATGACCTATTGATTATAGGAAGTTCAAATAAAGAGATTTCCTCCTTGAAGGATGCAATGAACCATGCTTTTTCTATGGCAGATTTGGGATTGTTGAGCCAATTATTGGGTGTCAAAATTTCTCAATCCCAACATGGAATCAAGGTTCATCAGTCAAATTATGCTTCATATTTTCTCACCAAGTTCAGCATGAAATATTGCAAGCCAAGCAAGACTCCATTCCTTTCAGAAGTTAAGCTTGAAGAAGCAACTTCTTCTCCTATGGTAAATCATACACTATATAGAAAGTTGATTGGGTGTTTGCTTTATCTTATACATACTCGACCTAACTTATATTATGTAGTTAGTCTAGCTTAGAGATACATGGATAAGCCTCATGAGATCCATTGGGGAGCAGCCAAGAGGATCCTAAACTTTTTTCATGGAACACTCATGGAACAAGGACCCATGGGATTCTCTACAAAGCAAAATCTGACTTAGAGCTAGTTGGATTTACTGACAGTGATTGGGAAGGTGACAACACAAATCAAAAGTCTACCTAAGGATATGTGGTCATGCTTGCAGAAGGACCTATCAGCTGGTCAAGTAAGAAGCATATTGCCATAGCACTCTCATCTATAGAGGCTGAGTATAGAGGAGTTGTAAATGCAGCTACTCAATATTTATGGTTGCAGGGGATACTTGGAGAATGTGGTTTTGAATCAGAGTTTTCAACAGTCATATATCGTGAAAATCAAAGCACCATTTGAATATCCACTAATCTAGTTCAAATACAAAGAACCAAGCACATTGAGATCCATATGCACTATATCAAGGAGCTTGTGCATGATGGTACCATTGATCTACTCTACTATACATCTTCAAAACAAGTAGCAGATATCTTCACCAAAGTATTATGTGAGAAGTCCTTCAATAATCTTAAATCACTGCTGGGGATTTCTGATCATTTGGTGAAGAATGATTGATAATAATATTTCCAAAATTTTGTTTCCTTTCCATGTTTAAGGGAGGAGTTTCACACTGGGTTTTTTCCTCTTTCCTTGGTCGTATGGACATGCAGTATGTAAAAGGGTGACTAAGCCTCATTGCTAGGCCCTATAATTTTCTGATATTTACTCATAAATTTAGGGGTAAGGGGGGCTATTAGAATAATAAACCCATAGTTACCCATATTTGACATTAATGAAATCATTTTTGTCGTATTCCTAGATTCCTAGATTCCCTCTCTATCCTAGTTGACTTCTACATGTTCCTAGAAGTCAATACTTGCTAAAATGGGCCATGGAGCACTTTGGAATCATTCTGTAAACATATTTAGCATTTTTATTTATTCCTGGTTCCTTAAAGCACATATCTTCTTTTTCTGAAAGATGCCTTGCTTTACAGCAGTTCTAAGGCATAAAGGAAAAGCTAGTCTAGGGGAACTTACCTTGTTTTTTTACCACATCATCCTCCTTCCTTTTCTCCAAAAAAAAGTATGAATGAGTTGTATTTCCACCACTTATTAGCTTTCCCACTTTCTTTATCTAATTCATGAGGATCTTCGTAGATTTGGAAAGTCCTTTTTGCACCTATGGGAGATTTGACTTGATTTAGTAAGCCCGCTTTTTGACCAATTTGAATAGAAACCTAGTGATTTATAATCTCTCATGTAATTATATATTTAAGCAGCCTATTACTTCATATGGTTGGATTATTTACAATTATTCAATATAGCATTAAGTTATGCTCCAATTTCAGTCTCCTTTTGTGTGAATTTTGCATGTTTTATTAGCAATTTTGTGAGTGTAATTGATCTATCTCTTAGGTTCAGTTTCCACATGTTGTGCAACAGAGGTGAAAGTACTTGCCACAATCTACACAATACAAAACCTTGTCCTTAACCACTTAACAACTGACGCAACTGTGTGGTGCAGCTTATTCCTCGAAAATAACGAACAGTGTGTGACTTATATTATAGCTTAACAGATTTAACCAAGAAATTATACATAACATGTCAATGATGATTTAACATTAAAACATTCATTCATTGATTAGTAATATTGCGACATACATTCAACAATAACCATAAACTATGCAAAGTAAGAAAACATTCACATAAGTATTTCAATCATTCAACAACATCCATCCATTCAACACAGGAGATTAACGTGGAAACCCATATGGGAAAAACCACCAAGGTTCACTTAATCTAGCATGAGAAATATTTGTAGCACCTTGTAGTCTACGACTTGTAGACTTTTCTTAAAATATGTCTCTCTAACTTAATATTCTCGCTCTCGTGCTCTCTGGTTTATTCTTCTATCTACTCCTACATATCCGCACACATCCTGGATCGAATCTTCTATTTAAATATATGCACACTCAGCTGTAGATTCCTTATACTACTACTGGTATGCACACTCAGATGCAAGATCCGCGTCTCAACAAACTTCTACATCTACTAGACTCCTATTCCGAGTCAACAACACTTCTACCTCTAACTGCATCGAACTTATCGAACCCTTATACAGAATGGGTTCCTCCCATTTATAGTATTTATAAGACCATGAAGGGTTGACTGAGTACTACTCAGTTATTACAAATGCAAGTAGATACATTAAATTTCGGCCCATACCTAGCCGCGAAATTCCTGCATGACATTAATCACAACCATAAATAGCTGTGGAAACATCTTTCGTTCTTCTGTACTCGTCATAACTAGCCGCAAAACTGTACTTGGTCCTCTGTCAGTTCGTCCTTCTGTAGTCTTCCATCAATTTGTACCTGTTCTGCTTTAAGTATTCTACCTGTCTCTTCCACCGAATCATATCTTCCTTCCTCGTCGCAACTATCTTTGTCGTATCTTCCTCTGCTCTACGCTCGCGCTTCTTCCTTTTCCTTATTTTCTCTCACTGCACACCCTCTTTTCCTCTTGTTTTTACATAGCATATTCTTCCTTATGCACTTTTCCTGGCCCAACAAGCCCCCAAAAGTCACATGTGGCTTGTCCCGAGCCACTAAGAAAAAATGGACGTCTCAGCAAAATTTGAGTGTTCACAAAACTCAATCCTCTGGCTTAGGCTTAGGCTTAGGCTGTGGGATAGGACCAGCCTTGTCCTAAAATTCCTTCAAAATTTGTTGCACCTTGGAAAATTCCTGTTAGCTCTCCAAGAAACTACCTAGGGTTATAGGCTAGGTATGCTTGGTAACTTGAGAAATCATTACCTTTCAGTAAGTGGATCGAGGGGATACTAGAATGGCACAAATGAAAGACTGCTAATCCAAATAATTTAATGAGCCAGTGCTCTTAGAAACTGCAAATCAGATGATAAATAACAGAACAGGCATGTAGAATATTGCTCAGACAACCAGATACATTAAATGCAGGGTTTATACAACCAAATACATACATAATGCAGGGCTATACTAAGCAGTAAGAAGTTCCTCCATCAAATCATGAGCATAAGCTAAAATAATCCAATAGAGTTCAGAATAATGGTGGATGACAAAATCTGATAGCAACAACAAGAGAAAACCGTGATTTTATTAGAATAGCAACTAAACATAAGCCAAGTTTCTCCAAGCTCGAACCCTTGTTTCGTAGTAAACAATAAAGAGACACTGCGCTGAAAAATCGTCTTGATGAGAACACTCCTGGATCGATGCCTTGTTTTGATAAAAGAAAACCCCTGGATTGAACCGGAACTTCAACTGCGCGATGACATAACCGGGGACCTCGGGTCTGCTCGCAATGCTTGAGAAATAAGATACCCATTTGAATGAGCCCAGCGGGTGATCACCTATGATATCGCCCAGCTCGTGTGAAATGATGAATCGATCAGCTTCGAATGATCTTCAGATATGCCTTACATTATGAGCTCCTGCGTAAATGATGAATCGATTAGCTTCGAATGATCCTCAGATATGCATTACATTATGAGCCCCCGCTGCGTAATCCTGTGTAGTTAATGATATGGTGCTTCATGACTTTCTTTCGGCAGTATACCGACATTAAACTTCATGATGGTCATATGAGATGCGTTCTGATCTTCTCTTTGGCGGCAAAACATACAGGCTCGCTTGATGTGAAGTCAAGTACGGACACGTGCTCTCCTTTTTTAATTTTTAATGAGATCGTTTTTTGGCAGCTAACATAAACTTAGCTTAATCTTTCCAGCTGCCAAGACTGGGCTCTTGTGGTAGCTAATTTGGCCTTGAACTTAGCTTAATCCTTCCAACTGCCGAAACTGAGCTCTTTTGGCAGCTAATGTGGCCTCTACAAAACAGAGTAGCTACCACAACCTGTCTTTCCCAACATTTGAAACCAAGACTCAAATAAATTAGAATTTTGACTTAGTATTGAGAACGAGGACCTCCTTATTGACTCTAAAAAATTTAAAAATAATTTTTTGGACTCAAACCTATCACCTAAAATAGTGAAAAACCGACTGGTTATTTTAGGAGATAACAATTCCTATGTTACTTCCTTGGCCTACATCTGCAACTACTCTACACGGTCAGAATTGAAATGTTTCTATGGTCCTTCCTCTAGTGACTACGTGATATGCTGAAGATTTTGATGTATAGGATGAATAATCCTTGTAACTCATGCTTCTTTTGACTGGTGTGCAACTACTTCCTCATTCTTATTTCTCTCTTGGTCATGGAGAGCTTGGACTTCCTGCTAGAGATGCTTGATCTCATCCATTTTTTTCACCTTCTCCTTAAGTGGAAGCTTCTTCATCTCTGCCTTTACCGCGATGATTTTATCATCATCTTTTCACATGTTTTCCTTGATATTTTCCCCAGTCACATCCTCCAGAAGCACTTCCCACATTGTGGAAATTGCTTCCACAGCCTCAGTGCAGATTTTTTCTATTTTTCTTATCCTTGCCATAGCCTCAAATGCTACTTTGCTTCGTCTTTGAGCACCTTAGGAGGTGTGCTTTGTACTTACTTATCCTGAAGCTCCTCAACATGTTTCTTAAGTTCCATCACAATCTGTGACAGCTGGACAACCTTAGCAGCTGAATCCTCATCTTCTTGGCTTACTTCTGGTGGGGACTCTGCAACTACACCTTTGATGGCTTCAGCAAGTGTAAGCCGACCTTTTTCTCATGCCACAATTTCTTGCTCCTTTTCTCTAAGAAGGGTTTTGCATGTTGTCACCTTTCTTTTCTGCTTGGTTACCTGATAGGACATCGCGTTTTCTCTAAGGCGTACCTTGGTCGTATCTACCTGCAGGACAACATAGAATTCATCTAATGTGAGTTTAGAGAATTCAATGCTCAACATCTCAAACCTATGGACAACATCATCATACTTAGGAGTTCCCATCTCCATTACTCGTGCCTATATTTCTACTTTTATTGGCGGCACCAGCTCTAGTCTGACTAATGGGATATTGGTATCCATGTCATAAGTTTCAGTCTCAGAAATGGATTTGACTTTGGTTACGGCCTCTGTCAGCTGGCTGATATGCTCGACAAGCTCGCCAGTCAGCCACAATTGTTTCTTACTTATCTCCTCAAGCTTGACTTATCCACTTGTGCAATTGCATCGGACAACAAGCCGATGTCCTCCTTGGCTAAGCTAACATTGTTAGCCGATTTGTCCTCTTTTCTCTTCTTGTGATGCGGATGATGTGTCTCTTCTCGAGACTTCATCAACTCCTCATCAATAGGAGTATTGTATAAGTCATCATACCTATCATCATCATCATCGTCATCGGAGCTCGGCATATGATGTGCGTATGATTTCCTTGGTCGTTGCCTTCGACATTTCCTTCTCCATCCTGCTGGTCATTTCCATGACCATTCCCTTGGCCATTTCCTTGTCTGTTTTGTGCATCAGTGCCTACACTGGAATTTCCACCTTAGTTAGCTGGTGGGTATTCTTGGTTTCTTCCTTCATCCATAGGCTCTGCTAGTGGGCCATGCCATTCTTTAGGCCACTCCTAGATAACTGCATATACATACACATCAGTGATCATAAATCCTTCTTGGTGTGCTTGCTTGGTCAGGTCCTACTTTGGTTCTAGAATAGTATTATGCACACCAGCCTAGAATTTAATGAATGTCACATACCTGTGCACTGCCGCATCCGTTACTTTGTGAGACCGTCTGATAAACTAGCACAGGGTCTCAGCATGTAGGAAGAACCCAATGTTATTATCCGTCTGACGAATCTTGTCATCCCTATCCTCCTAGAGGTTCTAGTACGTTGCACCAAGGAAAATCACTGAGACATCCATTGGCTGGTAGTCTGATGGGTTGGAAAACATAATGAAAGATATCAAGATGATCAACCAGGAGTAATGAAATTTTTCCTTAGGTTCCTTCTACGCTTTCTCTGCATCACATATGAGTTCATTCAACAGGAACTGCGACTAGTTGAAATTTACACCTGTTGTTCTACAATTTCTACCACCCTAGCAGTGCATTCAATCGGCCTCATCTTGCACAACAGCTTGTAAGATAGGATATTTGCAGTGAACCACACTATGTTGTCTTCTATAGGGCCAATTAGAAATCCCCTACCCATGCATTGAAGCTCATATTTCTGCTTCATCTTGGACGTATCCCTATTCTTGTGCAAATATGGTGAAGGGTCTTTCTTTGTCTTTGGAAAGCATGTTATCGAAGAGATGAGCTAGACGTCGACCGAGTAGGGTCTATCGAGCCATATACATCCTCTATGAAAATAGAGAAGGAGTTGTTTCACATACGTATTGTCCTGCAGGATGTGGCCAAAGTGCGGCATGAGCAATAAGTTCAACAGTCCCATGTGGTCGACACCACTGGCCCACTCCATTGGTACTAATTGTTGGGGCTCATCCAACCTAGATTCGACCATAACCATGTAGTTCCTCCTCTCCAAGCTCACCTTCTTGTGGGTGTCAACATCTTTGAATGACAACTTGGCTATCTTCGATAGTATGTCCATCAGCAGTGGTAAATTATCAGGAATGCAAGGTGTCACTAAGAATGTGCATGCTTTTTTCAGGAGCATCAGCCTTTGCGTGTTGGCTCTCCTCAACCAAACATACTGGGGAAATTTTTCTTCTTCCTTGGTGGCGTCAACGTCTTGGCAGGGTGGTGAGTCCTCCTCCATCAGGTCCTACTCATGCATATTCGCAATGGTCTTAGCCTTGCATTTCTTTGATAGTTATAGCCTGGATGACTCTCTAGTTTCTCTCTCTCCATCCTATATCAGTGGCACAACTAGTGGCAGACCTACAACTGGTGGATTCTAAACAGGGTTTGACATAGGGCCCAAACAAGGGGGTGGAACATGGGACGAACCGACCATAGGGACTGGTTGCTTCCTCGGTCATTCCATTGATGCTAGTTCTGGTTCTTTCTCGGGTGATTTAATTTCCTCTTCAATTGGACATGGCTGGGTAACAATTACATCAGAAATATCACTGGCTTTGGAAATCTTTATTACCATGGGTTTTGGTTCACTCTCTATTACAGGCTTCAACTCTGTCAAGTCTCGGCTCTAGTTCTCTTTTCATAGGTGCAAGTAAAGTGAAGCTTGAAAATGAAACCTCTATTTATAGGATCCTAAGCATCCTGCAATATTCATGCGATGGGAGACTGAGGTCTTATTGACCATGTGGGATTCTCGACCGATGTGTTCCTCATCAATTCGATTACTCACGTTCTAAGTTGTACCTGTCAAGGCAGTTATGGTAGTTATGACAAGGATGGCTGATGGGACCAAAAATAACATCGGCAATATCCTCATATCAATTTGAATCGATGATTCTTAGCTGTCATAACCACCTTAGTATTCATCGAATATTTGCAATTTAATATTGGACAACCCGTCATTCCTGGTTTTTCCTGCACTTTGCCTAATTCTGTCGCAATTGCACGATAGAATAGTTTCCTTATGTTCTCTTCTCTTTTTTTCCCCCGCGTGGTGAAATCTAATCTAGGCATGCTACAACCATCATAGTAGGGTTTTAGGAAACTTCCATTCACCATAACTGCGATGTATGTTCCATCTAGCTTATGTAGGTTTAATGTGCCCGCGTTAGTGATGTGTGCGATCGTATATGGCCCTAGCCAATGTGTTTTTAATTTCCCATATGTTTGAATAATTTTCTGTCATATAGTAAAAAAATAACCTCGACTTTGAATGGATTAACCCATATGTAGAGATCATGCCACGCTTTCTGCGTCTGCTTCTCGACATTCTGATGGAATCCTACGACGAAGCATTCCTCTTCCATCTAAACAATCTGTGACAACCTTTTCTCGATAGCATCTCCGTCGGTCATTTCTGTCAGTGCAGAATTCCTTAGACTTAGCATAATGTACTTCATTGGCAGAACAAATTCCTGGCCATACACTCTTCTGAATGGGGTGTTCCCTTTCAATCGATTGCAAGTTGTACGGTATGCCCATAGCACAACGGACACTTTCTGATCCTACTCATCCTAACACATGTTACATACTTTGGTTAGTGCATTCTACAGAATCTTGTTGAAGGCTTCAACCGTTCCACTCGCCTAAGGATGATAGGGTGTGGTATTCTTATGCTAGATCTGAAACTCTACAGTAAGCTCAATAATCGTTTTGTTAACAAAATGCGTACCTTGGTTGCTGAGTAGAATTTTTGGACACCCAAATATGGTTACCAAATTTGCAAATAAAAACTTCATTGCAGTCATAATGGTGCAATATTTAACATGCATGGATTCTTCCCATCTAGTTAAGTAGTCTGTCACAGTGATAATGTAGCGTGCGCCAGTCCTCTTTCCTGGTGGACTAATCGGTCCAACAAAATCAACGGCCCACTTGTCGAATTCTTGTAGTGTTATCTACAGCGCAAGCGACATCTCGTCATGATGCGATGGTTTTCTTGTTCTCTGGAAAATATCACAGCACCAACAGAAGTTCTTAGTATCCATATGTATGGTTGGCCACCATATCCATGCTTGTAATATCTTGTGCACAGTTTCCTTTCCTGTATAGTGTCCTCCTGTGACATCGGCGTGTGTTTCACTCATTACCCAAGGTCTCTCATAGATGAAAACACATTGATGTAGTATCTCATCCGCTCCCAACTTGTACAAATGTCCTGCAATCAACGTATAATTAGTAGCTTTGACAACCAAATGTTTCTTCTATTTAGTGGATAATCCTTCAAGCGCATAACCTATGCTAATGAGATGGATGATAGTGTTAAAATATGTATTTTGATCATCCATCATGTGGATCGTAAATAGTTGTGCATTGGGTAATTTATCCTCCATACTTGTTGGTTCTTCACCACTTTCTATCTGTGACATGTGGTATGGCCTGACATTTAGTCGACCAGGTTTAACTATGACCTCAAGTCAAAATCTTGAAATAGGAGGAGCCATCAGTAGATCTTCCTCCCCAACACTGGCTTGTTGACCAGGTACTTCAATACTAAATGATCAGTGTACATTTTGAAGTGTCCACCCAACAAGTAATGTCTAAACTTTAGAAGTGCATAGACCATAGCAAGGCCTTCTCTCTCTCTGTCGTGGTGTAATTTTTCTCTGTCGTCGACAATTTCCTGCTAGAAAAAGTAATGGGGTGGTCAAGTGCACCCTCTCCTGGTTGCGTTAAGACTATGCCGAGCACAATAGACGATGCGTCGACATGAACATGGAACTCCTTCTTCCAGTATAGAAACATGAGTATTGGTGCAGTGGCCATCTCGTTTTTTAACTTATCCAAGATTTCTTGGCAAGGTCCAGTCCACTTAAACTTTGTATCTTTCTTCAACAATTTTTCCATGGGTACAGTGATCTCAGCATACCCTCTGATGAACTTTCTATAGTAGCTTCTGTGTCCTAACACTAATCTAAGTTGTGTGACTGATGTCGGTGGTGATAAGTCCAGAATAATCACAAATTTTACTAGGTCGACCAAAATTCCACTGCAACATACAGCATGACCCAACAACACACCAAACGGTGCATAGAAAATACATTTCTTGGAATTAAGTATGATCTAATACTGGTGACAGTGGCCCAACATCATGCACAAACTCTCAATATGGTCTCTTACTAGAACAAACACAGTCCAATCATCAAAGTAGACCTCAAGAAATTTATGAATGAAATATTTAAAAATCAGAAACTACTATTCTAGAAAGAATAGCAAGTGCATTCTTGAGTCCGAAGAACATTACGGTATACTGTTAGCATTCCCATTCTGTGACGAAGGTTTTTTTATGGTGATCCTCCTTCACGATCCTGACTTGATGGTATCTAGAGAAGTCATCGGTGAATTAATACATCTATTTCTCTCTGATGCTTTCTAGTACTTCATCTGTAAATGGTGTTGGGAATGGATCATGCAGGCATGCATCATTCAGCTTCCTTAGGTCGACGCAGATTCTAACTTTTCCTGTAGTTTTCCTATCCTGGATCACTATGGGGCTGATCCACTCTGACTCCTCAACAAGTTCAATGATGCCTGCATTGAGCATGCAATCCAATTCAACTTTTACCTTTTCTTTATATCTTGGGTTCAACATATAAGGTCATTTCTTAATGTGTTTAGCATTTGGTCTCAGTGGTATTTTCATTTCTCCCAGGTCGCCAACTATTCCCTTCATCTCTAAGAAATTGGTAGGGAACAGATCCCAATACTCATGCAGCAAGTCTGCAATTTATTTGGTTGTCTCTTCGTTCCAATAATCTCCTATATTAGAGAAATTTGGGTTCTATGGTGACCCAATGTTTACTTTCTTGATTTTCAATGGCCTGGGGACCGATCGCTTGAAATACAGCTTCCCTTAGTTGTAATTGTACCCTCTGACTCTAGTATATTTATGTTAGTCAGATCATCATCTAGGTCTCTAGCTAGATTATAGCAGGCCATCCATTGCTGGATGGTTTCATTGCATTTGTGGGAATTTTCCTCTTCGAAAGGGATTTTAGAAAATATATTTTTCTTTATCATTTGAAGCACAAAATCTACTGTAGGTTTCTCATCAAAAAATTCAAATGTATGCGCAAACCTTTTAGCTACCTCTTCTGAATCCTTAGTTCCTTGTTGTGACTCCATAGATGTATACCGGCTTTGGGCTGCCATTTCCAATGTGTGAATGAAATGATGGACCCATTCATGACATAGGTATTCTACAAATGTGGTGTGACACCTACTTATGTGCTCGATAGGATTTGAAATCCCTGTGTACTTGTGACTCACGGTGGTGACTTCTTCATTGAATATGTCTTCCATCAATCTTCTGCACTATGTCCATTCTGATAAGGAATGCTTATGTACCCCACCATCTAGCGGGCGTAGCCTTTAGAACATGGTCTAGCATAGACAATTGCTGCGACTCTGTTATGATTCCTTCAAACTCACTCAGGAAGGTTGCAAGGTTAGGTAAGGCCTCATAGGTGGGAACATCTCATAGCTCATTCTCCACCCATTACACAAATCTCATAATCTAAAGCATCTCCTCATAGAGACCTCATGTAACCTTTTTTCCAATTCTCCAAGGCCTCCCCCGAGTCGGATGTGCATGAACTAGCACTCTTCCAGCTCAGGTTTCCATCTACTGCCAGATTGATGTAATATTCTTGTAGGGCAGTGACATTGTAGATTTGGTTAAGATAATCACCCTATTCCTCATTGTATACAAGCTCGACATATCTTTGTCCCTCCAATGGATCGATGGGCGACACCACTCTCATCTCATTATCTTTGAATGAGAGTATCCTTTTCTTGAAATTTATAATAGTCTGATTGTCGATGTCCCAATATATACCCAACAGTACAGGAAATGAGTTTGTGTCATCGACAATGTTAATGACTTCAAAGTCTGCAAATGTGCACAACCCTTCAATGTCGATAGGGACCTGACTCAACCTACCAATTGGTAGGACCTTTTCCTGATTTGCAAGTGGCAACCAGATAGGAGACCAGTCCAAGAGTGGCTTATCCATGCTCTCCCAAGTTTTCATGTCAAAATATTGATGTCCGATCCCAGGTCTAAAATGATGTAATCCATGTCGTAGTCTCCTATCTCTGTAGTCATCTATAACTCACGCCTAGTTTTAAACTTCTTTTTAACCTAGTTAACTCTCCTTTCTACTTGCAATTTTTCTGGGGTTTCTTCTATCAATGCTTGTAGTTCTGTGACAACATCTTTATCCTGAATTAGCGCTAAGAAACTTGACAGAAATGACTTGAGCTAACTACATTTTTTGGGATTTGCTTCTAGAATAGTTGTTGGAATATTCCAAGAATCTCCCTTACTTCACTTGACGTCGATGGTTTTTCTTGATCTACAAACTCTCGTTACACCTCCAAAAATCCTTGCTTCTGTTTTTAAACATCAAATGGTACTTTCTTCTGTGCCACGGGTCGTACCTGTGGTTGCAGTTGTTCTTGTGGTACATCCTGATTAGCTCTGGTTGCAGAACCTCCTCATGTTATGAAATTAAAACTTGGCTCTCTTGGCTCAACAACAAGCATCTGAATGTTTGAGTTACGATTTGGATTCTGGTTCAGATTCTGCCCAGGGTTAGGACCTGTGATGGTCCTAGCCTGCCACTTTGCACTCAACTGAGGACATTGCTCCACATTATGGTCCCACGCTTTACAATATGATCATGTATTTGCATGTTTCTAATAATATCTGGCATAACGACCTAGTTTCCTTAGTTATAGTGTGTAACCTGACCTCTTCCTCTTCCAAATCCTCCTCCTCCTCGACCTTTGAAGTTTCCACCACCCCTTCCCTATGGGTGTGGTTGTTGTGGGGGGTACTGATTCTGCTGGTATTGCAGATGATAGTGATTATGT
This sequence comes from Pseudotsuga menziesii, assembly GCA_001517045.1. NCBI lineage: Eukaryota > Viridiplantae > Streptophyta > Pinopsida > Pinales > Pinaceae > Pseudotsuga > Pseudotsuga menziesii. The sequence goes on along the minus strand of LPNX011091026.1, from coordinate 7,381 downwards.
GGTGCATACTAATGCTGAGGCACATACGAATATTGTGGAAATTGAACCAAGTTGTTAGAACAATTACACTCACAAAAATTACCAATTACACACAAAGGAGAATGAATATGGAGCAGAACACTAATCTATATTGAATAAGTGTACAATAGCCAACCTTGTGAAGTCATAGGCTGCCACAATAAATAATTACATGAGATATTTGAATGCATTGGGATGCCATTCGAATTATTCAAAAGAAGGCTTACTAAATCTAGTCAAATCCCCCATAGGTGCATAAAGCAGTTTCCAAATCTGCCTAGGAGCTCACGAATTGGAAAAATCAATTAGGAAAGATAATAGGTGATGGAAGGAAAAATCATACATGATTTTATTAGGATAAAAGAGAGGAGGATGATGAGGGAAAAAAACAAGTCAACTTCACCTAGTCATACTTTCCCAATTGCCTTAAAACTCAGTAAAAGTAGCAATAAAGTAGAAAAAGAAGATATGCACTTGGGAGGTTCAAGAATAAAGTAGAATTGATTCCAAGAGGTTTCCCAAGTGCTCCATGACTCAGTTTTAGCAAGTTTGACCATCTAGGACATGTGGAGGACAACTTGCATAGAGTGGAATATGGAAACTAGGCAAATAAGACAAAAATGGATTAATTAATGTCTAAGGTAGCTAACTATGGGTTGATTATTCTAACACCCCCCCTTAATCCTAACTTATGAGTAAAATATCAGAAAATTATAGGGCCTAGTAACAAGGCTTAGTCACCCTGTAGATACTACATTTCCATTTAAACAAGGAAAGAGGCAAAAACCCAATGGGAAAAACCCTCCCTTAAACATGGACAGTAAAACAAAATTTGAAAACCTTGTCATCAATCATGTTTCACAACATGATCAGCAATCCCTAGAAGTGATTTGAGATTGCTGAAAGTCTTCTCACAAATTTTTTTGGTGAAGATGTCTGCTACTTGTTCTGAAGATGAACAGAAGAGTAGGTGAATGGTGCCATCATGTACAAGCTGTCTGATGTAGTGCATATGGATCTCAATGTGTTTTGTTCTCTGTCTCTAAACTGGATCATTGCAGATTTGAATGGTACTCTTATTATCACAATAGATAGTAGTTGAGTATTCTGATTTGAAGCCACACTCACCAAGTAACCCTTGCAAACCATAAACATTTAGTTGTTGCATTTACAACTCGTCTGTACTCTGCTTCTGTATATGAGAGTGCAATGGCACTCTGTTTCTTGCTTGACCAGCTGATTGGTCCTTCAACAAGCATGAACACATATCCTGATGTTGACTTTTGATCTGTGTTGTCACCTGCCCAATCACTGTCAGTAAACCCAATCAAATCTAGATTAGATTTAGCTTTGTAGAAGATCCCATGAGTCCTTGTTCCCTGAACAAAGTTAAGGATCCTTTTGGCTGCTCTCCAATGGATCTCATGAGGCTGATCCATGTATCTTGAAGCCACACTTACTGCATAACAAATATCAGGTCAAGTATGTGTAAGGTACAACAAACACCCAATTAGTTGCCTATACAGTGTATTATTTACATAGGAGAAGAACCTGCTTCTTAAAGATTAACTCCTGAAAGGAAGGGAGTCTTGCTTGGCTTGCAATATTTCATGTTGAAATTGTTCAAAAAATCCAAAGCATACTTGGACTGATGTACTTTTATTCCATGTTTTGTTTGAGCAATATCGAGACCCAAGAATTGGCTCAATAACCCCAAATCAGTCATAGAAAATGCATGGTTCATTGCATTCTTCAAGGAGGAAAGTTCATCCTTTGAGCTTCTTGTAATGAGAAGGTCATCCACATACAAGAAAATAATCATCAAGGAACCATGAATCAGCTTCAAATAAACATTAGGATCAGACTTGCATCGAACAAAACTCAATGATAGCAGAAAGCCATCAATCTTGGCATACCAAGCCCTGGGGGCTTGCTTAAGCCCATACAATGATTTCTTTAGCCTGCACACAAGAGATGGATTAGTAACAAATCCTTGAGGCTGATGCATGTAAATCTCTTCACTAATATCTCCATTTAGGAAAGCACACTTCACATCCATGTGATGTACCTCCCAATGCTTCGAAGCTGCAATGGCTAAGGCTAGCCTGATGGAGTCGATCTTTGCCACTGGTGCAAAGGTCTCATTATAGTCTATACCATGTACATATGAGTAGCCATTGGCTACCAATATTGCCTTATATTTCAAAGGTGAACCATCAGCAGCAAAATTAGTTTTGAAAACCCAGTTACATTGAACTAGCTTCCTCCCTGGGGAAAGATCAACCAGCTCCCAAGTGTTGTTCTTCTGGAGTGAGCTGAATTCTTCTTTCATGGATGTTTTCCATCTTGGATCATGTGCTGCATATTCATATGTATATGTGTCTGAGTCAACCATGAAATATCATTTCTATGCAAACAAAGGGTCTTTCATACACAGGGCACTCTCAAACTGAGATCTAGTCCTCCTACAATCACTAGGATTTCCAGCTAGTTCCCCAGCTACATGAATGGTATTTTCTGCCCATTTTGGTCCTATAGGACTGTTAGGATCTGAAATTAAATCATCATTATCAGACATATCAGAATCAGAAAACTCATTTATCTCTTCACTTACATTCAATGGTTCTGGTGGTGAAGAAGACTCTCCAACTTCAACTGTTGCTAAAGGATCTTCTTGGAACTGAACACTCCTTTCAATGAAGTATTTATTTGTGCTCAAATTGATCAGCTTGTACCCTTTTAAATATTCAGAGTACCCAACAAATAGACACTCTTGGCTTTGGGGCTACAAATCCTTCCTCTTTTTTGTTGGAATTCTAGCCCAAGCCTTTGAGCCAAAAATCTTGAAATGGGTCACATTTGGCTTGTGCCCACTCCATGCTTCGAAAGGAGTCATACCATAAATTCGTTTATGAGGAACCCTATTCTGGATATATGCTGCATAGTTTATAGCTTCGGCCCAAAACTTTGGTGGCAAATTCTTAGCCTCCATCATGCAGGTTGCCATCTCTTTTAGTGATCTGTTCTTCCTCTCAGCAACACCATTTTGCTGTGGTGTGTAAGGGATAGAATGCTGCATCTGAATACCTGCATATTCACAATATTGAATGAACTCAGAATTTACATACTCACCACCATTGTCAGATCTGAGGACCTTGAGTTTCCTCCCAGACTGGTTTTCAACCAAATCCTTAAAGACTTTGAAGAGGCCAAAAAATTCGGACTTATGCTTCAGGAAGTAAATCCAGCAGTACTTGGAAAAGTCATCTATGAATGTCAATGAATATTTGGCCTGACTCATTGACATATGAGGAAATGGGCCAGCAACATTACTGTGGATCAACTCAAGAGGTGCAGAGGTTCTCTCATGACTAGCTTTCTCAAATTTATGCTCTGGGTGTTTTCCTAAGATGCAACCTTGACAGACTCCTTTGGAAAAATTAATCTTTGGTAACCCTATGACCATTTATTTTTCACTAAGATCAGAAAGATACTTATAGTTAATATGGCCAAATATTTCATGCCAAAGCTTTCTTGCCTCATTAGCATGAATCAGAAGAGCAGAGGGGTTTGAGTAGGGTAGGAAATGTGAGAACATGTATACCTTTGAAGTGTTATTTGAAACTCCTTTTGCAATGAATTTACCACTTGAGATCTCTGTGATCTCAACTTCATCAGGGGAGAATATGACCTTCTTTGGAGACCCTGTGTGGGTCATCTGATACACTAACAAGAGGTTATAGGCAAGACTTGAAACATACAATACATTGCTGAACTTACCATGGTCAAGATCAATCCTCCCTTTGCCCAAACTTTCAGTGAGGGAGTCATCTCCCAGTACTATTGGTGGACCTTTCAACATGTCAAGTGAGGTGAATGCCTCCTTGGTCGAACCCATATGTCTTGAAGCTCTAGAATCAATGATGAAACTAGGTGAGCTTGATGTGCTAGCAACCAATGCATGAACTCTCTCTCTGTCTTCTGAATTTGATCCTCCTTCCCTCTTCTTTGAGCTATCAGGAAGGGAGATTCCATTCTTCTCTAGGAGTTGGGTCGGCATGTCAATTTGCTTCTTCATGCAGGAGATTTCAGGATGATTTCCCTTACTGCAGTATGCAAACTTGCTCATTTCTCCTTTGTTCTTCTTCTTCTGGGGGTTCTTCTTGGAACCTTGGGGCTCCTCTGGAGACTTGTTCTTATCTCTCTTTTGCTCAGGTGTCTTCTTGGATTTCTTCTTGCCTTTTGAATCCACCCTCGAATCTCTAGAAACCAGAGCTTGGTATTTGGAAGGTTTGATGGTGCCCATCATCACCAGTTTATCTTGTTCTTGTGTGAGAGATTCCATGAACTTTGCAAGTTTAGGGATCTTCCAGGATCGAGCTGTCAACTTGGTGGCATGGAAGGTTGAAAAAAACACTGAATAGTTAGGGCAAAGCTTCAAGATTATGGCCAAAACTAGTTTCTCCTCCTTCTTTTCAATTCCAAACTGTTTTAACTGCAAAACAAGGGCTTTAAACTTGAAAAAGTAGAGTTGCAGGGATTCAAAGCTACTGGGACTCAAGGAGATCAATTCATTCTCAATTTGATGTCCTCTCATCTCATATATTTTACCAAAAATATCAACAAGATTCTCCCATACTTCATTCGGTGATGTCAATCCATGAATATGGAAAAGGAGGTCTCTGGATATGCTCAGACACAGGAGACCATAGGCCTCATCCCTCCTGTTGTGCCATTTAATTTTCTCTCCAGATGCATTGGGCTCTGCTTCTATTTCCATAGTCACTCTGTAGAGGCCTTTCTCTCTCAATATTATCTCTATCTTTTCTTTCCATTCAAAGAAATTAAATGGAGTCAAGATGATCTTCTGAGATTGATCCATAGCTCAGAAATTGTCCCTTTAGTCAGCAGAATGCTCCCAATCAATGATGTCGAACTTGAAATAACAATATGGAAGGATATAAATCAATCTAAAAAGGCTTTGACACCATGTGGAAATTGAACCCAGGTGTTAGAACAATTACACGCACAAAAATTGCTAATTACACATGCAAATTACACACAAAGGAGACTGAATATGGAGCAGAACACTAATCTGTATTGAATAAGTGTACAATAGCCAAATTTATGATTTCATAGGCTTCCACAATAAATAATTACATGAGAGATTCAAATTCATTGGGATTCCATTCAAATTAGTCAAAAACAGGCTTACTAAATATAGTCAAATCCCCCATAGGTGCATAAAGCAGTTTCCAAATCTGCCTAGGAGCTCACGAATTGGAAAAATAAATTAGGCAAGATAATAGTTTATGGAAGGACAAATCATACATGCTTTTATTATGAGAAAATAGAGGAGTATGATGAGGGAAAAAAACAAGTCAACTTCACCTAGTCATACTTTCCCAATTGCCTTAAAACTTAGTACAAGCAGCAATAAAGAAGAAAAGGCAGATATGCGCTAAGGAGGTTCAAGAATAAATAAGAATTGATTCCAAGAGGTTTCCCAAGCACTCCATGATGCATTTTTAGCAAGTTTAACCATCTAGGACATGTGGAGGAAAACTTGCATAGTTGTGGAATATGGAAAATAGGCAAATAAGACAAAAATGGATTAATTAATGTCTAAGGTAGCTAACTATGGGTTGATTATTCTAAAAATGATTTATACTAATTTTGATACTAATTGGGTGGTAATTGTGTGGGCTGATAGGATGCTTGCGATGGTTCATCCTAAGGTTTCCCATCATTCTTCATCAAGTAGGTGTCTACAGTCTTTTCCTTCAGGAGTTGGTATGCTTTGCAATCCTTCTCTTCATGGCCTACTAACTTACAAAATTGATACAAAAGGATTGTAGGGGTACTTACAACCTTTTGCCAATATAGACACTCCTCGTCGTGATGTCCTCTATACTGGCATATGCGGCACTGGGGTAGTCCATGGGAACTCAATGGGTTCAGTGCACCCGACAAGATATAGTTCATGTAGGTTGGACAATTATATTTGGTGTGTCCATATATTCTTCATTTCGTACACCATAAGTATTCTTGATCCTCCTTTCCCTTCTTGATATCTTGAAGTTCTATCATTGGATTAGCTAGCTGCGACTGAATCCTCATCGTTCTTGTGGCTCCATCACTAAATTGTGAAGCTTCCAACTTCATTTCCAGCTAGAATCTTTTTTCTATGACTCGATATTTTCTTGCATCAATGGGCCTTGGATGTGTGGTAACAATGTAGCAATAAACCACTCCTTATGTTCTACATTCAACATTTGGAAACATACTTTTTCCATTAAGGTTTTAAGCCACTGGTCAAAATCCCATACAGAATCTGCCAATGGTTGTTTTATCTCTTTGATCTTAGTGATGCACTACAACTTAGATTTAGGTTTTTGAACTCACAAATCATTACGATTCATATTTCTTCAAGGGTATTTTGTGGCATTCCTAGTCGTACTATTCATAACTTCATAAACCAATCCAACGCATGACCCCTTAGAGTTGTGCTTTCTTTAGGTCCGCATTATGAACTAGGCGAACCATCCAAATATCTTCACAGAGGAACCAGTGTTGATTTGGATCTTTTGCTCCATTCCCATTGAATCTGGGTATTCTAATATCTTCCCCATTCATTGAGTTGGTGTCGGGGTTATCTAATGAATAAATTAGCAGAGGTGTACCCTCCTGTGTGCTAGTCGTAGTACTAGCGCTATCAGTATTAACAACTCTTTCAGGAGATGAGGATCTATATATAAGGGTCTTCTATTTTTGTATTATAACTTCCATGATATAATATATATTTCATATTGTCTCTTGGCATATTCACAGCTCAATCTTATGTGTGATCATACATGTGTGGCCAATAATGTTTATGTGTAAGGTTCCCAATTTTTTACAGCTTTTACAATTGCATGGAGATATCAGTGATAAATTTGAGAACAATGCACAATTACAACAATTTACAACAATGTACATTTAAATTGTTCTTAACCACGATCCAATTGCATATACAATGTTAAATTAACAATTTTATATTATATTCACAACAATGCACTTTTACAACCTGTTATTGACCACAATTGAATTATATGAAATTGCATGTGAAATCATACAAGTGATACACCTAATCCATACAATCTACTATCACACTTAAAACCTACAAAATAAGAAACTAATACAACTAAGTATTAATCCATTTATCATAAAACCCATTCACAACCCACAAACTACACTTAAACCCATTTTATCTAACCGACTAACAGGGTGATTCCATGAAGATGGGTAACACTTTTTGGCCAAATTTGGCGATGAAAATCTGATTTTTTACTCATGTGCTAGATAGAAGCCCTCAAAACGCATA
>LPNX011091024.1:421393-464684 GCA_001517045.1 Pseudotsuga menziesii | reverse complement strand
TTGGAGAAATATAGCTGCAGGGATTCAAAGCTACTGGGACTCAGAGAAATCAGCTCATTTTCGATCTGATGTCCCCTCATCTCATCTGTCTTTCCAAAAGGATCAGAAATATTCTCCCATACTTGATCCGGTGAAGTTAATCCATCGAGATGGAAAAGGAGGTCTCGGGAAATACTGAGACACAGGAGGCCATAGGCCTCATCTCTCCGATTGTGCCATTTGATCTTCTCTGCAGTAGCATTGGGATCTGCTTCTGTAGCCATAGTCACCCTGTAGAGACCTTTCTCTCTCAACAAGATCTCCATCTCTGCTTTCCATTCAAAATAGTTGAAGGGAGTCAAGATAGTTTTCTGTGAATCCATAGCTTTAGAAAATCTATCCCGGCTGTCAGTAGAAGGCTCCCAGTCTTGATGTCGAACTTGCAAAACAATTTTTGAAGGAGAGTAAAAACCTACAATGGCTTTGATACCATGTATAAATTCAGTCCAGCAGTAGATTAATTTAACCCACAACAATTATCAATTGATCATGCAAAATTGCTAACAATGGAGACTGAATATGGAGCTAAAACAAAAAATTATATTAATTGAGTGTACAATAGCCAACCCTATAATAACATAGGTTTCTAAATATATATAATACATCAAGAGGTTGAATGCATAAGGAGGCATCCAAAACTAGCATAAAGCAGGCTTACCAAAAATAAGCAAATCCCCCATAGGTGTAAAAGCTGGATCCCAAATCTGTCATGGAGCTCACGAATTGGAAAAAAGGCATAGGAAAGATAAAGAGTGGTGGAATGGAAGCTCATACATGCTTTTGCATGGAGAAAAGAGAGGAGGATGTGTAGGACAAAAAACAAGTTCACCTCACCTAGTCTAGCTTTCCCATGTGCCTTAAAACACTGAAAAAGCAGGCAATAAAGTAGAAAAAGCAGATAGACACCTAGGAGGCCAGGAATAAAGCAGATTTGATTCCTAAGGCTTTCCCAAGCGCTACATGAGTCATATATGGCAAGTTTGACCTCTATGGATAGGCAATTAGCAACTTGCACAAGGTGGGACACATGAACTAGGCAAATAAGACAAAAATAAATGAATTAATGTCTAAGTGGGTAAACTATGGGTTGATTATTCTAACAGTTACCTTCTATTTCAAGCTTGTGTAAAAATGAAACATATCCCCTTCCCTTGATTTGAGTCTTCCCTTTAGTGTTAGAACTCGAACCTTTTTTTCACCTGCCTGATTCTCGTTCTTCCTATCCCCTTGGTGAACATTTTTACATTAGTAAATAGGTTTTTAGGTTGGGTATGGAAGAATAATCATCAAACTAAATGAATATTGAGGGGCATGTCGAGCCCCTAGAAACCATGCTAGGGGTAAGATTCGCTAGCAATCATGCTGGGGGCAAGATTCCAACCTATGTATATCATGTTAATGGGATTTTTCAAGCATAGTTTACCCATTGGTTTTGATCTTGTGTAAAAATGAAACCAGTATTTGAGCATTCTTTCAACTGATCTTCGAGCTCATTAAAAACAGTAAGATGGTGTTGAGCTTACTTTTCATTTTTCATTCTCTGGTTAAAACATGAAAAGTGGTTTGAGATTAGTTTATTTATTTTTCATGCTCTGGATTCAAACATGAAAAAGGATAATAGAGTCTTCTTTAAGCTCTGTTTGGACTCTTAAAATGTGAAAATATAGTCGAGTACTTGTCTTATTCATACTCGTAAAAGTATTTGAAGAGTCGTCTCTCCGACGGTAGGTTATCCCTTTTTCGGTTTGGATGGACTATTTACAAAAAAGGAACACTCTAGCCAGTCATGACTAGAAGAGTTCTATAAGGTATTATTTTATACTTTTTCAAGCCTTAGGGACTAAATCATACAAAAAAGGACCCCTTTGGAGTCTTCTTCTATGGTCATTCAAACTCTCTAAACATGAACGATACTGAGTTAACTTTCATTGGACTCGTTAAATTAAGCATTGAGATACCCTCTTTTGGGAACGAACCCCTCCTCTCTCAGGTTCGTAAAACATATGAGTTTGGACTTGTCTTTGGATGAGCTATAACGAGTGTTTATTACCCTCTTTGAATTCATAAAAAATGAAAAGAGGCACTCATCAACCATGATGGCGAAAATGGGAAGGGAATCATTTTGCAAATAACTGACAGTTTGTCATTACCTTTGAACATGGCACTTGTTTACATATCATTTCAGTCAATTGGGTATTCAAGTGATTTCCCTAGTGATCCACTTTCATGAGTCATGTCACTCCTTTGATTCTTTCAAAAGAATACATTGTCCACTATCGCACTATGTGTTTGTCTAGTCTAGTCATGCTGCCAAGTCTTTTGTCGTGCCGCCCGATGTTCAAAGGGAAGTTGAAGAAGTTTACCTCTGTAGTCAAAATAGTCTCTGTGTTAGTACTTTTGAGTCAGTCTTATGGTTACCTCATTCACATCATTCCAGAACTTTGTTCCAAGTTTCGTGTCGTCGATGGGACTTATCATGGCCCTCCTTTGATGAGACTATTCTTGTTGACATCAACTCATCATCCGGGAAATAGTCTTAGAAACAAATTTAGTACCTTGAGATCTGTATGCCTCAATGATAGATTCTCTCACTCTCGACATAGGTTCACATCATTGACCTTTGATTGATAGAATCGACTGGGTGTTCAACATCAAGACATCTATTCACACTCAGAATATTGTACTAGGGTACCTTGGGAATCATTGACATCAATGGTGATCTCCCTCTCACTTGTTAACGGTTCACATCATTGGCCAGTAATCAAGTGGTTTCTACCATGTTCAACTTTAGAACATTGTAATCACATGGATAGAATCATACTTTGTGGAAGATGAGATGAAAACCCTGGGTACTTGGTTATCACTCATTGCTCTCCCCAGGTTGCGATGGAGTTTTGTATATATAGCATGGATCCACATTTGTATGGTTGTGGCTATGCTCAAATTTGTGTTTGTATGACATAGATCTATGTTGTATGTCTGGTAGCTATGTCCAAGTTTGAGTCCTCTATCACATAGATCTACGTTGTATTCTAGTAGCCATGGTTTTTTATTCCTCTCATGGATCTGCCTTGTATTGATCTATAGCCATGAGTTGGTTACATTTGTCTATGAGTCAAAAGTATTGATGTACTACAGATGCCTACTTGATGACACTCTCTGATCAAGCTGACTCTTACCTCAAAGTGACATCTTGTTCTCTCAAATCTCTCGCTCATAGATCCCTCTAAACCTCATGCTTTGGGGAGCATTCTGTTATACCTAAATCCTGTCACCATCATGTTTTCCCTAAATCCCAAAACTTGGAGTGGAAACTTGCTCTAGATATCAATTTTACTTGAAAAAACCTAGCACTGCGCTTACCCTTTGGCTGATGACTGGTACCTTTCTCAACACCGCATGTGTCCTGTTATAGAGAAGCGGTGCCACCACGGAAGTGCTTTGTTGTTGAAGTGGTTCTCACCTAAACCGCTCTGTCAAAAGGGAAAAAGAGCGGTACCCTGGGTAAAATGGGAAAAAGAGAAATTTCTCGAGGCTTCTAGAACTTGAGCCTCATTTTCTCCCTTATCCCTATCAATATGGGTTAGTTGAGCTCGATATCCCTCTTGGTAGGATCTTAGAGCCACCTCACCCACAATTCTCTCAACTATCCCTATCCATTGAGCCTTATAAATACAAGCTCATGTCCATAGTTGAGGAAAGGGGAAGAATAGTATAGTTATGCTACTGAATTGATACCCTGGCCTAATCCATCAGAGAGCAATTGTGGAGCGAGTTGGAGCTATTGGGGACAAGGTGTTAGTCTTGTGAAAAAGTGTCTCGACACTAAGGCACATGGTTGTAAGATATTTCATTTATTTTCTAATGCAAAGTTGATTTCCTTCCCACATGTTTGTTGTGTAAATATTGCATATATGTTATTGAATTCCTTAGTCACTAATATGGACGTGTAGATGTTTTTCTGGTAGCTTTGATGTCTTTGTATGTTTGATATGTCTTACGGGTATACAGGTCTTTCATCAGAGTTATATTCCAGGATTCTATAACATTCAGGGAAGGTATTCAACCAAGTTATTCACTCATTTGTTCTGGATTTGAACCATTCAGACCAGAGGAACAACTTCTGTCCGCAGAAGGTGCATTATTCTTGATTATAGTACAAACGTATGGTATTTTCATTGGTTGGGTATTAATTGAAAGCATTGAGAGTATGTAAGAGGAATGAACATGGCATGGTCATAATACATATCATAGGTAACCAGTGACTTTGAAACCCCTCTTTCATTTACTATTGGAACCTACATTTGCGCACATTCATAAAGGATTTCAATAAATACCTACCTTCAACACTTTTCAATTTCATTTATACAACATTTAAGCTATCATTAAATGATTATTTCTTCTTGGTGTGGGCTACCTAGGGTGTATTATCAGTGCCCAATAAATTTCCAACTACTTTCAGTGAATCCATGTGTAAGATATAATACTTTGCATGTATGATAGTTTCTCTTATCTTCCCTCCATAAATTGAGGTCAGGAATATATTGATAGCTTGACTTTTCCATCTTTTACTAGAACTTGTCAAGTTTTTCCTATATTTTATATTAAGGGATAGTAAAATATGTCATATAACCACCCATATATAACATGTTGTACATCAATTATTCAAATTCCAGCTTTCTCTTTAACTCCAACAACTTATTACGATCACTAATACAGAGGAAAAATGAAAAGCAAGAATTGTTCCACATGAATCCATGCAAAGGGAAATGTGTATCTATTTTCCATGTTAATGAGTTGTTCCAGTTTTAATTGTTGGAGAAAACTCTGTTGGAAACAACAATTATGAAAAACTTGTACAATTAAACTCTCAAATTGAAACTAAAGATAGATCATCTTCAAACCCATTTTGTAAAGGTTTTGAATTGTTTTTTTCACAAAAATATTTTAGTGTCTATATTTGTAACAACAAAATCTACTTTTAGTTTGAAAGTTATATTGTTTTAAATTTAGAAGCAGGGTCTTTGAAATAAGGAAATGTTTTTTGTTATGTAAAGAAATATAGTATGCATATCAAGCAGAAAAAGCATCCCATTTTATGAGGAATAGCATCGTGATCAATAAAGGAAATACAAGGTTGTCATGTGTTCTGTGTAAATGTAATTAAAATCCCTCCAATATATTCCTAAAGTTCTCATTCAATCATTCAATTTGGGACAAATGAATCCATGTCAAAGATCAAAATTTTGTTCTAGACTTTGACTCTTAAGAAACTCCTTATGGTTGAAAACCTCATCAATGAAGGAAATACAAGGCCATCATAGTGTGTTCTCTGTAAATATAATTAAGTCCTCCCATTTATTCCTAGAGTGCTAATTCCCTTGTTCAGTTTAGAATCTTTTTCCTTAAATTTATTTTCAAGACTATTGTAATCAATGTAAATTTATACATGTGGTCCATACAAATTTATCATCTTGACTCATTTTTTCTAACGGGTGCAAACTTTGTTGTAAAAGGAGTGAATTTTATAATGGGTGTAAACTGATTTTCAAAATAAATGTTCCTTCTCTATTATAAAGCACAACTAGCACCATGGATTAAAAGTATGCATCACTGCTAATAAAAAGCCAAAAGGTTTTTTACAATAGAGATCACAACCACATTGATATAGAACAACACTTTGGTATGAGAAGTATAAAACTTCATTTCCCATTAGCTAAAATGGAAAAAATATAAGTGTAACTCAATTTTCTCCTTTACATCGCGTTTTACACAAAAAAAATTATCAAGAGTCTCAATAATGGAGCAAAGTTTTCCTACAACATCAAATTAAAGTGTCTTTTTCCCGCACACCTAGGTCACATGTTTTTTCAAATAAATTTCACCATATTAGATTTTCACAAAAGTTTATGGCAGAGTATAGAACATTAAAGGTTGAAGTACCAAATGTGCATCGCCATGTCAATTGACAGGAAGATGACTTAGTGGGACTGACTACATATGGTAATAGAGATTTAGTTAAGTAAGGGAGTGAGCTTCCTAGACTTCAGTCACCAGAATCAGAGGAGAATGCCTAAAAATTACCAAATCGTTGACCCTTTAGCCTAATAATAACTCTCTTGTTTTTTATTCTCTAGGTTGTTTTATTCCGTATCAACTTGATAAAAAATAATCAATGATATCAGGATAAAAATTTAACCATTGTCGCAACATCATCCATTGAAAATAAAAATTTCTCATGGCCAGCTAAGTGGCATTTAACTTGAAATTGTAATTTGCGACATGCCCAAACTCCCAACTCCATATGTCCAAAAACAAAATATGTTTTACCTCATAGGAAAATTATTGTTTATGTCCATTATATGTATTTAATAAACTGGCCAAATCCACTTTTTAAGTTATTTGTGATCATAACAAACTCAAAGAAGGAAGAAGTTTGTATACAAGTTAAAAGGTCATACTCCCAGTTTTAAGCAAGAAAGCACAGAAGTTGCACATATAAATCCTATAATAGATTTGTAACCCAACCAGATATTATAAGAATGCAATGGAAGTACCACCAATGAATCACATATCGTACTCCCAAGAATTGAAAGAAGGATGAAAACCTGTGTTTCTCCATGCAAGAATGTACTATGAAAACCCCACTCGACCATATACCACCATGGCTCTCTAAGCAAATTCAAATTTAGATGCATTGTCTATTATGTTTCTAAATGAAAGCCATACTTTTTGATATTCATTAAGAATACTATAAGAATTATGACTCTCACATAAACTTAGTCTTCTTCCTTAAACTTGGCCTGAAAGGAATCCCTGATTCATCTTAGCTTCAGAGAAGAGGGAATATCAATTGGAAGGTACTTGAAGAAATGGGTTCTATACATGGGAAGTTCCAATTGCACATTGTGCAAAAGGGAATTAAATGCATAATAAAAAGTTGATGTAATGTAGTCTAGTAATTATCGGTTCTACTTGCTATGAAAAATAATGCTTCCCCTTGTAAAACAAGTAATATGTATGTTTGAATTATAAATGAAATCCATTGACCATTTCTGCACAAAGGAAAACATAAATACCAACAACTATATTATTTCTAGATGTATTGAGGTATTCCTTGAATGGGAAATTAAATTCTATTACCCACATGTCCGTGCATGGTAGATTTGATTTATCATCGGATTGGACTCCTATTCATGGGTTCCATTTCCAATGAGGTGGGATCAGGATGTCACAAGTGGGATTTGAACCCAAGTGTGGAGGATTACAATTCCTCCTTTCAACCTTCCCGGGTAGATCTGGTTGACATAATTCTATGATATTATATGTTTAATAGGCCATAATTTTCCCCTCATTTTCTTTGTTTCTTTTTTTTTGTAGAGATTATGTTATTCTTTTGTCTTTCCAAACCTCTAATGCTAACCATGTGTCTATTTTGATCTACAAAAACAATATCATATTTTTATTCTTACTTGTGGGTCCTAGTTTCATACGTATATTATTTAGTCTTCCGGCAAGGAGAAAGTCTCTTTAGGGATGTCAGTTTTCCCTCTTTAGTTCGCTCTCCATCCCAATGTTTGTTTGAAGAGTTTGAAGACATTTCTATGAACGTTCACAATGAATATTATTTTGTTTTTCCAATGGAAAAATTCGTAGATTTTAATTTCTGAAAGATAAAAAGTTACATTTTGAAGGTTTCAAGGAACCATAAACATGAGAGGAAAACTATAAAGAACCCATAGTACTCCTATGCTTTTTTAAAGAATAGTTTCAAAAACAAAACAAAGTATGGGCATATTACTTTCTATTACAATATTACATTAAAATTTTAGGGTTGTAGCCTCAGAAAGCAACTTCCATAAAGATAAATAAAACATATTTTCATTTAGTTTCAGTTTTCCCCATCGTCATTATTCTTCTCACTATTGCATTTGAAAATTACCAATAAAGATAGTTGTTATAAGCAGTTTGGACATTGATGTATTAAAGAAAAGAAGAAGGATTCCCTTCTTTACCAAATGTTTGTAGGAATACTTCATCCAATGCAGAGACTTCTTGTTAATCCTCTATCCCGTATGGTAAAAGTCTAGAACAAAAAAACACAGCAGCATATCCTTTCCCTAGATAACTCATCTACTCAAATAAACCACTTTCTTACCTCAGATATGAAATTTTTTTGTCTTCATTTTACTAATCTTGGTGTGATCTTTTGTACCTGCATAGAAAGATTAGAAACATGACAAGGGATACAAGTAATAAGATAGATCAAAATCTATATTAGTGATCAAGGAATATAATAATAAATGATTGATGTTCACACAAATCATATATGGGAAAGGAAAACAATTTTGTATTAATCAAATGAAAAGAGAAATCCACAACCAAATCCTTGATGTCAATAGATTTGTCTCTGCAAGGTATTTGACACACTCACACAACTCTCCACTAATACAAACTCTTTGCTTACAACACTCACTCAATTTTTCCTCAATACTATACTTAAATACAACAACATAAGGATGCTCTCTTTGGTTCCCCCTCACATGGTCCATGAAGCCTTCTTTTATAGGCCAAGGAAAGCTCAAATGAGTTGATATATTTTGGGAATAGGATATTGAACGATCCCTATGGGATAGGAGGTCAAGTGTAAACTCTCCCAAGCAGATAGGATCATCCTCCAGAAGAGATTTTGAATGGAATCTTCTTGAAACTTCTATTTTTTCCTTTGAGATTGCTATCTCTCCTTGAAGTGAAGGTATGTGCACCAAAGCACTTTGTAATGAAGGAAAGAGTGCCAATGGCACCTATTGTCAATGAACAAGGTGTTCCAACCCTTCCTTGTGCTCTGTCATGGAAGGAAAGATGGGAGAGACATGATAAGAGTGGGAAACAAGTATCCAAAAGAGTTCTTGCTAGCTATTTTGAGGAATTGAAGCATTAGTATAGATTTTAGGTTTAACAGAATTCCCCCCAAAGTATGAAGCTGGAGGGATGAGATAGGTAGAATCCTTTGTTATATTTCAATATGTTATCAGACGCAAAAGAGAGATGAGTTTATATTCGATGTGAGATCAGTCATGAACTATCTAACTCAATCGCGACTGCAGACCAATACATTGTAGATCCCTGATCAATTAGACTGAAGGTGGAACATGGTTCTGAAACATACAAAGTAGATCCATGTAACCCAAACATAATACTAGACATAGCCACAAAAGATACAATGTGGATCCATGGCATAACATCAAATAATACTCCATTGAAACCTAAGGATTGGGACATATTTAGGTGAATACCTAACCACTCAAGGTCTTCATTCCAATACCAAACGATATGATTCTAACCATGTGAATAGATGTCCTGATGTCGAACATGGTAGAAGCGACTTGATTATCGGTCTTTATTGTATACCATTAACAAGTGCAAGGGAGATCACCATTGATGTTAATGATTCCCAAGGTATCTTCATACATTCTCTAAGTGTGAATAAAGGACTTGAAGTTGAATAGTTAGTAGAATATTCCAATCATAGGTCAAGTCAAACAGTTAGTAGAATCTTCCAATCATAGGTCATTGATGAAAGCCTACTCTCAAAAACGAGGAAACCTTCCATTTAGGAATGTAGGCTTCAAGGTACCTGACTTGGTTTCTAATTCGAATTCTCGGATGACATGTTGATGTTGATGGGAATAAAATTGTCAAAGGAGGGCCATTATGTTTCCCCCATCATCGACATGAAATATGGAACAAAATCCGATTTTGAGGTGATGAAACAACCATCGGACTGACTCAGATATCATACCAACTTTGAAGGAAGGTAAGGTAACTTAATAGGTTGATTACAGAGGAGGTTCCCTTTGAACATTGAATGAGACGACAAATGATTTGGAAGCATTGACTCAATGAGGCAAAGACAAGATGTAATACAAGGGTATGGCAATGCATTCTTTGAACTGAATCAAAGGAGTTGAATGAATCACGAAAGTAGATCGACTCGGGGACAAGTTGAATACCCAATGTTAATTCTGAATGATGCGATATTTCTGTGTTTTGAATAATGTTATGGTGATCGATCTGTTCACAATTAAACATAATGCTGCAATTTAATGAGTTGATGTGATTTGATTGTTTACAATATGCATAAGTAATAATAAAATCCTTGTCTCTATCTATGAATGATGTTGTGATAGTGGAAAAGTAGATGCACAAAACCATCCTTACTGCAGAAACATGGTTTTGATAGTTCTCCCTCGAACATCTCGTGTGAGACTTCATCTGCTTCACAGGTGTTGCCGGATAGGGTAAAACATGTCTAGGTCAGTGCTCAGGGAGATCGTTGAGTTAAGGGTGTCGATAGAGTGTGAACCCATGTCGATGGATCTTTGTCAACAAATGGTCCCAATAGGTAGGGCTTGGTGTGATGTGATGCTTGAGGCATTACATAGTAAAAAAAATGCATGAGGTGGTACTAAGGAGGTTGGCGCACTAAAATCCAGTGGCAGTGCAAGAAAAAGTGTTAAGGTCATAGTTAGGAAGTAGTGTGGAAATGTCTGTAGAGATGTGATAGGGTTAAATCAAACAATTAATGCAATAGTTAAACTAGTTAAGTGGTGATGCCGATGGATGATAAATGCATTTATGGTGAATCCGAATTTTAGATCGGGAGGATTAGTAGCAGATTTGGGTGATAAGTGGTGGATTTGGTCGTGATGATTAAGAAATCATTTGCACAGGTGATATCACGCTATAATATTTGACGGGGTGTGACTTGAAGGAACCAGAGTGATTGTTGAGTAAGTATTGCACAGTTGAGTATAGAGTGCAGAGAGCAATATCAAAGCATTTTTTGAGCAGTTGTGAGTAAGTCATAGTGTAGAAATGGCGCAATATATTTTAAGTGGGAGTATCAAGAATTCGTCAATAATTGGTGTGACAATTGAGCAGGAGGCATCCAACATGCCGTTGGGATCCTTGCAGGCTACACGAAAGAAGAGGGGCGCCAATCGGCCCATGTCACCGATGCAGAAGAAGAGGAACACCAGAATCTCACTCAGAGAGGAAGAAGAAGTCGAAGAGCAGGCAAAGCTGTCAACAACAGGAGTTGGGGTTTCCATGACAAGGAATAGGGTGACCTCTATCGACATCCCTATAATTTTTTTCCCATGTAAGCTCGACGCCAAGCAGCTGAAGCTGACAAAGAACCAGAGATATCCAATTAATATTCCAACATTGTCGATAGGGATGAAGTGCACCTTCAACATTGTGTTGCTCTTGAAGAATATGAAGTATGAAGACCAGGATCTGTTAGCATACACTAAGTTCACAATAGATCCATTCAAGGTGAAAATAGGGTAAGAGAGAGACCCAACAGTGTGAACCCCATAGAAATAGTCAATGGGGTTGCAAAGGTCAGTGCTTTTAGGCCTCATCCATATGACTCACTTTGGCAGGTTGGTGGAAGAAAACACATGCACCAAGCACCTGTTGGCATGATTTCATGGTGGTTATCTATGGTTGGACAGGCCAGTGCCATTCACTGTGGAGTTGATATCCCAAATTGTTAAATTTTCATATGCTTAGCTAAGACATCAGTATTTCATTTCATATTCATAACAAAAGCATATAAATAGGATCACTGAAAGATAGAAAAGCAAAACCATACAAAAGGAACACAAGGATTTATCCTGGGAAAACCCTAACGGGAAAAACCCAGCAAAATATTCCTCAATATAGATGCCCCAAAAAGATAAAAGATAAAAGATAAAACCAGCAAGGAGATCAAATCCTGATCCTCCTCCTTCTCCAGCTACTTCTCTTCTCCACTAATGCGCTACACAAGTGAGAGTGTATGTCCCAAATGAGGAGCACTACACCTCTATTTTTATTCATCCGTTCACTTAAGTTAACTCATCTATCATGTAGGCTCGATTTACACATGTAGGTTCAAGTAACCACACTAGGGTGCTAATGACCCACCTTTACAATTAGAGGGGACTTCCTCATGACTCTTATTAGTTCTTCTGATTAGAAGCATCGGGGTACAAGATAATACAAGTGGTTCTCCCGGTAGGACCATCGGGGACCACAAAAGATACATATAGAATATTCTTCAAAGTTACAATACTTCAACACTCCCCCTTAACGAGAAGGGTATTCTACAACAACATCAACAACAACAATAGTATCAGAGGACATCATCAACATCATCAGGGTAACACATCTATAAATCATTGGAAGCTTTTCAACATCATATAGTCTTCGTCTTCAATATTTGACGACAACAAATCTTTCATCAACATCAGCATCTTTTGACCTTTTGATCAGCAACATCTTCAACACTTTGATCTTTCGATCAGCAACATCTTCAGCACTTAGACCTTTCGATCAGCAACATCTTCAACACTTTGATCTTTCGATCAGCAACATCTTCAGCACTTAGACCTTTCGATCAGCAGCAACATCTTCAGCACTTTGAACTTTCGATCAACAACATCTTCGGCACTTTGAACTTTCGATCAGCAACATTTTCAGCAACATCTTCAACACTTTGACCTTTTTATCAGCAGTAACATCTTCAACACTTTGACCTTTCGATCATCACCAATATCTTCAGCACTTTGAACTTTCGATCAGCAAAGACATCTTCAGCATTTTGACCTTTCGATCAACAACATCATCATATTCTGATTAGTAACATCATGATTAGAACCATCATCATACTTCAACTCTCGAACAGAATCATCATCATCATATTCTGATCTTTTGATCAGTATGTCGTCATCATCACATATTGATCATCATCATCATCATCACACTCTGATATTTCGATTAGTACATCATCATCATCATACTCTTGATCATTCGATCAGTACATCATCATCATACTCTGATATTTTTATCAGTACATCATCATCATCATAAAAACATCATCATCATGAAAACATCAACATCATCAAAACATCATTATGATCAAAACATTCAACATCATCAAAACATCAAAATATCATCATCATCACACTCTGATCTTTCGATTAGTACATCATCATCATCATAAAATCATTATCATCAAAACATCAACATCATCAAAACATCAACATCATCATCATCAAAACATCAACATGATCCTTCCTTTCGGAATTATGGGATTTAGGTCTTTACGGAGTTACTAACGATCCTTCCTTTTGGAATTACGGGATCAACACATTTGTGGAACTTAGAAAATCCTTCCTATTGGAATCACATGATCAATTCAATGATCCTTCCTTTCGGAATTACGGGATTTAGGTCTTTACGGAGTTACTAACGATCCTTCCTTTCGGAATTATGGGATCAACATAGTTGTGGAACTCAGACAGTCCTTCCTATTGGAATTAGGGGATCAACACACGTTCTCGAGTACCGAAGTCACCGTATCTATTCTGAACCGAGGTTCAAAGATGATACAATCCTACTACCTTCTCGATGACCGAAGTTCACCGGATCCGTTCTGAACCAAAGTTCAAGGATGATACAATCTTGCCACCTTTTCGATGACCAAAGTTCACTGGATCCGTTCTGAACCGAAGTCCAAGGATGATACAATTCTGCCACCTTCTCGATGACTGAATTTCACCGGATCCATTCTGAACCAAAGTCCAAGGATGATCCAATCTTGCCACCTTCTCGATGACCGAAGTTCACCAGATCCATTCTGAACCAAAGTTCAAGGATGATACAATCCTACTACATTCTCGATGACCGAGGTCACCGGATCACTTCTGGACATATGTCCCGGGATGATACAATCCCTCTTCATTCTCGAAGACCGAGGTCTCTAGATCACTTCTGGACATATGTCCTAGGATGATACAATCCCATTGCAACATCACTACTCCCCCTTTCAAGGAAGGTCTTTCCAAACCACACCAAGCTTGTCTCGAAAGTGTTCGAACTTTACTTGGGACAGAGGCTTCGTTAGCACATCATCATCTACATCTTCAGTATGTGAATACTGAACTATCACCATCTGTATCTCCAGTATGTGAATATTGAAAGAATCATCTATATCTTCAATATGGGAATACTGAAACATCATCATCTGCATCTTTATCTTGTATGTATAAATACCGGATTTCTATGTGTTACGACGGAACACAGGGTTCTCTGTTATCACAACTCTCGTTATCACATAGAATCAATTTAGTATCCATCTTCAAGTCAAGGAGACCTGATATCATCTTCTGAAGCCATATGGCTTCACAACTTAGCAGAGCAATCTGCTATGTATTTTGCTTTTGTTGTTCTAAGAGAAACACTGGACTATTTCCTACTAAACCATGAACTCATAGAAAACCCCAAACAAAAGCATCTACTTGATGTGCTTTTCTTGTCTGAGATACTTCCAACCCAATCTGCATCTGTATAGCCATACAATCTATAGTCATGGCTACCATCATAGTATAGAACAAGGTCTATAGTCCCTTTCAGATATCTCTTCACATGTTTTGTAGCGACTAGGTGAACCCATCTTGGTTGAACAAGATATTCACTTAAGCTGTTCATAGCAAAACACATGTCTGGTCTGGTATTTTTTAAGTACATCAATGACCCAATGATCTGTCTGTAATGAGTCTCATCTACTAACTCTGATGAGTCATCATCTAACAACTTCAGGTTGGAGTCCATGGGTGTGGCCATGGCTTTGCATTCCAACATATTTAATCTCTTCAATATCTCTATCGCATACTTTCCCTGGTTGAGAAATATTTCTTTTGAACTTTTCCATACTTCCAGACCTATGAAATAATGCATTAACCCAAGGTCTTTCATCTCAAATTCTTCTGCTAGTTTCTTCTTGCTTTCCATGATCTATTTCTCATTCCCTATCAAGAATAAGTCATCCACATATAATAATAGGATGACAGGTTCATCTTCTACAACCTTGGTATAAAGGTTAGGATCAACTCTACTCTTGGTAAAGCCCATAATTGATAGGAAATTGTCTATGCTTCCATACCAAGCTCTGGGATCTTGCTTCATGCCATAGAGGGCCTTATTCAACTTACATATATGAGTCCATCTGCCTTCAACTTCAAATCCTTGTGACTATTCGATGTAAAACTCTTCCCCAATCATACCATTAAGGAAGGCTTGTCTTTACTTCATCATGGAAGCAACTACCATCATAGTTCTGAAGGAACTGTACCTTGCTTTCTGGAGTAAGTGTCTCTTCAAAATTAATTCCCTCTTTCTTATAGAAACTTCTAGCCACAAGTCTTTCCTTACTTCTATCAGCAACATATTTTATCTTGCAAATCCATTTGTAAGATACCAAATTCTTGCTTTCTGGTTGGAGTACTATATCCCAAACATCATTCTAGTATTCTTTCATCATAACATCTTCCATGAGTTCGTCTTGTCATATCATCAATATATCCTAGTCTTATGCATTCAACTTTGAAGCTTGGAACCCACTTTACTCTTGTTAAAGTCTCGATCCATCAGGAAGTTGTCCATCATGTCGTACCGTGTCGAACTCAGATATCTTCTGTAGTCACTCCCCCTAAAGTGGAGTATTATCTTCCTTCTTCATTCTGTACAGGTGATTATATGCTTGATATATACTAGTCAATAGAGTATGTCATGTCATAGTCTATTCTTTCTTAGGCAAATCACGATTCTTACTTTGTACACTTGTTCTTGTAGATTCATATGGAAGATACTACGTACTTCCCTTTATGTCTTGAAATCATATTGTATACATCATTCTCCATAATCAAATATCATAGCTTCTTTCATAGCATTCTTTTCTTCATCTTGAGTTATCTCTCGTACCCATGGTGGTCTTCATCCTTTGAGGTGGATCTACCGCTCTTTGGAGCTCTTTCTTCTGTCATGGTGTCTCTGACCTTGGGAGCTTCAGATTCATGTTTATTGAATTGTCATCACTTGTTCTTTGGAACAAGTCTCATCCTTATTTTCTTTTAGGAGGTTGTATGGGACCTTTCCTACAATTCAAATGCACCAGTTTCATGGTTAGAACTACATATGCATAACGATAAATTACTATGCATCATGCAACTATTTAGCCAATACAACATTCATCCATATCTCACAGAAAATTTCTATATGCCTTCCATCTCTACCATGACATCATTGAGATTGTGCACTAATCCAATATGTCAGCAAATAGGTTTCATTCTAGATAAGTAACAATGGATATTTGTATAGACCCATGAGCTACTTACCCATCACATGCATGCAAACAACACATCAACTGAATATAATCAAATGAATAACAAAACAATATCATTAAATGACAATTTAATACTTATCTTTTGTTTGTTTCGTGGGTAGACTCCTTCTTGATCAATCTGCTTCATCATCTTCTTCATCCATGAAATCATCATTTCTTATCCAAATGATAAGATGGATAAGAGGTTCTTCAAGAATTGAGTTCTTCATATTCCTCATCGCTTGAGGGATCTTATTTGAATGGTGAGAGCTTGATCTTCAATTTGCTCCCATCTTTCTTCTTCTCTTCTTATGAGACGATCTTCTTCTTCTTCCCAGAGTCAACTCAAAGTAATCACTTCCTTTTGGCACACATTCCTCACATGAATGAATCCCATGATCATGGGAGGCCATTCAAGGTGGCTATCACCACTTCTGCATTCTCTTCTTCTTCTTCTACTGCTTCAAGATGTTATGCATTCTGGATATTCACATTCTTCAACTATTTTCTCAAATCCATCTTCTGAATTATGTTCTTATCTTCAAATAGCTTGATCAAGGAATCAAACATCTTCGGTGTCTTTAGGGAAGACATGTGTTGTACAAGTTGATTCGTGATTGAATCAACAATGATCTTCTTGGCCTTGATCAATTTCTTCTTGTGTAAGGCTTTGAGGCTCATCTCCCTCTAGAACTGGAACCTCTCTACTCATGTAGGGGTCCAATTCATTTTCTTCAAAGAGATAAAATACTTCCATGCTTGGAAGTTTTTAACTTCACCAATATTATCATCAAGCTGATGTTATAGATCACTTTGAAATGAGAACCTCAAATGCAAATAGCAAAAGATTAGATCTTACCGATTTGAGGTGTCCGTCCTGCTTCCGAAGCTGGCTGATCTAGGGTTTGTCAGAGAAACCCTAATTTTAAAAACTTGGAATATTTCAGATCTGATTGGATAGAAATATATATCTCTTCAAATGGAGCTTTCCAATGTACTCCTTTTCTGAAAACAGTGGAGGGAAGCTCCCGGAACAGGAAGCCCTAGTTTTCCAATTTCTTTTGCAGAAATTCCTATTACTGTTTCTGTGATATCTTCGAAATTACTGCTTCTCTGTGTCTGAAATTTCACACTGAGGTAACCTAGAATGTACCTGATCCAACACCATATGTTTTATCAGAATTTGTTTGACCAATTGGGATCTATTATCATTTTACCAAGGTGACCTGTTACAGAACTGTTCAGAACAGTGAAGTTGTACGGAATGCCATGTGTCGCTGGTTCATCTTCAGGTTCGGAAATTAGGACCACAGAAATTAAATCCCATGATTTTTCTGGAACATCTTCAGGAATTCCATTTGGACCTCTGTATCCCACGTTACATCAATTATCCCCAGGTGTCTTGTTTATGGATGAATTCTGGAAGAGGATAGAACCCTAACTTGGAGGGATCATATCTCCCAGAATATAGCGAATCTGAGGCTGAATTTTGGATACAGTGTAAATCAGGATTTTATCTTCTGTCTCTGCACTTTTCAACTCTTTATCCTTCGCCAAGCTTAGGATATAGTGAATGTACCAAAAATTAGCATTTTTAGTATTTAGGGTTTTTCCAGATCGGGGTCAAACTAGGGTTTGACTTTTTCAGAGTTTCACCCAACCAAATTTCTTGATCTAGGTCTCTAAACTTCAATTTTGATGAGGAGAAAAATCCTATGCTGGGCTCACCCAAAAATTCCTCTTCTGTAGAGAGCCCTAATTTTCCACACCAAAACTGAAAATGCTCGGAATTGAATTCCGCTTCGACAGAAAGATGCGCCCTTCAATGGAGAGTCAGTCTAGCCTTCTTTTTCTGATCGATTGTGGATAGAGACCCAAAAAATAAGAAGCCGTAGCTTCTATAGCTACACAATGTATTCTTTTAGGGTGGCTCTGATACCATGTTAAATTTTCATATGCTTAGCTAAGACATCAGCATTTCATTTCATATTCATAACAAAAGCATATAAACAGGATCATTGAAAGATAGACAAGCACAACCATACAAAAGGAACACAAGGATTTATCTTGGGAAAACCCTAAAGGGAAAAACCTAGCAAAATCTTCCTCAATATAGATGCCCCCAAAGATAAAAGATAAAAGATAAAACCAACAAGGAGATCAAAGCCTGATCCTCCTCCTTCTCTAGCAACTTCTCTTCTCCACTAATGCGCTACACAAGTGAGAGTGTGTGTCCCAAATGAGGAGCACTACACCTCTATTTATATTCATCCATTCACTTAAGTTAACTCATATGTCATGTAGGCTCGAGTTACACATGTAGGCTCAAGTAACCACATTGGGGTGCTTAATGACCCACTTTTACAGTTAGAGGTGACTGCCTCATGACTCTTATTAGTTCCTCCGGTTAGAAGCATCAGGGTACAAGATAATACAAGTGGTTCTCCCAGTAGGACCATTGGGGACCACAAAAGATACATTAAGAATATTATTCGAAGTTACAATATTTCAACACAAATTACGGGGTTTCCAATGCAAGGAACCGATCCGTCGCTTTACCTTCATGGAAAGGACAATGACAAGAGACTAGCTTCCAAGCTGAAGAAGAAACATGGCTTGGATCATAATAAATGAGCGCATGTCATGGATACCATTAATGATAAGGGGTTTTTCACACTACAATGAATATTTTGGCAATCAAGGTGGTGCACAAGAACCATCCTAATTAGTGTACTTTGGGGGTAATTGCATGTGTCGAGCAGTGTGTTGAGGGTGTACAGATGAATTGGTCATTATTTATGCTCAACCAGTTGAAAGAATATGCAATGTTGGTATAGGAGGGGAAGAGGGAATTTACCTACAGTTGGCTATTTATTTTGATTGCTTTAGTCGCATGGACGGAGCCTGCGGACTACCAAGGCATGGATGTTGTAGTCGCTAAGGGAATGAGGCATAAAAACCTTTGGTATCTTAGGGAGAACAAACAGTTGAAGGATTGTGCGATACAATTTTGGTTTTATTGGTATGTGTTGCAGGTTGCATCTACGAAGATTGTGTTCTTATATAAAGAAGTGATGACAAAATATAGGCAGGCCACAAGATTTGCGATGAGGTTAGCAGTGGTTAGCCACTCAGTGCAAGTTGACTGATGACGAACTAGGCATGGTAGTGTTGTTCAGTGCAGAAGAAGTATCAGATGATGTGGTGGGTCCTCTACCCAAAACTCCAATGGACCAAGAACCAGTACAACAAAGAGACCAGGAGTCATAGGAGGCATCGTTAAGGAATATGATGGATTCATAGGTAGATAAAAAATTTGAGGAAATAAGGATGATGTGGAGACAAGAATGAGAAGAGGTAAGTAGCACTACACCAATGGCCAATGAGCAGATGAACTGCATCATCGCAGCAATCACAACGACAACAACTGCAAGTGATTCACAGTTGAGGAAGCAGTCAACTGAAGGATTTCAAGAGGTAAAGTCACAACTATAGTCTTTAATTAATGCCATCTTAGAGAAGGTGTCGAAAGGAAACTTGTTGAAGATATCGGGTGAGTTAAGTACAGGGAAGTAGGTTTGGATCATGCAGATTCCACTACGGAAACTAGAAAAGAATAGTGAGGATGTTGATTCCTCACTTCAACAATTTGAAAAAATTGCATTGGATGTTAATGAGCTGTCAACACACACTTTGGTGAGACTCCAAAATTTAGCAAGCTAGGAGTTGGTTCACCGAGAATAGATTATAGGTGATCTCTTACTGAATTCGTAGGAGCATGAAGAGTTGGAAAGATAGGAAATTGAGTGCCTCAAGAAGGCACAATATGTGTTGATTGTAGAAAAATAGTAGTTGTGGGATGATAGAGAGTAGTTGGAGAAGTCATTTTCTTTCACTTGTCAGGAAGTCCCAAATATAACTGAAGACATGGTCACAAAATCCAAAGTTCAGAAGCTAGGACAAGTCATTGTAGACTTCAAAAGAGACCTTGAAGACTTACAGGCACTACCAAACCTAAGCACACATCCATAAAAGGTTGTTGAGTGCAAAGGAACCATTTAAGGTGTGGCAACAAGGTTCAAGGAAAGTGAGAAAGAATCCATGTTGATCATGGATGCAAACATGCAATTTGGGGTAGCATGGTCTAGGATGAAGAGTTGGAGCAGCTGAACACACAATTGTGGAAAGAGGAAACTTATTTGGCTATGATGAGGAAATCACTCAAAACAGTGCCCTCGGTCATACAAGTAACCAAAGAAACATAGTTAAAGGCATTGTAACAGCGTGTAATGAAGGTACAGGATATTAGTTCCAGGATGTTGGATGTTGGATGTTGGTGAGAAACTATCGTTGAAGGAATTCACCACACTTCAAGCAGTGTAGGAGAGTCAAAAAGAGGTGACAGCTAAGATCTTCAAACATCCATCAGAGAAGGATTTTGTAGAATGCATGGGGATCAGGGACAAGGTGAAGGCTCAAGTGAAAGAAGTAAAACAAAAGTATGAAGACGTCAAAGTAAAAACAAATGAATATACTATTTCCAGTTGACGTGGCTCAAGGGCGAGCCACAAGATTGTGTTGGGGGGCTATTGGCAAGCGGTTTTGATGAAGCAAGTTGTGTAGCATCAAGGGTGATGTGTAATACCAAATATGATGCGCAAGAACAAGGATGGCGTGCAAGGAATAAAATTCGACAAAGAGTTAGCTTGGTCATAGTTTTGTTGTTTTTGGTCATGATTTTGTATTTTTGGTCCGAATTACTTAGAAATTCAATTAAAGTAGACCATCTTGTAAAAGGCGCAAGCCTATATATAGAAGTAGGAGTCTAGTAGAAAGGATATTGATTGATCTATCATATGTTGAAGGATTTAATGATGAATATTGAATTTAGAACATAATTGTATGATCTTCTTAACCTCTCTAGACAATTGACTCCTGTTTTTGTCGCAACTATGAAGATGTTTTCGGGAAACCTATTTTGATGTAGAAGTAATATGACATGACGGATGTTGATGGAAATAATTTTTTTTTGTGTATTCTTGATTTTCTTTGTGTTAAATGATGTTCTCTGAATGAATCAATACTATAATATGATTGTTAATTCTGAATGATGCGATGTTCCTATGTTTTGAATAATGTCATGGTGATCGATATTTTCACAGTTAAACATAATGTTGTGATTTAA
This sequence comes from Pseudotsuga menziesii, assembly GCA_001517045.1. Lineage (NCBI taxonomy): Eukaryota > Viridiplantae > Streptophyta > Pinopsida > Pinales > Pinaceae > Pseudotsuga > Pseudotsuga menziesii. The sequence goes on along the minus strand of LPNX011091024.1, from coordinate 443,247 downwards.
TGAGTTGATACGATCTGATGGTTTAGAATATGCATAAGTAATAATAAAATCCTTGTCTAGATATGTGAATGGTGCTGCGATACTTGAACACTAGATTCACAAAACCCTCCTTCTTATTGCGGAAATGTGGTTTTGACAGTTCTCCCTCGAACATATCGGGTGATACTTTATCTGCTTCAAAGGTGTTGCTGGAGTGGGTAAAACCTGTTTTCTTCGGTGCTCAGGGAGATCACTAAGTTAAGTTTGTCAAAAAAATGTGAACCCCTATCGACTTATCTGTGTCAATAGAGATTGAGGAGAACCTCTGACGATTGACCATAGGGATACTTGACATCTCTTTTGATGATTTACCTAGGACCTACCAGCGCCATACTATAGGAGTCTCAGGGCGTTTTGGGAGGCTACTCCGTTGAGTGGCTCGGGATTTGATGTGCTATCATGAGAACAAGGATTAGCCCATAATGGCTCCCTCATTTTTGTACTATATCTACACTGAAAGCTTTGAAGCTTCATTTTTTTCCTATGTATATGTATTTGAAACTATGTTAGTTCCGAACTTCGGATGACCTGAAATATTATGGATTCTGTCTTTTTGGTATCTCAGTATCACTTTTTACATAAAAAAAAATTTTATTTACATATTTGTGTGCAAATGTGTAATGTGAATGTATATCTACTTATGTGTTTTTGTATTTCAATGTATGAAATTAAAGTTAGAATGAATTTAAATATGAGCAAGATATCAATCCAAGACAAAATTTGTTAAGGAATCTGCCACAACGTTTAGATGTCTCACAATATGTTGGTGAGAAATATACTCAAATGACGTTTCCAAAATCCTAAATCTTCGGAATACATGAACAAGTAGGAGGTTATGAATGTGTAGACTTTATTTAACTGATGTACTACCAATTCCGAGTGTAGATAAACCCTAATTTGAATCATTATCCTAGGATTCAGTCAACAAATTGATCACCGCATGATATTATGGGATATTGTTTTTGTGGGGCCCAAACAAGTTCCTATTGAACTCACCAGATCGTCGATAGGGGAGTACTGTACCCAGGATGTTGACACAAGATTCAAGGTGTAATGATTAGCACCATCCATGAAACCGACATAGGTGGTTAGATGTTCATTTTAAACATAGGAATACATAAGTAGGGTTTTGGAATACATATTTTATATTCACACTAAATCCACACTTTTTAGAAAAACACACAGCACTCTATAAAAAGTATTTACAACAAACCTATGCTATATGTCCTAGGCATAGTATTGTTTAAGGTAGAGATCATTGTGAGGCTCTCCAAGAGTTATCCCGAGGTAAAATATCAACTCATATGCCCATTATTATAAGACACAACTGATGATATAAGGACCATGCCACATGGATTCCATCTTCCCATCTCCCAACTTGTCGTGTGTGTGGTCATAGGTCAAGCCCAGTTCACCTTCATTTAAAGGGAGAGGTTGAACAGATCTATCATACTATGCTTTCATTTGTTGTTCATGCGCCTCATTTGGTAAGGTACCATCACGATGAGTCTCATCAATCTTGTTTAAATCACAAGGTCTTCACTTAGTGAAACCATGCCATAGCACGTTCGTTCGTGGCATATGAAACAATACCCCTATTTTCATAAAATATTGGAAAATACCTCCCAAAATCATTTTTTTAAACCCCCTCCCAATATTCCTTCCCAATTAAAAAAAAACCTATTTTCACTATATATTGCATGTATCCATTTTTTAATTTAGATTTTTTATACCCCTTTATATTTCTACCTAGTATATTGACATGATACCCCACATGCATTCTACAATGCACCTTGCTTATTTCGATGTATATTGTGGATGCACATTTCTTCACCCACAGTGATCAACATCACAAAGATCACATTCCTTTCATAATAACTAAATAGGAATTATTTTAGAGGTCTGCAAATTTTAACCATCAACTAGTACACAAACAAACATGAGTACAGGGTGATTATAGGAGAACACATTTAGAAATGTGAGTATGTATTTTTGAAATGGTCATGCCTCCCTACTGTTCTCATACATATCTCCATATATTTATATGTACATATAGATATGAGAATATATTTATAAATATACAGATATATGATACTAATTTCATAAATATATAGATATATATCAATATTTTTATATGTACTATTGTACTATTGTTTTTATTCTTATACTTTATTTTCAGACACTAGGATTGAAAATTATTACGGAATACCTAATGGGCTATATCCTTCTTGTGAATCCCATTTCCAATGTTTGCCTCAAGGTCTATGGATACATGAGTATGAGCTAGGCAATTTATTTCTTGCAAGACATCAAGCTCGGCCATTACATGAAAATACTACCTTGCTCTATGTTCGTTGTAAAGGTATGCTATGCTATATTTCAAAATACTCACTCTCCCTCAAAGTTGTATATATATAATACTCCTTCTGATGGTTGGTCACTTACCCAACTGATGAACATGAGATTCAAGTTTTGTATTTGTTTCCCTTCTATGCTAATAGCATTTAACACTCCATTGGGAAATAATATCATCTTAATCACAAGTAATGCGTGAATAAAATATACATGGAGATATGATATATGATTGAAAGCAGATAACAACATAGTAGTAGCAGATAGTAAATAAAGGATGTCCATTTTTGTCTTCACTTGGAAGGAAATTAGTGTTAAGTAATGTTGTTGTGGAAAACTATAAAATTATAACTGAGAAATAGTTAATGTTCAACCGAATTAAATATTAATTGATGCAACTAATTGCTCCAGAAAAGTAGATTTTTATTGGAGATCTAACTACAGAAAATTTTAATAATTTGAAGAGTTTATTTATATTTAGCCAAATTAACTGGTGTTAGGTTTTATCACTCTGTAGTTTATAAATGTTTAAGCACATTAGTGAGCATCCTAACGAATTAAAAAAAGAATTTGTGTTTCTTATTTGAAACCTCCCAGACATACTATATAGATTCACACTAGAATTCTTAGTTGAAAAAAGAGTATTCAATTTTTGAGAAAACCAAAATGAATTTCATCTAGGAAATTATTATTTGCAGAATGGTGTGTGCATCATGTTGTGTTGATTGATCTCTTGTGAATACATTGCATTTTATAGGCACAATAGTTGCTAGAACAGTCAACCTGGGAGTTGCATGGTGGATGTTGGGATCGGTGAAAGATATATGCCAGACAGATCTTTTGGATGCAAATAGCCCATGGACATATCCCAGTGATCATGTATTCTTTGATGCTTCATTCATATGGGGTTTGGTTGGGCCCAAGTGTATTTTTGGAAATCTTGGAGTGTATCCCGAATTAAATTGGTTCTTCTTAAGGTGGTGTAGCTTCTCCAGTTTTAGTGTGGTTGGCACACAAGGCCTTTCCAAATGTCAAGTGGATTCCTTTGATCAACATGATAGTTATGTTGGGATCTCCAGCCATGATGCCTCCTACTGCTGCAGTCAATTACACATCCTGGATCACCATTGGGACCATATTCAACTATTTTATTTTTAAATATCACAAGTCTTGGTGGAATCACTACAATTATGTGCTCTCTGTAGCCTTGGATGTTAGCTTGGCCTTGATGGCTATACTTCTATACTTTTAATTGGGTCTTGAAAACACATACATAAACTGGTGGGGAGCAGCTGGGGAGAATTGTCCTTTGGTCATCTTCCCTACTGCTAAGGGTGCCCAAGTGGATGGTTTCCTTGCTTTTTTATTCTGATCTTGATGTGCACTACTTCTGTATTCTTGTTTTTATGCTCACAAGTATTTATATGTATACATTTCATATCACCTAAAATAATTTGTATGTGTACACCTCAAATATGTATATGTACAGTTATTTTCTATTACATTTTCAATTAAAATACATAGGATTTTCCACATTCATAGGTTCTATGTTCTTAGGTTTAGTTTCATTTTTCATTATTCTTAACAACATAATTTTTCACTGCATAGTTTTCAATGAACAACATAATATTTCATCCAGTAATTATCATTGATAGAAAGATGAAATACTTTCATTCAATAATTATTAAATTAGACAAATTTTTATATAACATACCCATCACAATGTATACAACAATCTTGCGTCAATTTAAATATGATATTATGAAATCAATCCAAAGAGTAATGAAAATGTGAACAAGAACTTAGGTGATTCCATGAAGATGGGTAACACTTTTTGGCCAAATTTGGCGATGAAAACCTGATTTTTTACTCATGTGCTAGATAGAATCCCTCAAAATGCATATATGCCATGTGAATTTTGACTTGCAGTAAAAAAACAAATTGTAGAATATTATGTTGGCTTCATAGTGATATTTTTTTAAAAATATTCCGATGTCATTTAATGTGTGAATTTTTTCATTTAATGAACTGTGTGACCTTAAAAATTTGAAGAAGCTAATAAGTGGCTCGTGTCCATGTAGAGTAATTCAATCTTGCATTAATAATTTAAAAAATATATATATATGAGCATGATCTACATAAAATACAGTGTGATGTGCATTTTTTTTGTTAATTTTTTTCGCATTATACAATTATTTATTATTTTTCGAAAGTGACCACATTCGATTTCAGCATCGTTTTAAACACATATTTGTCCACGTAAAGAAATTTTTTCTATTTTTTCAAAAATTGAAAAACAAAAGATACCCTTTTGAAGAGGACACGTCGATATGTGATGTGTGCATTTTTAAGAATTTTTTGGCTGTGTATTTTTAACTCTGCGGATTTTTCTTTGAGCTGCTTCAAAGTTGCAGTGTGGTTTTCTAAGTATAAGTTTTAGAAGTAATTAAAAAATAAATATCATATGAATGCCAAAAATGCGTGTATGATACCTCAATGGATAGAAGATTCATTGGTGAATCTATCAGTATCAACTTTGCCCAGTTATGTGCTAGGAATGGCAGGGTTTACACCTCTGCAAGGCACAGGAATTTTCCATTTGTTTGAATGTGGGCTAAGTCTGTTTTTTTAAGCCCTCGACCGAGGTATGAACCTCGACCGATGTATCTAAATACCTCGGTCGAGGTATTTAAATACCTCGGTCGACGTATTTAAATACCTCGACCGAGGGTTTTTAAAGCCCGCAATACCTTGGTCGAGGTATTTAAATACCTCGACCGAGGTATTTAGATACCTCGGTCGAGGGCTTGATAAAACCTTGGTCGAGATATTAAGACCTCGGTCGAGCGCTTAACAAGCCCTCGACCGAGGTGCGTTTTTCTGTTTTTGCCGAAATGCGCTTGCCAAAAAGTGTTACCCAGGTCCGCGGATTCACCAGTTAGCTTCAAATACCATTATGATACACTTATGTACCTCATAAATGGATACAAACAAACCACTTAAAATAAACCTTTGGGATGTAATAAGTGCAAATCTCTTATGTTTTTTCCCATTAAAATTGTATTTTTTTGTATTTTTGAATAATCTTGCTCATTGAAATCAAATCGGTCTAGTTCATTACCGGTTTTAGTTCCATTCTGAGTTGACCCTCGACTAGTTTGACTTCTGGTTCCAGTTTTTAGAACATTGGAATTGATGTTGCTCACTGCTATATGAGAACATGATAAGGCTATCAAATGTACATGAATGCCTAGAAACAACTAAGAAATTCTCATTTTATGGAAAAATCCACCTAGGATTAAATGTAACCCTTCTTATTATTGTTTTATGGCTAATGGGAGTTGAAAGTGCCCAAAGATGTAAATAAGGACTCCTTTTAACCTTCCTAATTCAACATAGTTCCCAGGTCTAATAATTGATGTGGAATCCAAGCAAGTCTAAGACATGCCCCAAATTAACCTAGAATTAGAAAGAAGCCTATTTTTCTTAGAGAAATCCCACCACATGCTAGAGTATCTTCACATAATACTATAAAAATCCATCAACAGTACATAAAATGTATTCATTAGGACATCTTTATGTAGCAAGTTCCATCAAGTAGTGATTTAGGGATTTAATCATCATCTTACACATGCATGACTATAGGTGATCCCTGAAAAAAAATCAAATATCACTTAATTATGATGTCCATGGGGTTCCACATCATCGCAAGGGTAACAGAGCTCGATTCACAGATTGGTTCAACCCAGAATTCATTTATGACGCTCTTTAGGTATAGCCCAACCATAGTTATGCCAACTATGGTTACATTCATAGGTAGCTTGGTCCATCCCCATTTCATTTAATATATGTTCAAGGACCCACATAGCCCTTGATTTATGTGTTATTCATCCATTCCTACTTTTTTACACCAATGTCGGTTACCAAATATAACTTTATTCCATTATTCTAGTGATGGGAGGGAGTAGGACTCCTTCCATATTGTCAATTAATTCCCAGTCCACACAACTTCAGGTAGATAAAGATAAATAAACTATAAAAGCTATGCTTGTAAATTGAATACGTGATTTTGGATCATCTCTTGGCATTTTGGGTCATTTTACTCTCTTTCAAACAATCGACTCCCCAACCTTTTCTCCTCATGCTACTGCCTTTTCTAAACCCCAGAATTATTTTATTTTCTACAATATTATAATTCATTCCATAATTGTTATTTATATCCCACCCTCCACTTGATATGTTGGAAAATCCACTAGAAATGCATACTCGGTCACCTAATGTAATCAAGCAAAACACCATGAACATCCAACCCATGAACATGTCATCCCTGCTAAAGTGTGATGAAATCACAAGTGGACACCCATGCAAATCTAGGTGTGACAATATGGACTCTGGAACCAAAATAAAGTATTTGGGGGTTTTTATACCTCATCTTCTATTTAATAACTTTATCCCCAACCCTCATGAAGGAAATTTCCTTCATAGCATTTGACAGATTAAATTTCAACCAGATTGATCTGGGGGGATAGGGTTAAAAAATTGATGAGAAATTTGATAGATAAACCCACCAATTAACACATAAATGATATCCAAAAAGTACCAAAATTGCATGGGAATACCATGGAATTCTATGCTCACAGAGAAACATGGTTGAACAAATTGTTCAACTGAAAAATTCGAAACCCATATAGAAAACACCACTAAGGTGTTATAGAAAATCCAAGCACCATGAGACACAATAGCAGGACAATGACTCTTATTGAAATGAAAACAAAAACTAAAATCCTTTTGTTGGGATTAGGGTGCTTGAAATATTCTATTGTGTGGCCTCTATAATTCCATAACCCAAGCATTATGATGGCCTCGAGCAAAAGCCAAATAAGTGTTTTCTTTCTAACCTTGTCACAAAAATTGAAATACTTATCAATAGCTATATCCACAATAATTTCATTACTGTGTAGTACAATTCCTTGTGGGATACCTTCGGTACAAACTTTAGCAAGAACTCTAGTGTAACCATGCTCACAACCAACATACAATGCTTCTATCAATGAAAATTTCCTTGAAAACATCAAATGACCCATTCTCAAGACCAAGGGATATTTTCAAAAGTAACCCAACAACCTTATGACATACAAATGGCCACTCATGGTCCTTGTAGGATGTATAAGCTCTCAATTCTAAGAGAACAAAGGATGCTCAAACAACATAAACCCTATCAAATGCACAAAGAAAGCAGTGTTGGAGATATACTCCAAGATTTGATATGTTGTTTAATTCAAAGGATGTGGATCCTTCCTTGAGTAGACGCTCATTCCCCTCAAATCTATCTAAGTTACTACTTTTTTGTATATTTTTCAACCATTATTATGTAGATTGGAACTTACTCAATGATGCACACAGATAATAGTATCCAAGGTTGTCAAAATTTGTTCGATCTTCCCTTAACTCATCAAAGAATAATAATTTCATATGTAAGGATTTGATTACCAACAATACCTCACACAAAAACTAAATTTGAATGTGTTTGCCACCAAAGGCTGATAAATATAGCTTGTGAAGTAGCCCAATGAGTGATTAAGTTGCCCTGTCTCCCTATAAATGATGTCACTAGGATTAAGAAGTTATGTTTCCATGTGTTGCAGAGGCTACAACTACATTAGTGGAGCTAGTGGCAACTGGTGTGACTGGACAGGATGATGCATACAAGATTTTTGCATATGAAAAATCTTAGACAAAATTCTTTGATAATGGCAAGAAGTCAGTTAAGGGAAATGAGGAATGTGTCAAAGTAGACACATTGATCCAAAAAGAAGAAACATAAATAGGAGGTAGTAACAAACCTGTGGTGTATTGAAATTCATATCAATCCTTTATAAGGTTTTCTTCAGAACCTGCTAAATGGGTAGAGGAGAAGCAGATGGATCCATGGTTTGAATATTCATTGTCCTCTAAGAATATGGATAAATGGCAGGTTGGAGATAAGGATGAGAGGGGTGCATATGCTAATTTTTGTGAGTAGTTTTTTTATCAATGAAATATTGCAAACTACAGTAATTTCTGTCAAAATTAGGTGAAAGAAATGGATCTCTCTGAGGCCTCAATTTAACAGTAACAAAAATATAACAATAATCTGGCCCGGAATTCGGGAAAAATTTAAGTAGCTATACAAATATTTTTAAGTTCTGAACTATTTATTTATTCAACAAATCTGGGAAAATAGCTCTATGGATTTAGTTAATTTTTCATAGGAAGAACATTGGAAAAACTAGGCAAATAGTAAATATTACCCCTAAATTTTCTCTTCTAAGAATACTTCCAAAGGAAATCAGTATGTACAGTAAATATTCATCCCTTGGTAGCTATGAACTCTAACATGAAATTTTCATGGTAAATTCCACTTGAAATAGGGGCCTTCCAAACACAACCAACTCCACATGATGAGGGCTTCAAGCTCACTAGGGTCATTATTGTGGTGACGCTCTGTCTCAACCATAGTATTGTTGATATTCAAGCATGAATATGGATATGACTGTTTTTCAAACCAAACATATGGAACTGACTTAAGGAATGTTAGATTGACAGTAGAGTTTTAGAATGTTAAAAAAAAAATCATAGGCTTTTCCCAAGATACATTAGAGAGATGGGAAACCTGTAAAGACTTGCAGGGAATTATGCTAAAATCATAATCTATTGAAATAAATAAATATTTTTAACATCCTAATTTCAATAGTCAAAAGACTACAAAGAGAAGAAATTTCAGAAAAATCAGAGTATGAAGTAGAGTATATGCTATATTGAGAATTCCATAAGTAAAGGGTCACAAAGGAGACAAAAAAGATCTATTATTACTGCCAAAACAATGAGTTTGACAAGTTTAAGATTCTAAAATACATCTCTAGATAAACATATATATTTTGCACAAAATGATTAATAAACTGTCAACTCAAGACATCATCTCTTAGTCTTGAATGACACAAGGAAACACTCCATATAGTACCAAAAAGATACCCAAAAAAGTAAAAACTGTGCATACTTCTATGCTCTATTTATTTACATGTAATATTTCACCAGTAGCTTTTGGAAACACATGAAACTCCAAATTTTATTAAGTATTAACTTTTTAGTTACTTTTTCAGGGACACCACACTCCACATTGTTTTGAATTCATTGCAATATCAATAAAACTATATAAAGTTACCGTAGTAGTACTAATTGAAGCCTTTGGATTCACAGGATCAAGATCTATTATTTTTGGCTATCCAGTTGTGTATTTTAGCGTATAAATTTTTAGCGTAGTTCTTTTCAACTCTACTACTCAACCATCAACAACGTTTACTAGAGATACTTGAACAGGAACCTGTGTTAATTGTTGGTGCTTCCCATCAAGGACCTAAAGGGCCTGAAAATATATTACTTGAATCCTACCAACCTCTAAGAAGCCAATAACCAAATGGATACCAAATCTAGAAAGTCGGGACACGCATACCAAGCTCATGCTTGAGACATGGTTCCATTTCTGTTATAGCATATTTACATCTCACCATGGATTTGGCATTGATGTTATTTTCCCAGCACTATTTGTTCCTACCGAATTTATGTTTATCCTCCTACTCCTTGTAAACTAAAAGAAGATTAAAAAGGTCTCCATCTGGATGACAGAAACAAAGTTTTAAACAATTAGACTTTGATTTTTCTTCCTCTGTACCCTACAAAATATACTTCCTACATTTTCCATCAAAGTTGCAAGTACAAGGCCTTCCCTACCCAAATGCTAAGATAAGTTGTCCAGAATAATATTTCGTAATCAAGGTTCTACACCCAACTTGATGAGATTCAAACCAAATTCAATTAATTTTTTTAAGCCTTTTTGGCCACAAACCACTGCACCTAACTAGACTAAATTTTTAACAGCTACACTTATTGCCTCATGGCTTGGGGCTTGAACAAAATCAAAGGATTCAAGTTCCTGGATACCCAAAGCAAGAATTTTTAGAAGGTATTGCAATGCCTAGATGAACTTACAAGATCTCTGGATCTCTATGGGGTGCCATAGAATTAAACTCTTCTTCTATGTAAATACAGTAGCATATCCCCAGTTGGGTGTGACTTGCATGACCCAATCATTGAGCAGTTGCACTCTGGCTGATTTGGCCCACCCTCAGCACATTAGTACCAGTTTTGGGTTCAAACCTGCTCTCTTTTTCCATGCCAAATTCCACAACAAATCTGACCCTAGGAATGGTTAGAGATGTCTTTGCCACATTTGTCACAAAAATAACTTTCCTTAATCCTACAGATGCATCTTAAAATACAATCCTCTATTCTTCCATTGAAAGCTTTCCATGCAAAGAAATTCTCAATGCTGAAGGTTTCTAAAATTGTTCTCGAGCCCACTCTACTTCTACTTGGGAAGTTAAAAATGCAAGAATGGCTCCCTATTCTTCTCTGGAATGAATCTCAACAACAACCTTTATCACTTGAGTGACATATGAAGGAACACTCAGTTGGGCATGCTTCACGGTAGATTTTTGTGAAGATTCTGAATCATCCCTTGCAATGTACTTAGTATCTACAAGAAAATTTATTCTAGTTACATGGAAAATGCTACAACCACCTGAATAATATGATAATATATGTGCATTTGTGGTTGCATACATTATGATAAGCCTCAATTCGGGTCTCTTGAACAAGCATCTTTTAATCAATGATAAAACAAGGTCTGTGCTCACGGGGACTTCACTTAATGAACCTGTCACATAGCATGTGCGATCATGGGATATTAAAGAATACCCTTAATTTCCAGAGATATTGACCCAAACTCTTTTTGTTGAAACCCCCTCCCAATACTTAAAACCTCCTCCCCACCCATTTTTATACCTCAATCCTTATAAACCACCCTACCCACCCCCACCTTAAACCCCTCATAGCCCCCAATACCTGCAATATATTGGTTCAATTTTTGATAATTTTAAAATCCACAATATGAACTAACATGATAGGATATTGGTTAACAAGTGAAGCCCCTGTGTCTATGCTTAAGCTTCGCTCATGTGCTTCATATACTATGATGCAGCTGACATCTTCCAACACTGAATTTGACATACATAATTGAAGGATTACATGGTCAGTCATATAGTTAACCATCGCTAATGAAAACTCTCTAGGAGTGTATGTAGTGAAACAATTAAAAGAATGTATGCCTCCATAGCATCCTTTTCATTCTCCCACAACTCTTTATTGTAGAGACATTGCGGCAACTTTCATGGGTTATGTGCATACCAAGGGACCTTTGATGGAAAATCTTGAGTCTGCAAGATATTGCACCGAGTACTATTTCCAGAACCTGTCTCTCCAATTAGTACTATTACTTGCATTTTGTTGTTGAAAAGTGTCAATTAGACTCAGTAACTCAGTCTTTCGTACATGTTAGATTGAGGCAGGACATAGGATTTTGTTGTAATATGTTTGTTGACAAGTAATATATTTCCAAGGCATACAAATAGAAAGCACTTTTCCTTGGAGATAATACAATGCCCTTGCTTCCCTCAAATGTATTCTACCATCAAATGTAATTAGAGATCATGTGTAGAAATCCTTAGTATTTGAATTGTATACAGCTACATCACACTTATCTTGAGGGACAAAGGCAGTAAGTTCCTGTAATATTCTTGCCTTACAACTAGAATTGGTAGGTTGCAGACGAGCAGGAAGTATAATGATGAAAAATTTCCCAAGACAATCAATTTTATAACCCTAATATTCCCAAAAATATTAGTCTTGATACAGAGAAGGAACCGAAAACGAAAGAAACTCCACAATTCCTAAAAGCAATCGATCTTACAACCAAAATTTCACAATGAAAATACTTTATATAGGGTTTCGAAGGAAGAATGCAACTGATGGGTTTTAATGAAAAATATTTAATTAAAGTCTCAAAATAAAAAAAATATAGAGAATGTGAAGAACCTTGGATAGTTCGATGCGAGCAATCTCCTTGTGCTTAGGAATCGTTCTCCCTATGTTAAATGAATTCCATTTGAGAACTAATAATATCTTAAGTTGTAACAGTCTTGAAACTGAAGGTGATTTACCACATGGGCAGATGTCTTCAATTTTTATGGAAAGGCCTATGTGTTTGCCACCAAAGGCTCATAAATATCATTTGTGAAGTAGCCTACCAAGTGATGAATCTTCCCTGCCTCCCTCTAAACAATGTCACCGGGCTCAGGAAGCTATGTTTGCATGTGTTGTAGAGGCTACAACTGCTTTAGTGGATACAGTGGCAACTGGTGTGACTAGACAGGATGATGCATACACGATTTCTACAGATGAAAAATATTATACTAAATGCTTTGATAATGACAAGAATTCAATTAATATAAATGAGAAATGTGTCAAAGTAGACACATTGACCCAAAAACAAGGAACATAAACATAAGGTAGTAAGAAACACGTGGTGTCTTTAGATTCATATCAATCCCTTATACGATTTTCTTCAAAACTTTCTAAATGGGTAGAGGAGAAGTAGATGGATCCATGGTTTGAAGATTCAATGTCCTCTAATCATATGGATAAATGGTAGATTGGAGATAAGGATGAGAGGATTGCACATGCTAAAATGTCTATTGAATTATTGGATGATCCCAAAATGGAATAAAAAAAGCTACATTGCATGACTACACCAGTGTTTCCTTCTCCAAAGAAGCAATATGTTTCAAATTTAGCTTCAAGGAAATTCAATTCAATAAGCACACCTCCTATCAAGGCTTATGTTGCACAAAAGGTTGAGGCTACACAATATGAATACAAGTCAAAGGGAATCAGGGTGAATAAATCTTGTGTGACCCTAGCAAAGAAAAATAGCAGAGGCCTTAAGAAAGATCATGGGAAGTTTGGAAAGAATAGAGGAGTAATTAGTAAAGTCCTCAAACAACATCAACTAGATGGAAACTACGAGGACACAGATTATAAACACAGGTCAAAGAAATATAACCCTAATACTGAAATCCAGGACACTGGAGAAGGGAACACACATCTGACACTCCAAAATGGCTTCAAAGGGGTAGTTTTCCTATAACCATGTACACTTGAAGTTTGTAGGTGTAAATATTGTTTTCATCCCCCCACGCCTCTCTAAGATTTCTCAGTACCTCTCCATTCATAAGCTCAACTCCCTTCTCTCTTGCAGTGGCCATCACAGAAAAAGAATCATAGAATCTAAAGAATTTATCCATCTATGTATCCATCTCTATTACCATGGGATTACCCTCGGTACTCTGTATCTCGACGGAGCTTTCTTATTGATGATTAGTTTCTCTCTCATAGAGTGAATGATCGTTGGTTTATAATCATAGTAATAGAGTAAAGGGATCATCCTACAAACAACCAGTGCACTTCAAACCCATTAATCTCTTATGTCTATTCATCTATGATTAACACCCTTTAATTTATTTTGTATACCCTATCCTTCTGCAATAGTGAATTCGAATGAAATTCCCCAATCTCTGCAACTTCACTTAAGTGTTAAGAGAGTTAGCCAAGGTATTTATAACCCTAGGTGAGTTCATGAGAAATTAATTCTATAGCATGTTGAGCACTCTATTCCTTTATGTTTTAGCTCCCCAAGGATACATCATTATAACCTAAATAAAAACATAGTAGGGATATCTCTATTACCATGGGATTACCATCGCTACCCTGACCATTTTCTAGCACCAAATCGAAGGGGAAGGGAAGAGTCCTATATCCATTTAACCAATGATGAAGTTTCAGGGGATGGTAAGGCATGCTCAGTTCTAGTATTCCCTTACACATTGCATCTACAGCAGGATTATTAGATCATTGTAAATGAAAAAGGATCTTGAACCATACCTGGTGGACAAGGTTTCCATGGTCGTCCCTGGCCGATGAAATAAATTTTCTCAGTCTCCTCATTTTCTTGTAATAAAACTACTTGCGCTATCACATGGTTTTTTGTTCAGCATCAATCAACAACGACGCGTGCCAAAAAAACCATGACTAATGCATGCGTGTGCTCCCTCAATGGAGAAAACCATTTGCAAACCAGGACTGATGGGTGTCTGTGCTCTTATGCTCCCTCCATGGGGAAAACCATTTGCATCTGGTAAGGATTTGCAATAAAATGGCCCCAATGTATTGGGGTATTTATATAATAAATAATATAATCCTTTCTACCCTTATTATATGCTCAATATATTGTTTTGAATTTTTTTATTTTTTAACCCTGAATATGAACAAACATGTTATAATATTGGTTCACCAACGATGCACCCGTGGTTTAAATACAAGAAACATTCTTCTTCCAGGGTGATGTTCGGTAATAGTTCTATAATGAGTTTTAGGGAAGAAATTTCGCACTCTATTGGAAGAGTGGCCTCTATTCCATACACTAATTGAAACGGTGTAAAAACAGTGGACGTCTTGATGGGGGTCCGGTAGTCCCATAATGCAGAAAATAGTTGCAAATGTCAGTTGGACTTGGATTGTCCTACCATCCATTGAAGCATAGTTTTTAAAACTTTATTGATAGCTTCAACCTGGCCATTGGTATGTGGATATTAAGCTGTAGAGTTTCCATGATGAAACCCTAACTTAGCACTTAGTTCCAACATCATCTTATTTTGAAAATGTGACCTATGATCAGTCACAATGGCCCTAGGGATTCTGAATCTGGAGATCATATGGTTGAATAAAAAGAGGTCAATTGTTTATCCATCCTCGACATAAGTAGGCATATCCTCAGCCCATTTAGTGAAGTATTCTACAGACACAATAATGTAACCATGTTCCCCTGCTGAGGTAGGTCTACAATGCACAAAATCAATGCCCCATTTTGCAAAGGGACCAACTGATATGACAACAAGATGCAACGGAGTAGAATGGGTGCACTTTTTTTATGTAAAAAACTAACAAGGTGGGCATTTATTGATGGTTTCTATGCAATATTTAAATATCGAAGGCCAAAAATACCAAGCACGTAATATTTTATGAGAAGTATCCTACCTAGAAAGATGACTACCACAAGCTCTAGAGTGGCAATCATTCAAAACAATATCATCTTCTTCATAAGTTAGACAACATCATAATATGGTGTGAACTCCACAGAAGTATAAGGTGTCATTGATAATGAGATAGTATTTGGCATGGTAGTAGATGCGATGACATTTATCATAGGTTACATTGGTCTAAAACTATTGTGTCTAGAGATAAAGAATTAAATATCCATACCAACGGTTTGACGTACTAATGAGGAACAAGGATTCATCGGGAAATGATCAATGGATCTGTTCCATCAGTAATATTGGAAAGGTCACACATAATCTTAACAAATATGAGAGACTTCTTAGAACTAGATTTCACAAATTCCAACTCAAATTACCGGAGAATGAAAATCCACCGTGAGTATTTCCCCCCAAGCACTTGACGAGTCAAGATGTAATACATGGGGTTATAATATACATATATCGTATTCATTCGCAGCAATATGTAGTGACAGAACTTATGGACCATGGTGACCGTGGCTAGAGCAAGTTTCTCCACATGTGAGTATTGTGTTTCGAAGTCCAAAAGAATCTTACTCAGATAGTAGATCACATGTTCATGATCATGTTCATATGTTTGGACTAGAACCATACCAATTGTTGATAGGGATGTAGCCACATACAGGGAATAATCCTTCCTATAATTAGGTGGTTGCAAGACAGGTGCATGGGTGATGGCATGTTTGAGATTATTGAACACATGTTGCGCCAAGAAATCCCAAACGAAGGGAGAGTCCTTCTTCAGTAAATGCATGAAACTATGTTTTTTCTCAACGTAATTATAGATGAAACAATGTAAATCATTTTCCTTCCCTTGTAAAATTTGTACTTCAGTTACATTTGTTGGGGTAGGTAAGGAAAATATGGCTTCATTATTCAGAGGGTCTATGCGGATTACATCCTTGGACACAATAAAACCAAGCAATCGACTAGTTTCAACATAGAAAACACACTTGTGTGGATTTAACTCTATGTTATAGTGGAAACATTTGAGAAAAATAGCTCTTAAATTATCAACATGGTGATCCCGTTGCTTCGAATGAGCATGCAAATCGTCAAGATAGGGTTCCACAATGTTTTTTATGTTGTGGAAAGCATATGACATGACGCGTTGAAAAGTGGCACCAACATTCTTCAAACCAAAAGGTATATTTATATAGGAAAAGGTTCCCCATGGGAATATAAATGTCATTTTGTTTTGATCATATGGGAGTATCTCAATATGATTCTAGACATAAAATCCATCCACGTGAGAAGATGACACTTCTGCTGCAGTTGTCGATGATTTTATCAATGTATGGGGTGGGGAAGTTGAACTTAGGACAATCTCGATTCAAATCCCCAAAAAATGATACAAACACTAATAGTACCCTGCAATTTATTGAAAGGGACTATGTTAGACACCCATTCACTTAAAGGTACGGGGTATATAAAACCATCCTTAAGAATTTTTTCAATCTCTTCCTTAATGGCAGCAGCTTTCCTCCGATGTACTTGACGAAGTTTCCCATGAACTGGATTGGTGCCTGGGTGAGGCATGATATCATGAACACCGATGGAAGAATATATTCCTGGTATTTCTTTGTAGGTCCAAGCAAAAATATATCTAAATTGTTTAAACAATTTCGTATAAGACTGTATGTTTGAAGGGGAAGAATTATGGCCTACATTGATGTTCTCTATGATGCTGAGTTTCACCAATATATCAACAGAAATAGTCTTGGTAATATTACTCAGATTACCCTCAGACTCAACATCAGGGGTGAGTACCGGGGGTAGAGGATGGGTTACGATATTGGATGAAACCATTATTGCAAACTGGTCTTCTACCATATTGAAATTGCGAAGGAAAGAAGATCAGTGGTGATGATCTTTCCAGGGCATCTCATCTAAATACATAACTTCCATGATGGATTCATCATAGGGGAGTGTATGTGAAATATAGCATAGAGATGGGGGGTTTCTAACCAATATGGTATCTAGTATGTATCGAAAGCCACCAACAAATGATCATTGATGGTGGTATCACTGGTGGACTAAATGTCTTGGTACATTTCTTCAAAAGGGCGGACTGACGTCAAATCAGAAATGGAATTTCCTTTATCTTTGGTAGAAGAGTATATCGTGTTCATGG
Organism: Pseudotsuga menziesii; assembly: GCA_001517045.1. Lineage (NCBI taxonomy): Eukaryota > Viridiplantae > Streptophyta > Pinopsida > Pinales > Pinaceae > Pseudotsuga > Pseudotsuga menziesii. The sequence continues at coordinate 425,658 of LPNX011091024.1, read as the reverse complement.
ATGTTTCCTGCAAAATAGGAGGAGGATAGAATAATCAAAATAATCCCATGATTGAGGAGTTCTTGAGAAGACCTAATCCAATGTTCTAATATTGAGGGGTTGTAGAATCCAACAGTGGAACATTTTTTTATAGTATTGGAAGTCACGTCTAGTGAAAAGAAATCCAACTAGTCAATGGTAACAATATTCCCTTGGAATAGGAATTGGACCACCCAAAAAATGGATGAAGCAACAACTTGCAATGTGTAGAACCAGTTTCGACCTAGAATAAGATTTTAGTCTAAAGGAGTGTCAAAAACATCAACATGAATGGAGACTAATTTTCCCCTGATTTCTATCTGAAGAGAAGGAAGTAATCCATAGGGTTGAAAGTCACAACCATAAAAATCCATTAATGTCGTGGGTGAGTGGTTGATCTCGACAGAGTCGATATCTCTCCAATAGGTCTGAGACATGATTGAAGTTGAGGCTCGCTTGTCCAATACAGTACGACATATTATCTTCCCATTAGATTTTGTGGACAACTCAAAAGCCAATTGATGGGAGAGGCTAGATTTAAAATCATCCAGCTTGAAGGTGATAATGTTGTTGTGTTCAAGATCCAGTTCTCCAAGAACTAACAACAAGTTCTTCCTCTATGTAGGACATGTTTGGAGTACCTTCAGAGTGGACATAATGCACAATGCTTAAGCCAGATATTCAACTATATTATAGTATTGGGAGGCATGTGCATTAGGATTAAGTACATATTTACAAAGTGTACTCTTAGGTGGTTGGAGAATTGCATCAAGAACAAGTTTTTCAATTTGAATACCATTAGTGGGAGGTGGGGGGATGCTGAAGGTTTTTCTGGTGGAAAATTTTCATTTTTCTTCTCTGTTGGAGGGTGATAGCTTTGCGATCAGGTATTAAAATTAACCAAATCACTTGACATCATTTTAACTTTGTGTATGGAAGACGAAGAAGGCCCATGCAAGAATTGATGGTCAATCAATTATTGTTAGGTAGGGAAAGGATTCGTAAGGACTGCCGAGGTAGGGGCATTTTTCATAAATTTACTGATTTCCTGTCACATACCCCAATTTTGTAAAATTATGTAATTGTTTTATTTAATTTTCTGAGACATTATGATAAACTTAATCCTAAGTAGGGATTGATGACTCAGCAGAGTCAACAGTTATGGAGTGTAATTGAAAATATTTTATTTATAATAATTATATTATGGAGACAACAGCATGGGAGAGCTGTTAAAAGAGGTTACTGGTCAAACTGGGGATTGGAACTAGGTGGAGAGGCAAAGGACAAGTGGCAGCATCCTCAAGCACTTCCTAAGTTGCAGGTGGCAACTTCCCTATATTTGGGGTCATGATTCCCCAAGAAAGTGGAATGTGGGCAGGTGGCTCATTAAATGACAGTTATCCCAATTAAGACCTAGGCAATCTTTAAAAGTACTCAATGAAGAGAGCTTTGGCTGCTCAGTTTTTACTCCAGGAAGAATTCATTCAGCTGAATGTGATTCAGGAGTTTTCATTTGAGGAAAAGGGAAGAAAGTAAGGAAGTGATTGTGAGTGAATGTTTGCAGGAACTTGAAGCTGAGTATAGCTAGTTGAGCTATGGAAAACTGTCTCAAAGATTCTGAGTTAATATAGAGCTGAAGGACTGTATATGTTTTGCTGCACCTAGTTCCAATCCAGGGAGACCAGATTGAGCTCGGGGGTCCTGAGAAGCCGCTGTTTGAGCGCTCTCCAGGAATTGGTAGGGAGGAACGGCCTCCCATTGCTGTTGTTGTCCACAGCAGTTTAACAGGTTTTTCATTCATATCTCTATACTCTTCTGTGCTTAAATAGATAAACAGTATGATTGTTAAGTATCTGAAAGGAATTGTCAATACCTGGAACTGTTAGTGTAAAAACTTGTTAGTATTACCATGTTTCTCCGCACCTGATATCATCAGGTAGTACTCTAGCATGGTAGCTCAAGCTTAGAAGAGTAATCTCCTAAACTGAGTTCCCTAGTTTATTCTATCTTTATTATAAATATCTTACTGTGTAATTATCTTTTATTTAAGCTATCTCATTTACAGTTTGCATTTAAATCTGAATTGTATATTGTTCTCTCTCTCTGAAAAAAAAAAGAATTAACTGTGCATGAAAAGAAAAACTAAGTATACTTGAAATATAAGTAGTATTCATTTCTTTTCTGTATAAAGTAAATACATTACAGAATAAAGATTTAGTNATACATTACAGAATAAAGATTTAGGTATTATCAGTAGGGTTTAGTATTTTTACACTATAATAAAAGAAACCAAAATTTTCTGCATATCAGTATTGCTATCAGAACTACAACTTACTTTATGAGTGTTCATTTTAAGAGAAATAGACTTTATGTTATGTAGAAGTGTTTTATTTGAAATTATTAAGAGTATACTTAAATATTAAACAAAATGAAAGAGACCTTAAATTCAAGATCAGAAATATCACATTATATTAATAATACTCTTATTTACTTCTGCGAAATAATAATTTCTAAGTAACTATAATTATAGGATTTAAAATAAAACATGATGTTATATATATATGACATAAATGAATAGATAATATTTATAAATAAAATATCTAATATGATATTATACAGAATAGAGACAGTATATAATTATATTCTAGATTCTAGAATAGGGTTTAGATAAATAAAGCTATTTACGAACTTATTTTATACACAAGATTATTTTGATAGAAAGTTTACAATCATATTAGTTAGTTATAAATTGCAACAGAAACTCCTATCTATAGGTTTAGGACTTAAAACCTTACTTAAGTTAAACTATATAACTATAGTAAAGAATCATAAAAGCTGGACATTATAATCTTGTTTTTATTTCATTCTGTACATTACTTATTTATATAAAGCATAAGTTTAATAAACAAATAAAGACATAGTTAAATATAAACATATTTATATAAAATAGAACCTAGAATGCAAGTACAGAGTGCTCCATCATGGAGTTGGAGCGTTATTAAAAGCTAAACATAAATAAACTTTAAATAATCCATTTAAAACACTCACAGTCAAGTTATTAAAAGAATAAACATTAAGTATTCTCTCCGAGATTTATACATTACAGCAAGGAAGTAAAACCAGTTACACACATGAGTATAAGCACTTGGAATTTAATTACCAAAACTTTTAATAACCGTCACTGTAAACGCAAGGCCAAAGGCTTATTAAAATAACCATAAGCGAACTGTAATAATCAAGGCTCGAAGCCTGTCTGTATCATTTCACATTAAAATAACACAAAGGCTTAAAGCCTATAAACTTGTCTTAAAAACCAAAACATGCAAGTATTTAACAGTTTACAACCACGGCCGTAGCCGGTTAAGCTCTTAAAGAGCTAGGGTTTAACCCAAAAACAAAACTGTACCTCTACCAACCCTCGCCTTAACATTTTACAAGTAGAACTTTAAACACAGTCTCGGCCTCGAGCCGTAACCTTTTCTTCACAGGGATAAACCCTAGTGAAGCATGGAAGTATTCGACAGATAGGCGAAGAGCGAGGAAACCAAGAAAAATGATTATGTACCTGTCAACAAACAGCATGGAGACGGACATCGAAGGACCGGGCTTACCAGGAAGCGCCGAGCTATATCCTCTGTGCGTAGTAGCTACAACCTTGAAGGGCAAGTTTGCCATCGAAGGGCAGATGATCTTAAAATGGAAACCTGTCAAACAAAGAGAAGTATTTAGTCTATAACCCTAACAGTTACCTAAACAACAATACTTAAATTAAAATGCATGTAGTAGTTCTCAATCGTTTACCTGCGAAGGGGCAAGCTGTAAACAGAATGAAATAAGAGATTGCTGAAACCCTTTTGTCACCGGGAGAATCGAACAGCCCTCGACCGAGCCCACAAAATAACAATACAGCACAGCCTGCAAGGAGTCAACGTAGCCACGAAGGAGCTACACAGAACAACCACNTACCAAAACTTTTAATAACCGTCACTGTAAACGCAAGGCCAAAGGCCTATTAAAATAACCATAAGCGAACTGTAATAATCAAGGCTCGAAGCCTGTCTGTATAATTTCACATTAAAATAACACAAAGGCTTAAATCCTATAAACCTGTCTTAAAAACCAAAACATGCAAGTATTTAATAGTNGCAATAACAACCCGCAAAGGAACAATACAACGCTGCTACGAAGGAGCAGTGTAATAACAGCCACAAGGGAGAAATGCAACGAAGCCCACGAAGGAGTAAACC